>JANAVB010015332.1:0-248747 GCA_029216955.1 Iris pallida | reverse complement strand
ATGATCGCTTTGACTCCAAGAACTTGAAGGATTGGACGAGAAGCGTCTCCAAGCGCAATAGTACATTGAGCTATATCAAGCCCGCATATCTCGAACTTTCAATCATAAAGTTAATGAGAGGGTATTTAAAGTCGGTGAGCTAGTTCTAGCTGTTCGAAGACCGATGGTGATGAATCATAAGAGCAAAGGGAAATTCTAAGCAAAATGGGAATGTCCTTATGTCGTTGAGACAGTCTTCTCTAATGGTGCCTATAGGTTGTCTAAACCTAATGAGATTTGCTCATGATGCCGATCAATGACAAATTCTTGAAGAAATATTATGTTTGAATTTCTTCCTTATTCCCCAGCTATCAATGTTTGGTTAAGCTGGTACTTATCTCTTTGAAGAGAATTTTGATATTCTGTCTTACCAGCTGATTAAAAAGAGAGATTTATTATTTATCATGTTCTAATGACCTCTGAATAAATACTAAGTCTACTTCTTTTCCTATATATAATGTCCATTTGACCTCTGAATAGATATTAATTTATTTTTCTTTGAGTTGTTACGATCTGTCACGTTCATATTACCTCTGAGAGTGTCGTATACTCGAAGCAGAAAAAGAGATTCATTATCTATCATGTCCACATTACCTCTGGATAGATATAATTTGAGTTTAGAAAACTTGCCATGTCCATATTACCTCTGATAAGTGTTTTCTAGCTCATACCTATTGTTTAAATTCAAAATAAATAATAGGATCACAAAACAAATATTTTATTCATTTCTTGTAAACACTACAGAATGGAAAAAAGAGAAGATTACAAAAGCTCTTTATTTGCCTAAGGCGGAGCAGATAAGTCTCCTAGCAGTTTCTGCAGCTCTGCTAGACGTTTTTCATGAGAGCTCAAAACAATCTTGGTGGCTGTAGCACGTCGAGCTTCGGGAGTGCAGATATGAGAAAGTCCAGCAAAGCTGACTATCAATTTATCCTTGGCTTCATCAAGGGTTCTGATGGTAGATTCAGCTCCGTAGACATGTTCTTCCAAAATTGAGCTCTGAGTTAGGTGCTGGTCCCGGGCCAAGATCATCTGCTCCCTCTCTGCCTTCAAGCGAGCCAACTCAGCCTCAACTTCTCGAATTTTATCATTTTGTTGTTGGATTCTCATATTCGAGGTGTCATAGGCTGCTCTCTGGCTATCCAGCTCGGACTTTATTCCAGCCAAAAAAAGCTTTTTCTTTAGCGACCTTTATGCTATATTCATGGAGGGCTTCATTATATCTCGTCTCCCGAGCGAGGTTATCAGCCGATAAAGCGTCATACTCCTCTTGGAAGAGACTTTCAATGGTTTCACTTGACAGCTTCAGATATTCTTTGATAGGCTGTTCAAGTCCCTCCACAATTTTCTCTAATTTTGTTGCTCTCGCCGCATCATTAAACATGGCGACATTTCTGATGGTAAGAGCGATTGCCGCCTTCAAACTCTCATAATTGAGGCCCTTATTAGAACCATCTTAATCAAAGCCGCCAGAGTCTTGTAAAAGGTTTCAGTGTGAATCTCAACTAAGAGATTCATTTCTACACTTGAACTCGACGTTGCGGCGATGTCTACCAAGTCTCTTCTCTGAAGACTAGGAGCAGATGTTGTTGCCGTGATAGCAGGCTAAGATGAAGCCATTGTTGTTACTGCTACCATAGCCAACTGATTTCCAGGAGCTTCAGGAACAGTGTCTTCAATATTTGTTACTCTGGAGCTGAAACTACTAGAGTTTCGGTGGCGGTGATAGGTGCGGGTGGAATGACAGTTGTGGCAACTGACTCTAGTTCTGGCATTGTCTCTTCAGAAATTTGTACTGGATCAGTAATAATAGCAGAGGATGCTATTATAACGTCCCCACTTTAGTTGATGATTTGATACTGCCTTCATCACCTTCTTCAGCTACAGGCTCTGCAAGATCTTCAAGTGTTTCAGTTGTAGTGAATCCTTCTACAACTGATTCTTCATTAAAATCTAGTTCTTCTTCAGCAGCATCCATCATCTACAGTAAGTTTTACTGCAGTTTCTTTTTATCCTTGCCCTCAGCAGGAGGGGACAATTCTGGCTGAGTCTGCACTTCTGGCTCTTGTTGTACCTCCATAGATGGAGGACATTCTTTCTGAGTCTCCACTTTGGGTTCTTGTGGTACATCTTCTTGAGCATCCTCTTCTTCTGAAGAAGAAGCCTCCTCAAATTCCTCGTTTACCTCATAAATATCTTCTTGAGGAGGAGGAGGAGCCACAAGCTTTGGGGCAATGATAACACCTACAAAAATTAAACAAAATAAGTCAATATACAAAAATCATAATTTTGTATGGATTTTGTATAAATTATATTTACCTGGAGTAGGTATGGGACGTGCCAAGTACGCATCATAATCCCATCCCAGTCTTCATCATCAAAATTGATAGCTGGCTCATCTGATGGGATGGGCTCTTGATTAACAGTATGTACTGGGGCGACGTCTTCAACAACTTGTGCTTTTTGTGGCAAAGTTAAATGAAGCGAAGAGCTGAGGCGTCCTGGAGATAGAACTATCGCAGGTGCTGCTGGTTGAGAGGCTGAAGATCCTTCTCCAGGGTGAACTGAAGAAGATGCAATATGTTGCGGCTCATCCACCTGAGTATCACTCTCCGGGGTAGAGGCTCTTGATCTGGAAGGTCTTTTTGTGGTAGCCTTCTTCCTTCTTCTCTGAGATTTTTTTTGGAAGAGTGACGGCTGCACTTTATTTTCGTTTACGGGATTTGCCAATAATAATAGGTTCTGCAGCCTTTTCCCCAACTCCTATAGCGATAACTTCCAGATATGGATCTGGAACGGCAGCATCGTCATGGATGTCTGATGTACCCTGACTGGCACTTCAACATTTCCTTCCTTGGGCCATCTCAGACTACCTCTCATGTTGTAGCCATGGGCGAAGGAACGGATTGAAACGTAAAAGTGAGCATACGTATGAAGTATACGTAGCTCTGTAGTGCTGGTAGCGGTTGAGACTCTGAATTTGGCACCAGTACGGACAGTACTAAAATATCTCCAACCCCTTGCACCATCAAGCAGTTTCCCATAGTGACGGAAACTTGTAGAGGGATTACCAACATGAAGTTGGTATACCCAAATTGGCGAGCGAACCTACTGGGTAGATATGGTTTGAACGCACAATTATCTTTATTTTTGTACATCATGTGAGAGGGTCTGATGCACTGTAGCCATCTTAAGACTGACGGTGGCAATAAAGCTCCTCCTTCAACTTCATCTTCAAATTGAACGCCAAAGCAGTCGACTGGAACTTGTGGCCGGGTACAGAAAAAGTTCCAACCATAAGAATAGTTCAAAACTGCCCGGGTACCTGCCACCGTCGTGGCAGTCCATGTAGCTTTGTTAAACTTCTGGAGGAAGACCTCCGCATCATCTTCCGGGCCTGGTGGCAACAAATTGCAGTTGTGGTGCAACAGCCAGCCCATCAAGTAAGTATAGGGCATTTTTACCCTGGGGAATACATTCCGATGAGGAGCGTTGTTGATTAACTCCTCACCAAAAGTCCTCAAACCTGCGTTTACTTGGCATACCATTGCCGATAGCAGGTTGATTCTAGTCTTAAACACCAAACGCACCGCTGGCCATAGCACGTTCCAGGAATTCTATCAACTGTACCGGTCCCCGGTACAACCCATCTTCTCAGCCATAAAGAAAGGAAGCCTGCCAGCAAGGCTTTCCTAGAGATCTTATGGCTGCCATATCTGAGAAAGCTCAAGGCTTCGGTTCCAGCAGGAAACTCCTCAGTCTTGGTAGATAAATATTTGTTCGGGAATTTGTAGACAATCATCATATTCCAAATTTTATCCACTGGGATTGTTGATCCAGTATTAATAGTTGGAGCTTTATTTTCCTGGAATCTTTCTTTATCATCCTTGGATATTTTATCCTTATGGAAAAAGAGATATGTTGTCCACTTGTTGATGTATGCTAGATGAGATCCACTCTCATGCATAGTAGTGCAGATCATGTAGTGGCACATCAACTCTTCATATACCTCAACCAATTGAGGGTTTTTCTCCCTAATTTCAGCAAGTTCCCGGTTGGAGGGAACGTATTCTTCATATGGGGCTTCTCCCATTGGCAGCTTTGAGATGAATTGCATCTTATGGAGTGCGAGACCCATTTCACCTTTTGGGGTCGCAAAAGTTCCAGTTGAACTTATGTATATCTCCATCAGGGCCATGAACAAGTTACTGTTCAGTGGTATACCCTGACTAGTGGAAGCTACTGCTTCATACAGGTCGATGTCTTTCAGCTCTATTTGGAATTTCTTCATCATCCAAACGCTAATTTGGATCCAGTTCTGGTTGAATGAGTCAACCATCCCGGTAGCCTAGGGTTTGTCTGGGATATAATACCGCAACCCTTATAAACTTGTTGACGAACATCTGAGTCTGCACCGGTTGGATTAAAGCCGAATCTTCACTCAGAATAAATCCTGGTAAGAGGCCAGAGAAAGGAATGACACCGCCATTGGGAACACTGACATAATACCCCATATCGTTGGCATGATCCCTCTTGAATATGATTCTACCCGGCCTTCCATGACCGTTGGGAGTCAGGTTCCACAGCATTTGGCGGGGATGGGTGGCATGGATGAATGCGGACAAGGGATAATATCTATCTATATCAGGGAGATACATTGCTCTACCTCCAGACTTGAACACCCAAGACTCCTTCTTGGGGTGTGTTTGTGACTTGCAGTCTATTGCATCCCCAAATAAGAAAGCTGGTTTTGCAAATTGTTGTTCATTCAGTGAGGTCAATAGTTCTCCATTAATCATGGATAGCAGCATCCTATCCTCTTGGGCAGCTATCAACTGTGCTCTCTATACGGGGTAGTCCAGATTTGATTGGGAAATGCTACATGAGACAGATTCTTCACATAATTCGAGCCCACCATACCAACTGATGAGCCAAAGACTTCTGCGAGTGGGTGAGCTTGCAAGTCCACTGCCAAAAGAAAAAGAAAAATCAAGTTAGTGAAAATCTAATTTGAAAATTTTTATGCAGATAAATTAGTCAAAGTTTTTACACATAAAGGTTAAAAACTTTGACTATTTTACGCTTATTAAAGTTGATAAAAAGTTTTAAAGTGTAAAAAGTCTTTTTTTTTACAAAGTCTTTCACTTGTAAAATTTTACGCTAGCACATGTTGATGTGAGCGTATTATAAATTTTACGCTGGCATGTGTTGACATGAGCATATTCTAAATTTTATGCTAGCACATGTTGATGTGAGCGTATTATGAATTTTACGCTAGCACATGTTGATGTGAGCGTATTATGAATTTTACGCTAGCACATGTTGATGTGAGCGTATTCTAAAATTTACGCTGGCATGTATAGACATGAGTGTATTTTAGATTTTACGCTGGCATGTGTAGACATGAGCGTAATTTAGATTTTACGCTAGCACGTATAGACGTGGGCGTATTTTCTTAATTTTACGCTGACACGTATAGACATGGGCGTATATTCTTAACTTTACGCTGACACGTATAAACGTGGGCGTATTTTGTTATTTCAGTTTCTGCTAACACGTATGACCTGGGCGTGAAAACTAAAGGTTCGGGGTTTTTTCTTCTTCTCCGGCGAACTCAAAGCCGAGATCAAATAAGGTTTTACCCTTCATTGCTGGAGCCACGGTGGGGTTGCTCTGTTGGCGCATCACAGATGATGGGGCGGGGGTTTTTGCGCGGCCGGCCGACGATGAATCTACGGCGGGCTTCTTGTCTTTGCTGCTAGCGACGGACTTCTTGGGGGCCATCAGATCAAAGCAAGAGTAGAAGAAGGAAGAAGAGTAAGGAGAGATCGATATTTCGAAAGACAAAGTAAAGTCTTATCTCTATTCGAAAGGCCCTATTTATAGAGAATTTCGAATCGGTTCAAATTCCCAGATTTTATGCTGACTGTTGGATATCCCAACTTTTACGCGATGACCGTTGGATATCCCGAACTCTACGCTGACTGGTGAAATCCCGAATTTTACGCTTCTGTTCAAAGTATTTCAAATTTTGAAAATATTTAAAAACTTTGAAGGGGGTCTTGTAGGAGCGTAAAAATTGCTTCATAGACCAAGTCAAAAGAATAGAGCTTTACGTAAGTCAAAAAGAGTCAACAAACTACTCTACGCGGGCTATTTTATGCCTAGTCTACTACTTTACGCTGGAAATGTGTTTTGGGTCATTTTTTACGCCGATCTTTCCTGACCACTTAAAAAACGTGGTTTGCCCACGTGGCTTTCATGCCACACTTCTCGAGGAACGTGTGTACGTGCTCCCCCCATTTTGTTGAAGTAGTGGGACACGTGTCAAGGCGCGTAGAGGATGAGTTGCATCGTGGGTGACAGTTGCTAGCGTAAAGACTCGATTTTGTTGCTTTTTACGCACAAAGGGTTAAGTCTATAAATAGACTTATTTTTCATATAGACATGATCAAGAGATCAACAGAGAGACAGGAGAGGAGATTCTGAGAAAACTCATATTTCCAAAGTGATATTCCCATAAGCATTTCTTCAATTTTTTCTCAAGAACAGGGTGAAGCAAAGCAAGAAAGCATTCGACTGTGCCATCAGTGCCGTTGCTCGATACCTTTCCGGTGACTTAGTTCTTCCGATTGTTCATCTTCTTCAAAGCAGTTTTCTTCTTCATCATCGTATGGTCCAAGGAACAAAGTGATCGCTCTCAGATCAGACTTCCATAGCAATACTTCCCAGAACAATTTGTACTTCTTGTACTTTTTCAAGTTTTCTTTCAAAAGCTAATTTTAGGCATTTTGTTAAGTGAAACATTTATCTCCTCGGATACATCGAGTATATCATGTTCATGTACTTTATTATGGCCATCATGTACTATGTATTAATATTTATCCATGTGCACTCATGTGTTATTCATGTACACTCATGACCATATGAGCCCCATGTATAAAGTAGTTGTTATCCATGTGCAGTAACATAACATGTATTGATCCTTGTGTATTGATTGGAGGCAGGAAGAGTGTAGTTGGTTATGTGATCATTATCCCCAGTAGGTATCCATGTGTACTCCGTAGCTGTATCCATGTGCAACCCAAACTGTTTACATGACCAATTCATGCTCTAAATCACGTAGATGGTTACATTCTCTATTTATCATTATATCTCATTTTATAGTCTCTCTCTCTCTTGTTGACTTTCTTTACAGCAATTCATGTATAGTTTTCTATAGCTTGCTTTATATGTCCAATCCTGATATGAACTGTTGTGAGAGATATGTGCTCGTTCCGTCCTGACTGGGCATTAAAAATTTTACAGGTAATGATGAGGAGTTCTGTCCTACTTATTATGGCATTGGCTTAGATGACACTGGCGACATGGACCTTCAGGAGGATCCAACAGTCGCTGAGGACTTGCCCATAGTCTAGCTGTGACTTAGTATTTATTGTCCTTCTATTTGAGACTTTATGAGTTGTACTTGAAAATTATTCTGGTGGTTTACACCTAGACTTCTATTTATGTTGTGACTCTCTTGTGATTATTCTTCTATTCCATCTTAGTGTCGTGATTGAGTACTTATTATTTACTCTCCATTCAGAGTTTATTCTAGACTGTGTTAGATATGGTGACTCAGGACAGCGTTCTACCGCCGACACTGCGCGTAGGCTGGGCGTATTCACTTCTGTGCCCTTTCACTTGATGCGGGTCGTGACAATAACGACTATAGTAATTAACTTTTTGTTAATTAAATTTCGTTAACTAATATATAATGGTTACAATAATTAAATTTAAAGAAGCATCTATGCATAAATGGCTATAATAATTAAATTTTTGTTAACTAAAAATATGTTATTAATTCTACTTTGTTAATTAATATATTTATTGATTAATATTGTTCATTAAGTAATTTATTTTGTCAATTAAATATGAATTAATATATTCTGATAATTATTTGTAACTTTCATGTTAATTATTTTTTAATTAATAATTGTTAACTATTAGATAACTTAAATTTTCACTTTCACTTTCGTGTTGTCATATACCAAACTTTCAATACTCACTTATACTTTCATGTCGCCATCCAAACAAAATTGATATAAAAATAAAAATAAAAACCATCCAAACACTTTTTTTTCTAAAATTGACACCACTTGCATTACAACATGTTGAAAGTTCCACTTTCACACTTTCAAGAAGTTACAACTATACATGGGCTATTTGGAAGCTTATAAGTGGGTTGTGATAGAAATAATATTCATGAGAATCAATCTCTTGATTAATGGCATGATAGAGATAATATTAGTTATAAATATTCCTTAATTTACTCCTTGACTTATTCTCTTTTTTCAAATTGTTACATTTTGTATTCCAGACATAACTATCATTTGTTACCTTTTGTATTCTCTTTTTCAAATTGTTATCCTTTGTATTCCAGCTGTAAGTATATATATACGACCAATATCAATAATAATATTTAAGCTTCATATTATTTTCTCTTATATGGTATCAGAGCCCATATCCATTTTTTCTCTACGCCTGTTCATCCTTTTCTCGTAATGGCATCCAATGACCAATCTCTTCTACCCAACAATGCTGAACCAACCAAGCCTTTCATCATCATCTCCCTTTCCCACATCCTCAAACTCACTCCCACAAACTATATCATGGAAAACTCAACTTGAAGCTACCCACCTTGGTCATGATCTACACAAATTCATAGATGGTTCCCATCCTGCTCCCCCTCAAACCATTACCTAATAGAACACTACCACTACCAATCCTGCCTACACCAACTGGTTTCGTCAAGACAAACTCATTCTTGGAGCTCTTGCTGGCACACTTTCCACTCCACTCGTCCCTTTCATCTCCCAATGTTCCACTACCCATGCCGCTTGGCAAACTCTTGCTAAAACATATGCCAATTCCTTAAAAGGCCTTATCAAACAAATAAAAGATCACCTCAAATATTACCAAGGGTTCACGTTCCAATTATGACTATATGCAAGAAATCAAGTGTTGTACCGATCAACTCACCTCTCTTGGTCATCCCCTTGATCCTGAAGACATTCTTGACAAAATCCTCGACCAACTCAATTGTAAGCCCCTAGATTTTAAAATATTAATTTTATAATTTTAAATAGCATTTATATCTTTAAAATGAGTTATTATAATTATTAAAGAAAATTCTAGAATTTTTAAATGATTTTTTAAATGATTTTTTTAAAACAAAAAAAATCATTTTGTAATTATTTAAATTGTTTTAATATCAACTTGTAATTGTTTTAATTGTTTTAAATACTGTTTGCAAAATTCGATTTGTTTGTGCAAATAAAATTTGCACAGAGCAACAGCGGAGGGGGGGCTATTTGCAATTTAGAAATTGCATTAACTAAGGCGGTGAAGGGTTTTGTAATATCTAGTTTGGGAGGGGGTTTCTGCTAATTGACCACCCGACCACCACCTTTCCCTGCCGCCATCTTCGGCTAACCCGACCGAAACCCTAACCCTAAACCCTAATTTCCCGTAACCAGGCCTGGCCCTGCCCAGGGGCACACAGTGCGACCGCCCTGGGCCCACTATTTACAAGGGCCCAATTTTTTTTTTTTTGTAGTATAGCCTATTAGGTATATTAACAAAGCCCTGGCAGCAGCTAGCCTATTACAAGGGCCTATTAGGTATAGCCTATTAGGTATATTTACAAGGGCCTATATTAACAAAGCTAGCTGGCAGCAGCTAACAAATTTATTTTGGCCGGCGCTTTAGATGCATTCCGCTGGCAGCTCCGCATGTTATGCTTTTTTTAATTTTTTTTGCATGCGGAATCAATTCTTCCGCTCTTCCCGTCGGAAAGCCGGAAACGTTTCCACTTCTCCAAAAGGCTGGCACGTTCTTCTTCTTCTTCTTCTTTTTATTCTTCCTCTTCTAGTTATAGTCTTCTTCTTTATAGAGTTTTGAATCCAGTTATCCCGGAGGTATCCAGGACCAGGAGGCAGGACTCAGGAGGTATTCTTCTTCTTCTTTTTATTCTTCTTCTTCTTTATAGACTTTTGAATCTCCTTCATCCCATCTCATCTCATTTCATCTCATCTACATATGAATTCCTAAAATAATTTTTTGTTGGTAGATTGGAGATTCCAAAATCCAAAGTGTCAGTGCAAAATTGGTCCTTGTGGAAATCAATTGGAGGTAATTTTTTATGATTTTGATATCAAATGAAAATGATTTTTTTTTAGATTTGTGAACTCATGCAATTACACATTTTCTTTGCAGGAACTCCTTTAAGTTCTAATTGATTGCAAATTCAGAAATATCAAATTTGTTTCTGTTGAGGGGGATTTCTCAAGGGTTTCGTTTCTCAAGTTCCAGGTTATATTGTTTTTGTTTATTCTTTGAAGATTAAAATTGCATCGGCTTGTATTGTTTCTGTTTTCAAGTAACAATGTTCCCTAAGAAACATCCATCTGGAAGTCAAAAAAGAAAAAGAAAAAGACAGATAGAACAATTAACTCAATCTCAAAAGGGAGCTCTGGATAAATTTTTTAAAACAAAACAAATAGTTCACTTGATAACTCAACTGAAGATTTAGTCAATGAATCTGAGCAGCAAAATCATATTGAAGAATTTGTAGAATTGATAATGATTTAGTCAATGAATCTGAACAACAAAATCATGTGGAAGAATTAGTAGGAACTAAGAATAATTTTAATGCACAGGTAGGTGACTTAGGTGAAGATGAACATGTTGATAATGAAGATTTTGATTATCTTTGTAATAATGAAGACACTGAACCTGTGGGTGTAGAACCAACTTTTTCATTAAACATTTTTGATCCTAGAATTTGGGATAATCTAGATGAAAAAATGAGAGCTTTACTAGTGGAAAAAATTCCTGCAAGAGATGATAATATCAAATTTCCCAAGGATGAAAACTTTAGACATTTTTCCTCGACTTATTACATGAGAAAGTTACCAAATGGAGAGACTCATGATAGAAAATGGCTAGTATACTCAAAGGAATTGGATAAGATATTTGTTTTTGCTGTAAGTTGTTTAAGATAATGTGTTGTAGAAGCCAATTAGCAAACGAAGGATTTAGAGATTGGAAACATCTTAGTGAGAGGCTTAAACAACATGAAAACAGCATTGAGCACATAACTAACATGAGTTCTTGGATTGAATTACATAACAGATTAAAAAAAATGAAACAATTGATAAAGGCATACAAGAACAAATTATGAGAGAGAATGAACACTGGAAACATGTTTTGGTAAGAATAATTTATGTTGTCAAATGTCTTGCTAAAAATAATATTGCATTCCGTGGAAAAAAGAGAGAATTTATGAAGAAAATAATGGTAATTTTTTAGGTATATTGGAAATGGTTGCAGAATTTGATCCAATAATGCGAGAACATTTTCGACGAATTCAAAATGATGAGATTCACTATCATTATCTAAGCCATAAGATTCAAAATGAGCTGATAGCTTTGCTAGCCTCAAAAGTCAGAACTGCAATCATTGAGAAAATCAAACAAGCAAAATATTTTTCAGTGATACTTGATTGCACTCCTGATTCAAGTCACAAGGAACAAATGACTTTGATAATACGTGTGTGGATGTGTCAAGGAGTCCAGTGAAAATAGAAGAGTACTTTTTAGAGTTTTTGATTGTGAAAGATACATCAGGATTAGGACTTTTTAATGAATTGCAATCTGTCCTAGAGTCCCTTGGTCTTAAAATTGATGATGTTAGAGGATAGGGTTATGATAATGGCTCAAATATGAAAGGAAAACATCAAGGTGTACAAAGAAGATTACTTGAAATAAATCCTAGAGCTTTGTTCATGCCATGTGGTTGTCATTCACTTAATTTAACACTATGTGATATGGCAAACTGTTGTGTAAAAGCGAAATCCTTTTTTGGGGTGGTTCAACGCATTTATTGTGTTTTGCTAATTCTACAAAGCGTTGGAAGATTTTACAAGATCATGTACATGGTTTAACTCTCAAAACATTGTCAACTACACGTTAGAAAGTCGTGTAGAGAGTGTTAAAGCAATAAGATACCAAACTGCTCAAATAAAAGAAGCTTTATTTAAAGTAGCAGAAACTAGTGAAGATGCTAAAGCAAAAAGCGAAGCTGAAAGTTTAGCAACACATGAACTGGAAAATTTTGAGTTTTTATTAGGCATGGTTATTTGGCATGATATTTTGTTGAAAATTAACTTAGTTAGCAAGAAGTTACAATCTATAGATATGTGCATTGATGTTGCTTTAAAAAATTTTGAGGGGCTCATTTCTTTTTTTGAGAATTATAGAGAAAATGGATTTGCATCTGCTATGATTGAAGCTAAAACTATTTCTTGTGAGATGGGGATTGAACCCGAATTTCCTAAAAAACGTCAAAGTCATAGAAAGAAACAATTTGACGAGAATGCCAATGATGAGACATTACAATCAGTTGAGGAATCATTTAGAGTCAATTATTTCATCTGTGTAGTGGATATGGCTCTTTCTTCATTAAGGAGTAGATTTGAACAAATGCAAACATATGATGGTATTTTTGGTTTCTTGTTTAATTCAAAGAAGTTAACTTCATTGGGTGATGAGGAATTAAAAAACTGTTGTGTGAAACTTGAAACTACTTTAAGAAATGGTGAGTCTTCTTATATTGATGCAAGTGATTTGTTTTCAGAGTTATAGGTGCTGCAATATCTTTTACCATCAGGAGTAAACACAACACTTGAAATTGTAGAGTTTGTAAAAGATATGGACTGTTTTCCAAATGTTTTGATTGCCTATAGAATACTATTGACTATACTTGTTACTGTAGCATCTGCAGAAAGAAGCTTTTCTAAATTAAAACTATTAAAATCTTACTTGAGGTCTACCATGTCACAAGAAAGGCTAAATGGGCTAGCAATCTTATCCATTGAAAAAGAGATGTTAGAAAAACTTGAATTTGAAAGCATCATTGAGGATTTTTCTTCTCAAAATGCAAGAAGAAAATCATTTAAATAATACCTTTTTAGTTGTGATTTTGGTGTTTTTCACCTTATCTTGCAGGTGGTGATGTTGATATTTTGCTGGTTGCTGAGGATGCAAAGGGATTTCAAGTAGCTGTTGTTGTTTGCTTTGGCTATTGAGGAAGAAAATACAATTTTGTTTTGCTGGTTGCTGAGGATACAAAGAGCCAAAGAGATTCAAGTAGGCTGCTGCACTTTGCTTTGGCTATTGGGGTTGTAAAAACATTTTTGTTTTGCTGGTTGCGAAGGATGCAAAGGGATTTCAAATAGATTGATATTGTTTTGCTTAGGCTATTCAGCATGTAGAGAAAAAAAATATTGGTTGCTTGTTGATAGATGGAAAAGAACTTATTTTGCCGGATGAAAAAGAACTTATTGAATTGTTATAAGTATTTATCTTATTTATATATTGTAGCATTTTATTCTAAATTTTAATATATTGAAGTTTGAATCGATACAATTTATTTGGATTGAATGTTAATTTTTTTAGTTAATTTGGACAGGTTAGAACTTGGTTGAAAAATAAGAGTGGATTTATCACTAAGTTTAAATATATATAGGGGCCTAATTTTTTACTTTTGCCCTGGGCCCTAAAAAATTCAGGACCGGCCCTGTCCGTAACCCTAGCCCTAATTCGACCGACTTCCCATCCTATAAAACCATCCCGACCGAAACCCTAGCCTAGAACACCACCCCGACCACCCCAGCTCCTGCATGCCCCCTTCTTCTCCGACGAGCTCGCCGGAGTTAACTCGGAGCTAGCACACCCTACAGCCCACGCCACCGCCTACAACCACCGCCATTTTGTTCGCCTCGACGAGCAGAAGCCAGCACCACCCTTCGCCACCGAACCCGACGCCTACGGCCGCCGCTAGCACCCCCGACAGCGTCCCCTTGCCGGACACGTACGTGTCCCTTCGTATTTTCTTCACCGCTGTGTCTCGTTTTCACGTAGGAGGGTCGATCCGTGTCGGTGAGTTTGATGGTGGACTCGGACACGAAAAACTCGTGTCGTGTGAGTCGTGCAATCTAGGACACTGGACTCGTGTGTCTTCGTGTCCCAAACTGTCAGGACACGAAGACATAGGACTATGGGTTAACGGGTTTACTAGACTGCTATTGGGTTTAAAACCCATCATCTTAAAACCATTATAAAACACCTAACTCAACCCGACCAGCAAGCCGAGTGTCCCCTGGTTAGCAGAGTGGCGCTCAAACCCACCCCTGTCCCAGCGGGCCGAGTTCAAGCCCCCCTTTCGTTTTTTTTTTTTATTTGTTTTATTATATATATATATATATAATATATATATATATATATTATATATATATATATATATATATATATTATTATAATATCTATAATAATATATATATATATATATAATATATATAAATATATATATTATATATATATATATATATATAATATATTATATATTATATCTATCTATTTTATGTACATATATGAATGTATTTGTTGTATATGTATATATATTTCAAATTCAATTTTGTGCAAAATATTATGTATAAATTTACAAGTTATTTATATAATTTTATCACTTGTATATTTTACCACTTTAAAATTATTATTAAAATACTTTAATATTTATATTTGAGTTATTGTATTTTATTAATCATGGCCATGATGTCCAAACCTAGCATAGGTTTTTAGCCCAAATGTCTAATACATTCAGAGTCTGTACAAGTCATATTGGACTTGATTCATGGCTTTGGGTCCCGTATCTGGACTTCGGTTCAATTTCGTATACGTGGACAAAATACTAAATAATTAATTATTTATTTTTCAGGATTTATAACTTGTTGTTTTTGAATTTTTATATATATTTTGATTGCTGTACAAATCTGAAAAAAATTGTATTTAAATACTATTTTAATTTATCTAATTTAATATAATTTTTCTAGCATTTAATAAGTACTTTTGGCTTTTTATAAAATAGGAAAAGAACTAATTTTCAGGATATATGTTTGCTAATTTTTAATAAATATCTATGAGGGTTTATAAATTCCAGAAAAATTAGTATAAATTTCTACAATTAACAAAGATCATTTTGGTACTTTATTTTATGTATTATTGAGTTTTTTGTCTATCTAAAAAATTATTGGAACACAGTATACAGTCTGATTTATTTATTGAATAGTTACGACTTACAATGTTTCGTGTTGTTTTGAGTTATTGTAGTATTGGACCTCACCCTACACTAGTGTAAAGGCCCTAGAAAGTTAGTTTTAGTATTTTGTCATCCCACATTGATTTCTATGCTAAAGTCATCATTTGGCTAGGTGTTCAGTCAGAAAGTCATATCGCACAACTAGTGTCTTAGTGTTTAACTTAGTATGAAAACTAAGTTTATGTATTATTTCTACAGTGACGAGTCATCAGACATCTATAGCATTTCTATCACTACCTTGCTTTGCTAAAGGCAAGTACCTCTACAAACTTTACATACTGCTATAACAATAAACTGTGATCCAACCATGTTAAATGCTGATCCTTGGGGTAGCAAGTTAAATCTTCATATGTTATATTATTTTTAGTCCCTACCATGCTTAGAACAGTTCTTATATCTCTCACATGTTTAAACAACGGGGTTATGGGGAAACTGTTAGTAGAGTACGTGATCATGCCCCTTTCTCCGTATGTATTTACCGAGCATTGTTACATTCTATATGTAACTTTGTCGTATGTTCTGGTCCCGCATTTGTGTATGGATATACACCGATGTTGTTATGTGTACGTATGTACACATCAGAAAATTGATATATGCCACTGTACATCCTATTTTACCTATTGACCGATCACGTACATGCTACAGTCTTAAACTTTAAAACAAACATATGATGCCATGATTCCTACACTTCTGTTCAATTCATGTTTTCTATTTGTTTGTTAGAATCAGTCCTGACAGGATAACGTTGTAGGTATACATACCGAGGAGGAGTTGCTTTGTGATTCTTATTATTGGGTTGCCATCGAGGATCAGGCTTTACTTTACGAGGATGTACCTGCGGGGAAACTCATCTAGTTTGTATAGTTGCTCAGGACTTCTGAGAGTAGTCATGTTTTAGACTACGTATTTTGTAACTGGACCTGTATCCAGTTTTACATTCTGGACTTGTACTTGGAACATATTTATATACGAGATGATTTTGTGTTTGGATATATTCTGACTCATTGTTACATATAGAACTGTTAGCACACCTTGTTCTTATCTTATTTGTCTTTAGAACAGCTTACTACGCTTTATCTCCAGCGTAGGCTGGACATGACTCGGCCCGGCCCAACAATTTGGGTAGCGGATCGTGACATATTTTTAGTGGTGGCCCATGCAGGTCGAGACTAAATTGTTTGGTTACGTCATTGTACCAAGCATGCCTGCAATTAGGAACTTAAGGTAACTAGACAACACTAGGAATGACGCTTAGAACACCTAGAGTATTACTAGGATTGCAACATAGGAAACGCATCACGTCATATGCTCGTTATTACAAATTAGACTTTCATGTTATTGCTAATTACTTAAAGGAGTCCTTATAAGTCCTTTTTATTTTATTAGATGGTGCTCACCCGCTCATCCCAGTATGCCACACCTGAGAATGGCACACTTCCTACCCAGTCGGTTGACCAGTTGACCGATGCACCTCCACCTACCATACTCCCCCTCCACAAATCCACTAACCCAGATGTCTCCACCACCTTCCACATCACAG
The DNA here is from genome assembly GCA_029216955.1 of Iris pallida. Taxonomy (NCBI): domain Eukaryota; kingdom Viridiplantae; phylum Streptophyta; class Magnoliopsida; order Asparagales; family Iridaceae; genus Iris; species Iris pallida. The sequence goes on along the minus strand of JANAVB010015332.1, from coordinate 231,967 downwards.
TCCCAGCAGGACCCGATACTCCCACCACCACCTATTACTATACCTACCCAGGCTTCCGTCACTCTCGACGGGAACCAACTGTTCACTCTGATCCAAGGGTTCCTAACGACCCATCAGGAGCAGACCACCCTACTCCGCCAGAGCATGGAGCGTTCTGAGGAGCATACCGTGGTCCCACTACCGGTAGAACCACGACAGAGAGCGGGACAATCAAGGACTTCATGGGTCTGAACTCCAAGGAGTTCATGGGGACCGAGGGTATCGTAGTAGCAGATGACTGGCTAGACTCGGTAGAGAGAAAGCTCCTTGGAGCTAGATTAGGGTGACCTCCAGGTCGAGGCAGCGGGATTTCTGCTGATAGACTTGGCAGGAGTTTGGTTCTGGAATGAGTCGCTATTCGCGAGAGGGAAGGCCACTTGGGATCAGTTTAAGATCCAGTTCAAGAAGAAATTCTTCTCAACCACCGCTAGGGTAGCCATGGGGATACGATTCCAGAACATCCAGCAGAAGAACCGTTCTGTTGACGAGTATGCAGCAGAGTTTAGTCGATTGAGCCGTTTTGCTCCTAGTCTGGTTGCAGACCCAGAGGAGATAACGCGTAGGTTTTGCCATGGTCTAGTTCCAGACATCGGCATTCTCATAGTAGCGAACGGTACGACTGACTACTACCAGAGCCTAGAGTTGTCCCGGAGCATAGAGGAGCGTCTTCAGTCTTGCAAGAGGCCGGCTCCTGTACACCACGAGGGACCTGTAATGACCGTGGTTCGTATTACGTATTTGGAATACATATACGTATCTTGACTCGTATTTTATGTCTCCTGGCTTGGTTCGACTTGTTTGGGTTGGCTTGGTTCGGCTTGGGTTGTTTATTGGTTCATCATGAACCAAGGGGAGAACCCTTACCTACCACCACCATCCCCATTTATTAGCCCAACTCTTTCTCTCTCTTCATTACTCTTCTTCTCTCTCACCATTACTTCTTCAACCACCAGGAGGGAGAGAGAGAGAGCTTAGGCAAGTGTAGCTTATTTCATGGAGGAACTTCATTTTTATTGTTCCATTCTCTTCCTCACAAGACTCTAACACACTTTAATATTTGGCATTTCTAATTTCCATGGTTCAATTTGTGTAGATCTAAGTTTATAGTATTTTCGGATTTCTTGGGTTTTAATCTTTAAAACTTGGTTATTTTCAAAACTAATGGTTCTATGTTGTAGAGAATTCAATTTCATGCAGTTTTGGCTTTTGTTTTGCTTGATTTCGACTTCGGACGAGAAAGTTATGGCCATGGCAAGTTTTCGGAACTTTTATGGCTGAACTTGCTGTTTGGGGACGATGACCCCCACCGCCCGGAAGGCCATGCGCTGTAAAGTCCCGGCAACGCATCCCTTAACTCTGAGCGTGTCATGCGTCGGTTCCTTACGTGCAAGTACTGAAGACGCAACGTGAGTTCCCATACGCGGATGTGCAGAAATCCCATACGCGGATGTGCAGGAATCCCCTGCACGGATGTGCAGGAATTCCATGCACATATGTGCAGAATTCCCATACACGGATGTGCAGGAATTCCATGCACGGATGTGCAAGAATCCCATGCGCGGATGTGCAGGAATCCTATGCGCGGATGTGAAGGAATTCCCATGCACGAATGTGCCGAAATTCCCATGCGCAGATGTGCAGGAATTCCCATGCGCGGATGTGCAGGAATCCCATGCATGGATGTACAGGAATTCTCACGCGCAGATGTGCAAGAATTTCCACGCACGGATGTGCAGGAATTCCCATGCGCGGATGTGCAGGAATTCCCACGCGCGGATGTGCAGGAATTCCCATGCGCGGATGTGCAGGAATCCCATGCGCCGAATTGCTCTATTTTACTATTTTTGCCTGTTTAAGTTCTTTTGTAGCTAGAATCTCGAAAAACTCAAATCATGAAAGTTGTAGATCTTTCCTTGGCTTCAAGAATATGTTACAAGTTATTTGCAAGTTCTCTCATTCATGATAATGTAAGAATAGAACATGATAGTGGCCCGCTGTGGCGCACTCTTGACAAGTAAACTGACATGATATATCTCGACATGCTGTTACGACAGCTAGCCTGACATGACAAGTATGAAAGACCTGGACACCGTAGGCGATTGTGTTTGTACAAATAAACTGGTACTGTCTTGCATCATGTCTAGGATGGGGATCCCTGAGTACCACGGTCAGGGGTACCTACTGAAATTGACTAAGGCTAATTAACTAGAATGATTCAGTAGTCATGAAGAGATTTCCAGCTACAGGCAATCCCGTTATCTGGGCGCATTAAGTGGACTTGAAGCCTACCGACGAGTATGGCACATTTCCAGCACACAGTCACGTGTTGCATTCTTCATAAACGGACATTCGACCTGGATAACCGGATGGTCTGCAGGGCTTGTGGCTGTTGGGATAATCTTATTGCATCTTGCTAGTAACTAGGCCTGTGATAACCCTAGTTAGTTAAAAGTATCAAGCCGTACTCTTGATTGGCCGTGATTGATTGGATGGAGTTTATTCCAGCTTAGTCTTGTCCTGATCCTGTACAAGATTGTGACAGGACATGATTTATTACGCATGTCTTAACAATAAAGATCAGGAGACCAGTTCTGTTCAGACGAATGGTTACAAACCCCGGTCCTTGTTTAGTTTAAGGATTGTAACCTGGCTCCCGGAGCAGTTCTGTGTCTTTTTTTCGTTTATTGTCTTATGTACCCCATGCCATGCCCGTCATGTTTTACCTTACCTTAACATCATGATTATTTATACTGGCCTTAGCAATAAAGATCAGGGGTCCAGTTCTGTTCAGGCGAAGGGTTACAACCCCGGTCCTTATTTGGTTTAAGGGTTGTAACTTGGCTCCCGGAGCAGTTCTGTGTCCTCTCCTCGTTTATTGTCTTCACTGTACCAATAGTATTTGAGACAGGTTTCTATTCAAGTGAAGGGCTGCAACCCCGGTCCTTGTTTGGTTTAAGGGTTGTGACCTGGCTACTTAAATGGTTTCCTCGTACTCAGTTTACTGTTGTTATCTCTATTATTATCAGTTCTTTATTTATTATCTTTAATATTCTATTATGATTTGCTGGTTTTAGTTTCTAAGTGAAGCCTCCTTTGTGGCACTTGCTCTTTCTGGGGTCTGACCCAGCTAGTTTTGTGTGGCCAGATATCAGAGCAGCATCAGAGGATCTACCTGTCTTCCAGCCAGATGGTGACCACCAGGCGTAACCCTGGCAACGAGTGGGTTTCTTTTTGTCCTCCTACTTTATTGTAAAAATTATTCTTTTGAGGCGTTTAGTCGGCGAGCACGTGTTAGCTCGTATTGCATCTTTATTTACTGTCTGCCTACGGGCTGTAACATGATTGACAGATCCTAGGATTGATCATGTATGACTGAACTCTTGCTAGTCTTGACATTTTGTATGACTAGCTTCATTATCATCCAATATGTAATGTATGGGACGCCTTGCTATTATATATTTGGTGCTCTGACATCTTGTAACTATTATTGCTTGCTTGAGATTGAGACAATAGGCTTGTTCATGACCATAGGAGACTGTTGGCTTGTAGTTAAATCCTCATGTATCTAGACAGCCGTGACCGTATAGCGAGGTGGGTTGCACTTCTATATACGTAGCTGGCTATGTACGCCCCCGCTCTCCAGTATTCTGGTTCTGGGGCGTGACAGGACCTTCCAAGCGTCAGGCTTTCCAGCCGAGAGCACCGGCGCCGCACCAGCAGACTTACCGTCCTCCCATACCACATCACCCAACACCGCCAGTTAGAGCCCCGGGACCCCGGCAGCAGAAGGGAGGTGTGTGTTCATTCTGTAGAAGGCCAGGCCACGACACTTCTATCTGTAGGAAGAAGTTGGGGCAGTGTTTAGCTTGTGGGTCTATCACCCATCAGCTTCGGGACTGTCCAGTAGCAAGGGTACCAGGTGCCGGACCACCATCTAGAGGACCGTCGCTTTCGACTAAGCAGCAGAGGTTTGGGCAACATCTGCAGCAGCAGAAGGGACCCCAGGGGAAGGCTTATAGTCTGGCTCTTGAGGCGGAGCCGAAGCAGGTTTCGGAGCCAGATTATTTGGCTGACGTCATCACAGGTCATATTTATTTGCATACTTTTCTAGCTCTATGCTTGTTTGATTTCGGTGAATCACGTAGCTTTCTGTCATTAGAGTTTATGCATAAACACCACTTAGTAGCTACACCTACCAAGGAGATGAGTAGAGTAATGACGGGAGGCGGACCAGTACCCATTAGGGCTATCTATAGATGCTCTATTACTATAGCTGAAAGAGAGTTTAGGAGACGATTCTTTGTGATGCCACTCCCCGGATATGATATCATTTTGGGGATGGACTGGCTTAGCTATGCTCACGCAGCTATAGACTGCCATGAGGGTAGTATTCTGTTCAGTACCCCAGGCACGGCACCATTCAGTGTCAGGAGGACAGGGCCGGAGATCAGCCTAGAGCCGAACTGTTGTGCGACAGTTGGAGAGTTAGCATCGCCACACCCTATCATTAGGGAGTTTATGGATGTATTCCCAGAAGATCTTCCAGGACTTCCGCCTGACAGAGATCAAGGAGGCCGTAGAGATGAAGGAGCAGATTGATGACCTGTTGAAAAGGGTTTCATTCGATCTAGTGCTTCTCCATGGGGTGCACTGGTACTCTTTGTACCGAAGAAGGATGGTATAGTCCGGTTGTGTATTGACTACCGGACGTTGAATACCATCACCATCAAGAACAAATATCTTCTACCCATGATAGATGATTTGTTCAACCAGTTGAGTGAGGCGAAGGTATTTTCCAGGATAGATTTGAGATTCGGTTACCACCAGGTGAAAGTCAGGGCTGCAGACATCCAGAAGACGGTGTTCAACACGAAGTATGGGCAGTACCAGTTTTTGGTGATGCCATTTGGTCTCACAAATGTGCCAGCTGTCTTTATGAACTTGATGAATAAGACATTTCATCAGTATCTAGATAAGTTCGTCGTAGTATTTATCGACGACATCTTGATATACTCAAAGACGCCAGAGGAGCACGCAGAGCACTTGCGGATAGTTTTGGAGATTCTGAGGCAGGAGAGGTTGTATGCCAAATTGTCGAAGTGCGAGTTCTTTTTGGACCGAGTGGAGTTTCTCGGTCATGTAGTTACTGGGGAGGGGATCTCAGTAGAGCCCAGAAAGATTGCTTCCGTTGAGACGTGGAAGGCTCCGATGTCAGTTTCAGAGATCAGGAGCTTCTTGGATTTAGCAGGCTATTATAGAAAGTTCGTCCAGGACTTTGCTAGGATAGCTGAACCCATGACGAAACTGACGCAGAAGGACGTTGAGTACATCTGGTCAGAGAACTGCCAGACAGCATTTGAGGAGCTGAAGAGGAGGCTGACGACCGAGGGTCTGGAGGTTTTACCATATACAGCGATGCTTCAGGAAAAGGGCTAGGATGTGTCCTACAGCAGCATGGGAAAGTGTCATGACCCACACCCGCTTTACGGACGCGAGCTCGTGATCAAGCCAGCTACGTATCAAGCAGACTCCAGCCCGACTCGAATACGTAAACGCTGTCAAGGCTATGGTATACTGCCAAATCATGGCAAAACAATCTATATCTCAATCCACAATAAATGTACGAAATATGAATGAACACTATGGGTCGTGGTCTACAGCCCACTAGCATATATGTCCGATAAGACTCTAAAGGAAATAACAAGAGTCTAAAACTGAATCAAGAAACAGGATATCTCATGATAAGGTATGAAAGCACAAGCGGATAATAAACACAATATCGATACCTGAATCCCGCAAGCGTATCATCACATCTGTCATCCAGAACCACTAGCTAACTCCATGCAATCACTAAACCTGAAGAGATCATCAGGTCCTCAGGGGACATAGCAAGATACATATAAACATGTCTATCTAGCAGTTTATCATGCAATAAAGAAAATACTGGAAATAAACGAGAAATAACCAATCAACACGAAAACACGACTATACACGACTGGAAGAACCACTACGCATAAACGAACTGCTGGAGAAGAACAAGAGGACACGATATCACGATGTCAATGGATAACCAATCGAATACTCAAACCCTCGCCCCTAGTGTGGACTCGCAGGTTTGAACAACTACTAACCCTCGTTCCTAGTGTAGACTCGTCGGCTAGCATCACCCTCGCCCCTAGTGTGGACTCGCAGGTGTGAACTATATACTACTAACCCTCGTCCCTAGTGTGGACTCGCAGGCTAGCATCACCCTTGCCCCTAGTGTGGACTCGCAGGTGTGAACCATATACTACTAACCTTCGTCCCTAGTGTGGACTCGCAGGTTAGCTTAAGACACAGATAACTACTAACCCTCGCCCCTAGTGTGGACTCGCAGGCTAGCATCAAGAATTAAGGTACAAATAACTACTAACCATCTCCCCTAGTGTGGACTCGCAGGTTAGCTTCATAATACAAGGTACATCAGTTCCGTTATGACTTACACATCCTATGACACGATGCGACTCACGACACGGTACGAGAGGGAACCAATCTGGTAGAACCACGACATCCAGTCAAGCATGATAACGATAAAAGAACACGACTAATAAACTAGTAAACACTGTCTAAAGTAAAGCATGCAAATCAAGAGAACTGGAATAACTAACTGATAACATATAAAGATATAGGGACTAAATAAGCATGTAAATCATGAACAACTAGAGAACTAACTAATAGCATATATAGAGTAAAGGAACTGTAAGCATGAATAATGAACTGTAGAGGGAGGCAAGGTATCTTGCCTGTGGTCCTGAGCTGCGGATACGGGTCATGTGCCAAACTTGTGTCCAAGTAACCTATTTATGAAATTAATGTCAATAAATGATCCAACAAGTGACACTTCCATTTGCCCTAGTTCAATTTGGTTATCTTTATTAACTATGTGGACTTGGTCCTCTACTTGGCATGTCTAGTTTAATTGATACCGTCCACACATATATATATATATATATATATATATATATATATATATATATATATATATATATTTGGTCACCTTATCTAATCAAATATTTCATGATCCTTTAAAGTTTTAAATGATTGATTCCCAACTATAATGCACATAAATGCCTATTATGTAAATAGAGAAAAGACAAGGTTCTAATTTGTAAATTAAAACCAACCTCTTTGATTTATATTCACACAACACATGCTCACAAAAAAGAATCTTTCCTTATTGTTTTGCTTGCTTGCTATGTGGTCCAACAATTGTGTTGTGCCGATTTCTTCATCTACTATTTTATTATTATTATCTTGCATAATATGGTGCCGAACATAGCACAGTATAACAGAGTGCTCCTATGTGCACAATATTGTATTCTTATACTCTATGCATCACTCTGATGTAGATGTTTATGCTATTTAAAAATTGTGATGGTGGAATATGCAAAGGCTCCTCCATATTCGGTGAGAATTGGACCATGTGGTACTCCACGTGTACATGTGTGTATGGGGTATTGCAATAGAGATATTGGGAGGGGTTAAATTGCAAACATTTCTATTCTTTAGAAGTTGGTGGAGAAGGAAACGTGAGTCATGGGTTCACTTCTCAAGGACCAAGTGAAAGGAAAAACAATGGAGGGAACATGTGTGATTTGTAAAGCATTACATCACCACCGTTTTATAAGGAGAAAACTTTGATACCGAAGGGGGTATCAAAGTTTTTGATACCCCCTATGTATGACATGTGGGCTCCCTCCCTCTTCGTAAAATGTGTAAACATATATATATACATAAATATTGAGGGGGGCCCACTTGTCATACATAGGGGGTATCAAAACTTTGATACCCCCTTCGGTATCAAAGTTTTACTCGTTTTATAAGGGGAAGCACCTGCTTCTACCATTCAAAAAGGCATACAATAGAGAGAGCAACACAATGTTCACATGAATAGTGCATAGTATATTATTATTATATATTATTTTCTATACTCCTCTTTAATTATTAAGATGCATTCTTTTCTAATACGTGAACGTCAGTGAAGAATCGGGTGCTCACCTGAATCGATGCGCATGCGGGAACAAGACTTCGGCAAGGAGCAATGATTGGAGGGGTGTCCGTGCAAAAGTGGTAGGATTTTCGTCTCGTGCGGTTGCAAAAACTCGGCAGCGCGGTGTGGCAACCGGCCGCGGAAGATGGCACGAGAACGACTGCCCTTGGCTTTCGTCCGTCCAATGAGCTTGTCTCGATGGTACCGCGTCAAAGTTGTCGGTGCGGCCGCTAGTGGCGAGAAGTGGAGAGGGGTCGAATGCTTATTCGGAAGAGAGTACAGGGAGATGAAGATGCTAATTTATAGATAAAATTTGAGTATGGCCTTTGTGTAGTCTGGATAGGAGTAATCTCTTGGTTGGGTGGCTCGGATGAATTTAAATGGGTACATAAGGTGATCAATACAACACATACATCTTTAATTTGATTTAATCCTATTAGGTTAAATATACACTATATATATATATATATATATATATATATATATATATATATATATATTTTTTGTAGTGGATTGCTATTTATCTATTTAAAGGGAATAAGAAATCCCTAATTTAAAATGTCTTTGGTCTTATTTATATAATATTTGCATTCATTTTGTATAGAGAGATGAAGGGAAATGTACCAGAGGATGTAAAACAATATAGTTTGCTTATATCCCTCAAAATATTTTAGTTGGGATTTTTGTTAAAAATTAGAAATTTCTAGACATATAGATTCCAGTATACTTGCAATTTATCATATATATTTATTTATATATCTAAAGCATTGCAAACAGAAATTAGCGCATACGTTGCAGGAAGGCAAGGCCGAGTCAGCAGAAGAAATTGCCCGCATATAAAAATCAATTTCCTTTGCAACTTAGTTTATACTCTCAATAAAAGTGACTGTTTAAGCCAATTTAAAATAATAAAATATTGTAGTAAAATTTAGGGGGATTACAGAAAGTGATTACTTATGCATCTAGGCAATTGCGGACTCATGAGCGGAACTATCCTACCCATGACCTAGAGTTAGCTGCGATGATCTTTGCACTCAAGTTGTGGAAATACTACTTATACAGAGAGCGAGTGGAAATCTTTACTTGTCACGACCCGCACCCACTGTTAGGGTACGAGAACGTAACAACGCCCAGCCTACGCCGCAGTGTCGGCGGTAGAACGCTGTCCTAGGTCAATCATCTAACAATACCAAAGTACCTGTACAGTTTATACTGTCCGAATGGAGGTAACATAACAATATACATCTCAATCATATCTAGGGTAGAAGAACGAAAGACAGAAGATAGATAGTAACTCAAAGAGAACCATATCATAGATGAATAAGTCTAAGTGTCTAAGATACATAACATCCAGAATGTCAACTCATAATACAAGACTAAGAGTCTATACATGACTCAACATCTCAAAATACAACACAGGAAGTGAGACAAAATGATATAGAAAAGACTGCCTAGACTAAACTGGTCTAGACTACTGGAACATCCTCCTCAACTGCAGGTGGATCCTGCTGAGGGTCCACAACATAGGTGTCATCTAGTCCTGCTCCGCAATAGGTAGATACCAGGGCCTCCTCCTCATCCTCTGTAATATTTTCAACAGGTCCAATCAGGACGGGAACGAGCACAATACATCTCACGCAGTGCATAGCAGGTTAGGAAATACGATACAGGCAATAGAGTAAGATACATGAACTGCTGAAAGGAAATATACGCTGTAAAAGAGATAGCTGTAATGAAATATCTACTGTATATAGAGAACTATGAGTGACTAGTGATGTAGAGCACAAGATAGGCATGTGAATGGCTAGAATTTATACATGATTACACTACTGAGTTTGCACATGATTACACTACTTTGGAATTATTCACATGACCACTTCTACTCCCCCGTTTCCCCAACCAATACACAAGGATCTATACAAGTTACGTTATTGTACATGATATCACATGGGGCCCATGAAAGGGTGCACATGATAGTATACATGAGGGCTCAGTAAACATGAGAGTACATGATCACATGAGTGCACATGAATAATAGAAGCATGGGAGTACATGATGAAAGTGAAACACACATAACATGAAGTACCCGATGCTCCCGAGGGGGATAACATCTCATGTAAAGATCCATATAGTACCAATCCGTGTTACCAATGTGACAGCAACAAGTAAAGTAATCTAGAGCGAGAAGTAAAGCCTGAACAAGTATGAAACGGTCAGAGAATGTACTCGCCTGATAACTGAATGTCTGAAGAGGATATACTGTCTGAGGAGAGGTGTGTGGCTCCTAGTCAGAGTAATACAGGTCACAATGTATCCACAATGGTAAAAATAAAGTATACAATGCATACTACATGATTCTAGGTTAAACTGGTCAATAGTCAAATTTGGTCAACTCTAGACAATTCTAACAGTCAAACTAAGTCAACTTAAGTCAAATTTAGACTAATCAAGGTTCTAGTCAACTTTAGATTAGTCAACAAGGTAATTGGGTCAAGGGTCAACTATCCAAGTCAACTCTATAAGGTTAACTCAACTAACCATAGGCTAACTTGTCTTAGGTTACCTAAGATACCATAATACAAAGCTAAGGTATAACCAACTTCCTATATAAGGTATACCACATATAAATATACTGTACAATACAACCTTAACCTTATAATCAAGCTAAAACCATAGTCTAACTCAAATCAAGACTTAATTCCTAAGTATCCTACTTAACCCCATACATATCTTCATTTACATATGACTACTCATTTAACTTTAAGTCACAATTTACCCATGAATGGGTCAAACCATAATCAACTAGTCAACAGTCTAGGGTTTAGTCAAACCTAGATCATTAAGTCATTTAGAGTTCATCCAATTTCTTTCTAGGTCAATTAGGTCAAGGTTTGACCTATAGTTGACTTTGGTCAACCATGGTCAACAATGGTCAACTTTAAGTCAAAGCTAGGTCAACACTAGTTAAACTAGTTAGGGTTTTAGTCAAACTAGTTAACTAATCAAATAGGTCAATCCTAGTCACATCTAGGTCAATTAGGTCAAGGTTTGACCTAAGGTTGACTTTGGTCAACCTTCAGTCAACAAGGGTCAACAAGGGGTTTCTAGTAGGGTTTTGGGCCTTTTAGGGTTAATCCCATGCCATAGGCTAATAACCTTGGCCATAGACCATAGTCATAGGGTTTTCATATAGCCCTATAGCTAGTAAGTTATACATATATATCTATATATATATTTATAGGCCTAACTATATACCAATATGGGAATACACTATATATAATACCCAACCCCACATATATATATAAAATAACACTATGTATATATCTAATACAATATATATATATCATATATATATATATATACATATATATATATATAAACAAAACCTATATATATATATAATCATATATATAGAGAGAGGAAAGAGAGAGAGACAAAGGGAGAGAGAGAGAATGAGACAGTGAGGGAGAGAGAGAGACTGTGAACAGTCAGGACAGGGGGGGGATTATTCCCAGGTTCTGGAACAATTCCAGAACCACACACACACACACACACATATACATACATATGTACATAACTACATAACTTCACATACACACAACAAAATCTCCCCAAATTCGACCTACCCTCACAAATACCTATGCACTTCACATCTACACACTAAAATACACTAGTCTAATGTATTAAACATAAACAAAATCGAATCGAACTTCGATTTTCAAAACTGGGAAACAAACTCAAAACTGGGACTGTGCACAGTGCACTGGAATTTAGGGTAATTCGATTTTCACGCAACCCAACGAGCTAAGACTCCCAACCAAGGGTTGGTAACTGACACCCCATAGATACTCTAGGATCCCAAGACACTGACACGACACCACGACACGTTTTGACGTGTCCACGACTCACAAAACCCAATCGGGTAAAACTGATACACACGCACACACACAGTATCGTGCACGCGTGCAACTCACCCTAGGACACGACACAGACACTCTCGTGTCTCGTGCACGTGCACGAATGTTTACCTAGGGGTAGGGTACGTGTCCAACACCCTGCACTGTGTCCACGTGTCGTGTAGAGGGGACACGACACGCGTATCAGAGAGGGAAATACGTGGTTTCAGACCGCGTCGTGCAGTGATGCACGTGTCTCGTGTACGCAACACAGGACACGACACATCTCGTGCTCGTGTCCTGGGGTTCGCCCTAGGTTCCTCTACACATGTGTCACCCTGACACGTGTACACGACTCGTGTACATGGGACACGAGACCCGTGTCAGAGCCGTTCTCACGGCTGTACAGTGCAGTGCACGTCCCTTGCGGGGACGATTCCGTGTCTGACACGACACGAGGTCATCCCAAACTTTGGGGATGACCTGTCAGTCAGTGCCCCGTGCTCTATGCCAATTTTGGCGTGTCCAAGTGGCGTGTAGAGTGTGTTTGGACACTGTGGTAGCAGGGCACATTTTGTGTACTGTGCAGTGTCCAGACAGTGTTGAAACTGAGAGCTTCGTGTCCAGATTTTGGACACGACACAACCCAATTTGTGCTCAGTGTTTTAGGGTTAGGTTTAGGGTTAGCTAGGCTAGGTTTTGGTTCAAAAACATTTACAAAACAGTGTGTGTTTTATACTGTGACAGTGTGCAAACAGTGAGCAAATTTTAGGGTTTATATATGTAGGATACGTGTCCGATACGACACCAAACAATTCCTAGATTCCACCAAACTTTACCCACAGCTAGTATACACCTATATGCATGCAATAATGAAGAAAAAATAGTATAATAACTAGGTTTAGATATATTTACCTCTATGTGTGAAATGTCTTGAATTTCTACTAAATGAGGGTGTACATCCAATAGCCTCAACTTGTCCTTCCTTGGTGAAACTTGAGTAGCTCACTTTCCTAGGCTCCCTTAGATTGTAGGTGACCTAATGGAGAAAACTAGAGGTTCAAAGCTCTTGAAATGAGAAAGTTATGGCTAAATGAGTGGGGTAGTTTTCTAGGTTTTCTTCTAGGTTTAATTTCCACATGAACTTGGTTTTGAGATCTATGTGTTGGTTATATAGGAAGGGGTGGCAAGGGGGTGTCTTTGGCTGCCATGGGGGTAGGGGAGGGTGTCTTACCACTTGGCAAACTTAGCCCCTAAGTCTTTGACTAAGGGGTTAGATATTTAGGTGCTAAAATATCTAAAAAGTAGGATATCTAGATATTTATGAAACCTAGATATTTACACATAAGCTAACATCCTCTACTTAGTCTTCTAGGTTAGTGGCTAACCTCTAGATTAGTGCTAAACTAGGTTAGGGACTAACATGACACTAATCAATAATTAAAATAATAATAAAGACACATAAATCCAAATAAATCCTAGAAAATTACCAAAATACCCTTTAGGCTAAAAAGCCCTAATTTGATGTTCTAAGCCTATGGCTAAGCTCTCATGGTCATGGCAACTTCTAGGTTAGAGAAAACTAGGGTTTACACTAAGGTTTACTAACAAAGTCACAAAGTCATAAGTCATGACTTAGCATGACTTTAGAAAATGGTTTATCTTAACTAAAATCACCAGAAAATCATACCATGACTAAAATACCACTAATAAATAATAAAAATAATAAATTTTCAAAAATCCCCAATTTCAGAAAACAGGGTGTTACAAGTCTACCCACCTTAAAATAATTTCGTCCCCGAAATTTAGATGGTCGTACTCCTCCTAGGTCAAACCTCCAACAATCAGGGACGAAGCCACTACCTAGGCAACATACAAGGTCAACAAGCAAAATATGGGTAGTAGATCTATACTGGGTCATGTCCAAAAATTGGCTAACAGTTTTAGGTCATAGGGTGTCCTTAAATCAAATCGAAGCCAAAAGTAACTCCATGGGGTAAATCAGGATGGAGTCTTGGGTCAGGAAAATCGTACTAAGCAAATGAAGCATATGATGGTATGCCTGAGTGGGACACTAAGGTCATGGCTGTAGTATGTCATGTCTAGGTCTGGTATGTGAAGTCAGTTTTGAGAAAACAACTAGTCTTGTGCTCCAAATTTAAAAGTCACGGTAATGTGCCTACGATGATCACAATTTAGAGTGGGAACGGTCTATGGCCTAAATTGAACCAGAAATTTGTGATGCAATAGTGGTACCAGGGGGACAGGTTAAATGGAACAGTCTGTGGTCTCATCTAGGTGCACTAGTCATTCTAGATCAATACTGTCCTATGGTATCAAACGTACAAGCAATCTAAGGTATCCTAATTGGGAAGGTAAGGAAACAACAATCATCAAGGCTATAGGGTCGTCTACCATCCTATATGAAAATAGGTCATTAACAAGTAAGTGAGAAATCATTAAAAGTTACTATTCCATAAAATGGTAAAAGAAAATTGAAAATTTAGGCACAAACAATCACAAATAGATTTTAGTCTTGACACGATCTAAGTTGATCAATTTCAGGATAAATCGAGATTGGGCAAGATGGGAAATTAATGAAATTAAGTATGAGCACGAGCATCCAATGATGAAGATCCAGGTCATGATTAAATTTAATTCAACTGGATATGAATACGAGGTTCATAGGTGATAAAATAATTCCTAAGGAGAATTGTCAAGGCTGTTGTGGATAAGATTCTAGGGTAAGTTTAATTATGTCTCCATCCACGTAGATTAATATATGAAAAAGCGAACCAAACGCAATAGGTTGATCAGACCATCATGCGCCGGTTCTGATTAGATAATATATTAGTGGGTGTACACCCAATAAAATATACCATGATCAAGCTCGAAGAGGATAAGCTTGTAAAACTTAAGGATAAATTTATAGCATAAGATATAAGTAAGGGTGGAATGATGAAAGAAGATACATAGTCCAAGATCCTTAACCAATCGGGTCAAGCATCCAAGGTAAGGTACAAGGTTAAGTATTTAAGGGTTCAAGCAGAATACCATCACATACCAGGTCGAAAGGATTGAGCCAAGGTGGATCTCTAACTGAAATAAGAACCAATTTAGTATCATGGTAGAGGTTATAGTTTAGCCATTTGACCAGAAAATTATATCAAGAAAATAGAGTACAAGGAGACGGATTTTAGTAGGACATGGAATACCTACATGAAGGTAGGCTAGTCTAGGTCTTACATGTGAAATTTGTTGGGAGATAACAGCTAGTATTATACTCTGAATATCTAAGTCACGGTAAAGGACGTCCAATGATCTAGAATAAAAAGTGGGGGTTCAAGACGTGACAAATTTGATGCAAAAATTGAAGAAGATCAAATTAACCCATGAAATAAAATAAATCAGGAATCCAGTAAATAATTTAGGAACACAGTCCTAGGGATAGATAGGCTACTAGATGGATATAGTTAGGGTTCGACCAATCAAGGGTCAAGGTTAGAAGGTCTCAATAAGTCTTTATTTGAGGGAAATGTCGAGTAAGTCAGGTTTGGGATACAGTCATATAGTTTGGTAGAAAGAGTTTAAGCAAGATGCAAAATAGAGAGGACAGTTCATTTTAATGAAAGGTAATTAGCAAGAGGATTAGATGGCAAAAAATAAATAAGAGTTTTCTCATAATTGTGATTGAGTACCCAAAAAAAAAATAAAATAAAAGATATTAATCTAACACTAAGAAATTAAAATCAACAACTACAAAAATTTCAAAATCATCAACTAATACCAGGATTCAAAGTTCTACAGTGAATCCTTCAAAATTAATTTCAATCAAGGGAAAAGAAGTTTAAATCGTAATTTCAAATGAGATTCTCAAGGGTCATCCCAGGAATCTCTCAAGGTATCCTAACAATGATTGAGCATCCTCTCTCACTAAGCCTATTCCTCAAATCCTATCGCAGGCTGTAGTGATACTCTAGTTCGAATACCACTACATAAACTCGACCTGCATGGGCCACCACTAAAAACGTGTCACGACCCGCACCCACTGTTAGGGTACGAGAACGTAACAACGCCCAGCCTACGCCGCAGTGTCGGCGGTAGAACGCTGTCCTAGGTCAATCATCTAACAATACCAAAGTACCTGTACAGTTTATACTGTCCGAATGGAGGTAACATAACAATATACATCTCAATCATATCTAGGGTAGAAGAACGAAAGACAGAAGATAGATAGTAACTCAAAGAGAACCATATCATAGATGAATAAGTCTAAGTGTCTAAGATACATAACATCCAGAATGTCAACTCATAATACAAGACTAAGAGTCTATACATGACTCAACATCTCAAAATACAACACAGGAAGTGAGACAAAATGATATAGAAAAGACTGCCTAGACTAAACTGGTCTAGACTACTGGAACATCCTCCTCAACTGCAGGTGGATCCTGCTGAGGGTCCACAACATAGGTGTCATCTAGTCCTGCTCCGCAATAGGTAGATACCAGGGCCTCCTCCTCATCCTCTGTAATATTTTCAACAGGTCCAATCAGGACGGGAACGAGCACAATACATCTCACGCAGTGCATAGCAGGTTAGGAAATACGATACAGGCAATAGAGTAAGATACATGAACTGCTGAAAGGAAATATACGCTGTAAAAGAGATAGCTGTAATGAAATATCTACTGTATATAGAGAACTATGAGTGACTAGTGATGTAGAGCACAAGATAGGCATGTGAATGGCTAGAATTTATACATGATTACACTACTGAGTTTGCACATGATTACACTACTTTGGAATTATTCACATGACCACTTCTACTCCCCCGTTTCCCCAACCAATACACAAGGATCTATACAAGTTACGTTATTGTACATGATATCACATGGGGCCCATGAAAGGGTGCACATGATAGTATACATGAGGGCTCAGTAAACATGAGAGTACATGATCACATGAGTGCACATGAATAATAGAAGCATGGGAGTACATGATGAAAGTGAAACACACATAACATGAAGTACCCGATGCTCCCGAGGGGGATAACATCTCATGTAAAGATCCATATAGTACCAATCCGTGTTACCAATGTGACAGCAACAAGTAAAGTAATCTAGAGCGAGAAGTAAAGCCTGAACAAGTATGAAACGGTCAGAGAATGTACTCGCCTGATAACTGAATGTCTGAAGAGGATATACTGTCTGAGGAGAGGTGTGTGGCTCCTAGTCAGAGTAATACAGGTCACAATGTATCCACAATGGTAAAAATAAAGTATACAATGCATACTACATGATTCTAGGTTAAACTGGTCAATAGTCAAATTTGGTCAACTCTAGACAATTCTAACAGTCAAACTAAGTCAACTTAAGTCAAATTTAGACTAATCAAGGTTCTAGTCAACTTTAGATTAGTCAACAAGGTAATTGGGTCAAGGGTCAACTATCCAAGTCAACTCTATAAGGTTAACTCAACTAACCATAGGCTAACTTGTCTTAGGTTACCTAAGATACCATAATACAAAGCTAAGGTATAACCAACTTCCTATATAAGGTATACCACATATAAATATACTGTACAATACAACCTTAACCTTATAATCAAGCTAAAACCATAGTCTAACTCAAATCAAGACTTAATTCCTAAGTATCCTACTTAACCCCATACATATCTTCATTTACATATGACTACTCATTTAACTTTAAGTCACAATTTACCCATGAATGGGTCAAACCATAATCAACTAGTCAACAGTCTAGGGTTTAGTCAAACCTAGATCATTAAGTCATTTAGAGTTCATCCAATTTCTTTCTAGGTCAATTAGGTCAAGGTTTGACCTATAGTTGACTTTGGTCAACCATGGTCAACAATGGTCAACTTTAAGTCAAAGCTAGGTCAACACTAGTTAAACTAGTTAGGGTTTTAGTCAAACTAGTTAACTAATCAAATAGGTCAATCCTAGTCACATCTAGGTCAATTAGGTCAAGGTTTGACCTAAGGTTGACTTTGGTCAACCTTCAGTCAACAAGGGTCAACAAGGGGTTTCTAGTAGGGTTTTGGGCCTTTTAGGGTTAATCCCATGCCATAGGCTAATAACCTTGGCCATAGACCATAGTCATAGGGTTTTCATATAGCCCTATAGCTAGTAAGTTATACATATATATCTATATATATATTTATAGGCCTAACTATATACCAATATGGGAATACACTATATATAATACCCAACCCCACATATATATATAAAATAACACTATGTATATATCTAATACAATATATATATATCATATATATATATATATATACATATATATATATATAAACAAAACCTATATATATATATAATCATATATATAGAGAGAGGAAAGAGAGAGAGACAAAGGGAGAGAGAGAGAATGAGACAGTGAGGGAGAGAGAGAGACTGTGAACAGTCAGGACAGGGGGGGGGATTATTCCCAGGTTCTGGAACAATTCCAGAACCACACACACACACACACACATATACATACATATGTACATAACTACATAACTTCACATACACACAACAAAATCTCCCCAAATTCGACCTACCCTCACAAATACCTATGCACTTCACATCTACACACTAAAATACACTAGTCTAATGTATTAAACATAAACAAAATCGAATCGAACTTCGATTTTCAAAACTGGGAAACAAACTCAAAATTGGGACTGTGCACAGTGCACTGGAATTTAGGGTAATTCGATTTTCACGCAACCCAACGAGCTAAGACTCCCAACCAAGGGTTGGTAACTGACACCCCATAGATACTCTAGGATCCCAAGACACTGACACGACACCACGACACGTTTTGACGTGTCCACGACTCACAAAACCCAATCGGGTAAAACTGATACACACGCACACACACAGTATCGTGCACGCGTGCAACTCACCCTAGGACACGACACAGACACTCTCGTGTCTCGTGCACGTGCACGAATGTTTACCTAGGGGTAGGGTACGTGTCCAACACCCTGCACTGTGTCCACGTGTCGTGTAGAGGGGACACGACACGCGTATCAGAGAGGGAAATACGTGGTTTCAGACCGCGTCGTGCAGTGATGCACGTGTCTCGTGTACGCAACACAGGACACGACACATCTCGTGCTCGTGTCCTGGGGTTCGCCCTAGGTTCCTCTACACATGTGTCACCCTGACACGTGTACACGACTCGTGTACATGGGACACGAGACCCGTGTCAGAGCCGTTCTCACGGCTGTACAGTGCAGTGCACGTCCCTTGCGGGGACGATTCCGTGTCTGACACGACACGAGGTCATCCCAAACTTTGGGGATGACCTGTCAGTCAGTGCCCCGTGCTCTATGCCAATTTTGGCGTGTCCAAGTGGCGTGTAGAGTGTGTTTGGACACTGTGGTAGCAGGGCACATTTTGTGTACTGTGCAGTGTCCAGACAGTGTTGAAACTGAGAGCTTCGTGTCCAGATTTTGGACACGACACAACCCAATTTGTGCTCAGTGTTTTAGGGTTAGGTTTAGGGTTAGCTAGGCTAGGTTTTGGTTCAAAAACATTTACAAAACAGTGTGTGTTTTATACTGTGACAGTGTGCAAACAGTGAGCAAATTTTAGGGTTTATATATGTAGGATACGTGTCCGATACGACACCAAACAATTCCTAGATTCCACCAAACTTTACCCACAGCTAGTATACACCTATATGCATGCAATAATGAAGAAAAAATAGTATAATAACTAGGTTTAGATATATTTACCTCTATGTGTGAAATGTCTTGAATTTCTACTAAATGAGGGTGTACATCCAATAGCCTCAACTTGTCCTTCCTTGGTGAAACTTGAGTAGCTCACTTTCCTAGGCTCCCTTAGATTGTAGGTGACCTAATGGAGAAAACTAGAGGTTCAAAGCTCTTGAAATGAGAAAGTTATGGCTAAATGAGTGGGGTAGTTTTCTAGGTTTTCTTCTAGGTTTAATTTCCACATGAACTTGGTTTTGAGATCTATGTGTTGGTTATATAGGAAGGGGTGGCAAGGGGGTGTCTTTGGCTGCCATGGGGGTAGGGGAGGGTGTCTTACCACTTGGCAAACTTAGCCCCTAAGTCTTTGACTAAGGGGTTAGATATTTAGGTGCTAAAATATCTAAAAAGTAGGATATCTAGATATTTATGAAACCTAGATATTTACACATAAGCTAACATCCTCTACTTAGTCTTCTAGGTTAGTGGCTAACCTCTAGATTAGTGCTAAACTAGGTTAGGGACTAACATGACACTAATCAATAATTAAAATAATAATAAAGACACATAAATCCAAATAAATCCTAGAAAATTACCAAAATACCCTTTAGGCTAAAAAGCCCTAATTTGATGTTCTAAGCCTATGGCTAAGCTCTCATGGTCATGGCAACTTCTAGGTTAGAGAAAACTAGGGTTTACACTAAGGTTTACTAACAAAGTCACAAAGTCATAAGTCATGACTTAGCATGACTTTAGAAAATGGTTTATCTTAACTAAAATCACCAGAAAATCATACCATGACTAAAATACCACTAATAAATAATAAAAATAATAAATTTTCAAAAATCCCCAATTTCAGAAAACAGGGTGTTACATTACTGACCACAAGAGCTTGAAATATGTGTTCACGCAGAAAGAGCTGAACATGAGGCAAAGACGATGGTTGGAGTTGATGAAGGACTTCGACATCGATTTACAGTATTACCCCGGGAAGGCAAATGTGGTGGCGGATGCGCTGAGCAGTAGGGGTGCAACTCGGGCGGGTTGGGTCGGGTTTGAGGTCAACCCGAGCCCAACCCGATAGATCATAAGCCTAGCCCAAGCCCAAGCCCGACCCGACTTCGGGTTCAACATATGAAGTCCAAGACCAAGCCCAGAGGATCGGGTTGGGCCGGGTCCATCGGGTTTATCGGACTCTAATATGATATTTGAAATAATTTTAAACAAGAGTAATATTAAATGCATAATCAAATAGCAATCAAGCATCAATCGTTACAAAATAAAACTGAAATGAGATTTAGGACAAGGAATTGAAGAGTTCGGGTGAAAAAAACTATAGCTTAGACTTTTTATTTAAGTAGTATGAAACAATATATATATATATATATATATATATATATATATATATATATATATATATATATATATATATATATATATATATATATATATGTATGTCGGATTTCAGGTTCTTCGGGTTACCCAACACATGAACCCAAGCCCAACCCGATTTTTGATCGGGTTCAAATATTTTAACCCGAGCCCAAGCCCGAACCCGAATATCTTCAACCCTAACCCAACCCATTAACGGGTTTACCCGATCGGGTTCGGGTTTAGCCCGCCCGAGTTGCACCCCTACTGAGCAGGCATCCGATGGCATGGTATCTGATGATAGATCGGCATTTGCGGGAAGACTTGGAGAAGCTCGGTGTCGAGATAGTTCGGCCAGGATCAGTGATACAGATGATGGCGCTAGACATTCAGTCAGGTTTGATGGAGCAGATCAAGGAGGCACAGTCTACAGATGAGAGCCTCCGCAGACTTCGAGCCCAGGCTTTAGCTGGATTGCTAGATGACTTCACCGTAGCAGAGGATGGATCCTTGAGGCATGGCAGCCGGTTATGCGTGCCGAAGGGAGAGCTGATAGAGGCAGTCTTACAGGAGGCATACCAATCGCGATATTCTATTCACCCTGGTGCCAACAAGATGTACCGTGACTTGCGGGAACATCTTTGGTGGCACGGGATGAAAAGGGATGTATCACGCTTCATTTCGAGATGCCTAGTTTGCCAGCAGGTCAAGGCGGAGCGTCAGAGGCCAGCTGGTCTATTGCAGCCGTTACTCATTCCCGAGTGGAAGTGGAAACACATTACGATGGACTTTATTTCAGGGCTTCCTCGTTCCCAAGGAGGGAAGGATGCCATTTGGGTCATCGTTGACAGGCTGACGAAGTGTGCGCACTTCATACCCTTCAAGGTGGGGCTCTCCACCAAGAAATTGGCGGAGCTATACATGCAGCAGATAGTTCGTTTACACGGAGTACCAGTGAGCATCGTGTCGGACCGAGATAGCAGATTCACGTCCCACTACTGGAGGAGCTTGCAGGAAGAGTTGGGCAGTCGGCTCAAGTTCAGTACAGCGTACCACCCACAGACAGATGGACAGTCCGAGAGGACGATACAGACGCTGGAGGATATGCTGAGGACGTGTGTGCTGGACTTTGGCGGATCGTGGAAGAGCCATCTGCACTTGGTAGAGTTTTCATACAACAACAGCTACCAAGCCAGCATCGGTATGTCTCCTTTCGAGGCACTATATGGACGACGATGCCGTACACCGCTCTTTTGGGATGGTGTTGGGGACAGAGTTATGCTTGGGTCAGAGATGATCATGGATGCAGCCTAGAAGGTCGGGATGATCAGAGACCGACTCAGAGTTGCTCAGGATAGGCAGAAACACTGGGCCGATGCTAGTCGCAAACCGATGTAGTTCACTGACGGAGATATAGTACTGGTGAAGATATCACCTACTAGAGGGACGATTCGGTTTGGGCGAGGCGGCAAGTTGAGCCCCAGATATATTGGACCGTTCGAGATACTTGGCAGGATCGGAGAGGTAGCTTACAGGGTTGCACTTCCACCCAACCTAGCAGGAGTTCACGATGTCTTTCATGTGTCTCAGTAGGGGTGAGCAGATATCGGTTTTAAAACCGTAAACCGACCCGAACCGACCCGAATTATGAATTCGGTTCGGTTTTACAAATTTCGGGTCGGATTTCGGTTATAAATCCACTAAATTTCGGGTTTCGGTTCGGCATTCGGGTTTGACATTCGGTTTTCAACCCGAACCGTAAACCGAACAGTGTAATTACCGGTTTACCCTACCTACATATATATATCTATGTTTCAGTGTGAGAGAAGATTGATCCCTCTCTTCCGCCGCTCTCTCTGTCTCTTCTCTCTAAAAACCCTAAAACTTTTCTCCCTCCTTCTCCCTCCTCCTCCCTCCATAGGAATACTTAATCCTAGTCTCTGGTTTTGGGTTTCTCTCCCAATCTCTCAGATCTGATGGTTATGGGTTTCTCTCTGCGATCTGAGTCTCGAGATCTCGATTTCGACACCAAGACTCAGATCTGTGCTATCTTGACTCCATTTCTAACACCACACAGGTAGTTTTTTTTCTAACCTATTTTTTTTCTCTCGAGATCCAAGTAATAGATATAATTTTTTTTAACCCTAACATATTTTTGTTTACTAACATAGTTTCTCCATGACTCCATCTACCACACAGGTAAATTTTTCTAACCTAATTTTTGTTTTCTACCGAGATCCAAATAATATATATCCAAGTATTTTTTTTCTAATGCTCACATATTTTATTTTTGTAACTTGGTTTCTGCTTCCATCTACCACACAGGTAATTTTTTCTAGTCTAATTTTTTTTTCTGTTGAGATCAAAATAATAGATCTAATTATTTTTTTAACCCTCACATATTATATTTTTCTAACATATTTTGTTATGATAGTTTCATTTAAGTATAATGATTTGTTATATACTTTGTTCTGTTCTTTGTGGTAAATGATTATGTATGATGCATATGTTTCTATAATGCAGACTGTCACCATGTCAAATAGATTTGGTTATGAATCTGTTTTAAGGATATACAGAGAAACTGATTAGAACCAAGATTTTTATCACAGTAAATTCACTAGATTTTTCATCGTAAAAAAAGTTGTGGATAATAATTTGATGATTGGCTTGATTCAGTTTTGTGGTATCTTAAAATTATTTATGCTATAGCTGCCAACTCATACATATATGCATGTACACCTTGACAAAATATTAGAATGCCTAGAATATTGTTCTAGCAGAATTAGTTTTCTCTTAGTTGTTGCAGGAGCTTATCTAACTTAGATCCCTAAAACAATGGTGATGAATGAGGTTCAATTTGAAGTATTGGTAACACCTGTTCTGCCTCGTTTCTGCAATATGTAGCAATATATTCAACACATTGTTATATATTAGGTGATGATATTTAACATGTCCCCTCATTGTCAATAATTATACTGTTTTTAAAGTGTTGGCACATGGTTATATATTTGGTGATGATATTTAATGTCCCCTCATTGTCAATAATTATACTGTTTTTAAAGTGTTGGTTCTCATCATTGAATCAAATTATGTCCTGTTCCTGATTACTAATGTTACTAACTTGCAACCAGACTTGCAGCCAGTGGCGAGGCATTCCTTGCAGCCAGTGGCGTGGCGAGGCTTTCCTTACAGTCAAAGCCAATGGCGAGGCATTCCTGCAGCCATCGGCGAGACATGAATTGCAGACATCGACGAAGCATGAATTTATATGATCTTTTGTTATACCTATGTTGCCATTTGATTTCTTGTTCTTCTTAAAAATTTTACTAACTTGGCAATGATGTTGATGGCTTGAGAAAGTGAAATTGATACTACATGGCATCATATTATGATGCATAAATCAGTCATCTGAGCCATATTTTACTTTTTCTTTTTTTTCTTTTTTTCATTGTGTTATCCAGGGGGTGGGGCTACTGGATGCAGTGATGGCTTAAGAAAGTGGAATTGATGCACCAGTTTGAATTTGGTCTATTGGAGCATCTATTCATTATGCAATAACAGATTGTGACATCTAAGCCATATTAAATTGTTGTAAAATTTTGTACTTGTAAATTGGTGATTTTTTGTATATGTATTTGCATCTGTAAATTGGTGATTATAAGCCACTGTGCCTCAGTGTTAGGAATATTTGTATTTGTATATGTTATGCAATAGCAGATGTGCATATGTGTAATATTTGTATTTGTAAATTGGTAATTTGTTTCAAATTTATGCAACTCAAGGTTTTGTTCGGTTTATTTTTGAACCGGTTTATTTTGGTTTCGTTTTGTGCTGTCATGCAACTTGGTGAATTAAACCGAACCGACCGAAAACCGAATCGGTTTATTTTGGTTCGGTTTTGTTCGGGTTTTTTCGAAACGGTTCGGTTTACGGTTTCAACAAATTCGGTTTTCGATTTTTTCGGTTTTCATAAAACCGGTTCGGTTTGAACCGAACCGTTGCTCACCCCTATGTCTCAGTTGAGGAGATACGTTCCAGACCCCAGCCATGTGCTAGATCATTCAGAGTTGGAGATCGGACCGAGTCTTGCAGTTACTGAGCAGCCAGTGGAGATATTGGACAGAAAGGAGAAGAGGCTGAGGAACAAAGTCATACCCTTGGTCTGAGTAGCTTGGAGCCGTCACTCTCCGGGGGAATCTACTTGGGAGAAGGAGTCGGACATGAGGGAGAGATATCCTTACTTGTTCGACCCAACAGCCGCGAGGGAACCACCCGTTCCCGCTTGATACCTTAGAGGTTAGTCATAATAGTAGCCTCAGTCATTTGTTTGCGTTGTTTGCTATATTAAATGTTTGTAGAGTCTTCTATCCTTGTGAATTTCGAGGACAAAATTTTTCAAGGAGGGAAGATTTGTAAGCCCCTAGATTTTAAAATATTAATTTTATAATTTTAAATAGAATTTATATCCTTAAAATGAGTTATTATAATTATTAGAAATTTTTATAGAATTTTTAAATAATTTTTTAAATGATTTTTTAAAGCAAAAAAATATCATTTTGTAATTATTTAAATTGTTTTAATACAATTTGTAATTATTTTAATTGTTTTAAATACTGTTTGCAAAATTTGATTTGTCTGTGCAAATAAAATTTGCACAGAGCAATAGCGGGGGAGGGGGGCTATTTGCAATTTAGAAATTGCATTAACTAAGACGGTGAAGGGTTTTGTGATATCTAGTTTTGGGAGGGGGTTTCTGCTAATTGACCACCCCGACCACCGCCTTTCCCTGTCGCCATCTCCGGCTAACCCGACCGAAACCCTAACCCTAAACCCTAATTTCCCGTAACCTAGACCTAATTTGACCGACTTCCCATCCTATAAAACCACCCCGACCGAAACCCTAGCCTACAACACTACCCCGACCACCCCAGCACCTGCCCTGACCCCCTTCTTCTCCGACGAGCTCGCCGGAGCTAGCTCCACCCCTACAGCCTACGCCACCGCCTACAACCACCGCCATTTTGTTCGCCTCGACGAACAGAAGCCAGCGCCACCCTTCGCCACCGACCCCGACGCCTCCGGTCGCCGCTAGCACCCCCGACAGCATCCTCGTACCGGACACGTACGTGTCCCTTCGTATTTTCTTCACCGCTGTGTCTCGTTTTCACGTAGGAGGGTCGATCCGTGTCGGTGAGTTTGATGGTGGACTCGGACACGAAAAACTCGTGTCGTGTGAGTCGTGCAAGCCTAGGACACTGGACTCATGTGTCTTCGTGACCCAAACTGTCAGGACACGAAGACACAGGACTATGGGTTAACGGGTTTACTAGACTGCTATTGGGTTTAAAATTTATCATCTTAAAACCATTATAAAACTAACCTAAACCCTAACCCGACCAGCAAGCTCGAGCTGGCCCCCTGGTCAGCCGAGTGGCGCTCAAACCCACCCCTGTCCCAACGGGCCGAGTTCAAGCCCCCCTTTCGTTTCTTTTTTTGTTTTGTTTTTTTATTTGTTTTATTATATATATTTTTTATTATATATATATATATATATATATATATATATATATATATATATATATGTATATATGTATATGTATTTATATATATATATATATATATATATATATATATATATATATATATATATATATATATATTATTGTATATACTGTTATATATATATACTTATTTATATATATATATATTATATTTAGTATTTTTATATATATATATATGTATATTTATTATGTATATATATTCATTATATATATATATATATATATATATATATATATATATATATATATATATATATATATATATATATATATATATATATATATATATATATATATATATATATATATATATTTATGTATATATATGAATGTATTTGTTGTATATGTATATATATTTCAAATTCAATTTTGTGCAAAATATTATTATGTATAAATTCACAAGTTATTTTATTATATAATTTTATGACTTGTATATTTTACCACTTTAAAATATATTATTAAAATACTTTAATATTTATATTTGAGTTATTGTATTCTATTAATCATGGCCATTTGATGTCCAAACCTAGCATGGGTTTTTGGGCCCAAATGTGTCTAATACATTCAGAATCTGTACAAGTCATATTGGACTTGATTCATGACTTTGGGTCCCGTATCTGGATTTCGGTTCAATTTCGTATACGTGGACAAAATACTAAATAATTAATTATTTATTTTTCAGGATTTGTAACTTGCTGTTTTTAAATTTTTATATATATTATAAGTGCTGTAAAAATCTGGAGAAAATTGTATTTAAATACTATGTTAATTTAGCTAATTTAATATAATTTTTTTAGCATTTAATAAGTAACTTTGGCATTCTATAAAAATAGGAAAATAGAACTTATTTTCAGGATACATATGTTTGCTGATTTTTAATAAATATCTATGAGGGTTTATAAATTCCAGAAAAATTAGTATAAATTTCTATAATTAACAAGGATAATTTTGGTACTTTATTTTATGTATAATTGAGCATTTTGTCTATCTCAAAAATTGTTGGAACACAGTGTACAGTCTGATTTATTTATTGAATAGTTACGACTTACAATGTTTCGTGTTGTTTTGAGTTATTGTAGTATTGGACCTCATCCTACACTAGTGTAAAGGCCCTAGAAAGTTAGTTTGAGTATTGTGTCACCCCACATTGGTCTCCTATGCTAAAGTTATTATTTGGCTAGATGTCCAGTCAGAAAGTCGTATCGCACAACTAGTGTCTTAGTGTTTAACTTAATATAAAAACTAAGTTTATGTATTATTTCTACAGTGACGAGTCACCAGACATCTATAGCATTTCTATCACTACCTTGCTTTGCTAAAGGCAAGTACCTCTACAAACTTTACATACTGCTATAACAATAAACTGTGATCCAACCATGTTAAATGCTGATCCTTGGGGTAGCAAGTTAAATCTTCACATGTTATATTATTTTCAGTTCCTACCATGCTTAGAACAGTTCTTATATCTCTCACATGTTTAAACAACGGGGTTATGGGAAAACTGTTAGTAGAGTACGTGATCATGTCCCCTTTCTCCATATGTATTTACCGAGCATTGTTACATTCTATATGTAACTTTGTCGTATGTTCTGATCCCGCGTTTGTGTATGGATATACACCGATGCCGTTATGTGTACGTATGTACACATCAGAAAATTGATATGTGCCACTGTACATCCTATTTTACCTATTGACCGATCACGTACATGCTACAGTTTTAAACTTTAAAACAAACATATGATGCTATAATAGATTATGATATGCCATGATTCCTACACTTCTGTTCAATTCATGTTTCGTATATTTAGTTTGTTAGAATCAGTATTTGCTCCCGTCCTGACAGGATAACGTTGTAGGTATACTTACCGAGGAGGAGTTGCTTTATGATTCTTATTATGGGGTTGCCATCGAGGATCAGGCTTTACTTTACGAGGATGTACCTGCGGAAAAACTCGTCTAGTTTGTATAGTTGCTCAGGACTTCTGAGAGTAGTCATGTTTTAGACTACGTATTTTGTAACTGGACCTGTATCCAGTTTTACATTCTGGACTTGTACTTGGAACATATTTATATATGAGATAATTTTGTGTTTGGATATATTCTGACTCATTATTACATATAGAACTGTTAGCACACTTTGGTATTATCTTATTTGTCTTTAGAACAGCTTACTACGCTTTATCTCAAGTGTAGACTGGACATAACTCGGCCCGGCCCAACAATTTGGGTAGCGGATCGTGACATCAATGATCCTAACTATGTGAGTGTCATCAGTGTTGTTCAAAATCGTGAGACTCCCATCACGTTTGATGAGTTACATGAAAAACTCATCAATCGTGAACTCTCTCTCAAACAAAAAACCAAATCATCCAACAATTTCCCTGCCACTGTTAACTATGCAGCCAAACACCAAAACAACAACTATCATAAACGTCCTCCCTTCTTCAATGCCGGCCTTCTCCCCACTCTAAACCACGCCACCTCTCCCCTTCATACCCGTTCTCCTCAACCCTTCAAAGGACGATGTCAGTGGTGCCGAACCCAAGGTCATTATGTCTCTCAATGTTCCATTTTTTGTACCCAATATACAAATGCAATACCACCTTCCCCACAATCCAATCCACCCATGGTTCCTACTCACGCTCAAACTCGCCTTGGTGCTAAAGGCTGTCAATCCTCGTTTCCTCGTGCCTATGCTGCCACTGCTACCAACTCCTCCTCCAATGGCTGGCTTCTCGATAGTAGTGCTACGCATCATGTCACCCATGATCTTGACAACCTTGTTCTTCACTCCCCCTATGATGGTACTAAAGAACTAATTATTGGAGATGGCTCGGGTCTCGCTATCTCAAATACTGGTTCAACCTTCCTTCTTACCCCTACTTCTATGTTTAATCTTAATCATATATTCATGTGCCTTCTGTTTCTCGCAATATTATTTCTATTTCTAAATTTTGTCATGATAATAATGCTTCTATCACTTTCTTACCTAATTCCTATCTTGTGAAGGATCTTCGCACAGGGGTACTTCTTCTTCAAGGCCCAACTAAATCTGGCATCTACGAATGGCATCCCGCTTGTCCCGCTGTTCACTCCGTCAGATTGACATCTACTACCGATTGGCATCATAGATTAGGCCATCCATCCTATTATATTCTATGTCATATTAGCAATGCTTTTAATTTAAATATTCCAAAGATAGTTTCTTTTCACTGCAATTCATGTGATTGTAATAAGAGCCACAAATTGCCATTCTATCAAAATACCATTCAATCTCATGGCCCTCTTGATGTTCTTTATAGTGATGTTTGGACTTCTTCCAATCTTTCTTATGATGGCTACAAATATTATATTATCTTTGTTGATGATTATTCCAAATATGTGTGGTTTTATCCTCTCAAACACAAAAATGATGCCACTGCCACTTTTCAAAAATTCAAACTTTTGGTTGAAAATTATTTTAAACACCCTATAATTACAATCTTTAGTGATAATGGTGGTGAATATATTGGTTTAAATCCAATACTTGAGTCTCATGGTATAACTTACCTTACTTCCCCTCTTATACGCCCGAGCACAATGGCTACTCGGAGCGTCGTCACCGTCATATTGTTGAAACAGGTCTTTCTCTCCTCACTCATTCCTATATTCCACGAAAATATTGGTCTCTTGCTTTTGCTACTGCTTGCTATTTAATTAATCGTATGCCTACTCCTACACTTGAACTTCAATCTCCTTACTCTAAACTTCATGGCCACACACCTAACTATCTCAAACTTCGTAAGTTTGGATGTTTTTGTTATCCATGGCTACGTCCATACACCTCAAACAAACTTGAGACCCACTCATCTCCTTGTGTCTTTGTTGGTTATTCTGCTACACAAAGTGCGTACTATTGTCTTGTTCCCAACTCCAACAAAATTTATATTTCTCGATACGTCAAATTCATCGAAAATGAATTCCCATTTTCTTCCTCTTCTATGACGACACCACCGCACACGTCCATCGAAACAGATGAATGGTGTACCTCTCATCTTTCCATTATTTCTGCTGCCTTACCTACTCCGGCTACATATTTCCAAAACCCACAACCACCTCTATCTCCTCTCTCTCCTCCCTCGACTATTCCAGACCAATCTATCACCCACTCCCAGCCCTCGGCTTCCTCAACAACCTCCACTCCTTCCCCTCCTCCACCTCCACCTCCACCACGCCCTCTTACTTACCTATAAAATAATATTCGCAAACCCATTGTCAAAATGAACCTACATGTCTCTCTCCAACGTAAAAGGCCATGCCGTAAATGATCCTACCGAGCCTAACACCATCACTCAAGTTCCCAAAAGCCCAGTATGGCGTGCCGCCATGCAAACTGAATATGATGCCTTGCTTAAAAATAAAACATGGGACCTTGTTCCCTCCTCACCAGCACAAAACCTCATTTGTTGAAATACAACCCGGATGGCTCCATAGATCGTCACAAGGCTTGTCTAGTAGCTAAAGGGTTCCACCAACGTCCTGGCCTAGACTATACTGAAACTTTCAGTCCCGTAATTAAACCCGCTACTGTCCGTACGGTTCTTTCTTTTGCCATAGCCTATAGGTGGCCTCTTCGTCAAATTGACATTAATAATGCTTTTCTCCAAGGTTATCTCAAGGAGGACGTGTTTATGATCCAACACCTGGTTTTGTCAGCCAATCTCATCCTACTCATGTTTGCAAACTTCGTCAAGCTCTCTTTGGACTTAAACAAGCTCCTCGATTTTGGTATAATGAACTCAAATCCTATCTTCTTACTTTTGGGTTCAAAAATTCTGTCTCTGACACATCTTTATTTATTCTACGTCAACATCATAGACTAGTCTACCTACTTGTCTATGTTGACGATATCATTATCAATAGCTCTAATTCATCTCTTCTAAATACATTAATCTCTCAATTCTCCTCTCGTTTCTCTCTCAAATATCTTGGTAACCTATCTTATTTTCTTAGAGTTGAGGTGTTACCTCATCCTCACGGCATCTTTCTTAGCCAACATAAATATATCCAAGACATTTTAACCCGTGTCCATATGTCCACTGCTAAACCCGTACCCACTCCTATGGCCACTCATCCTCCTTTAACCACACAAATTGGCACTCCTCTAGCCAACCCAATTGAATATCGCGCACTTATGGGAAGCCTCTAATATCTCTCTTTAACTAGACTTGACATCTCTTTTGCTGTAAACAGGTTATCTCAATACATGCACAAACCGACTGAAGATCATTGGGCGGCTCTCAAACGCCTATTACGCTATCTTGCAGGAACTACTATACACGGTCTACTCCTTCGTCGAGACTCGCCAACTACTCTTCATGCTTTTACAGACGCTGACTGGGCATGTGATAAAGATAACTATATTTCTACAACTGGTTACATTATCTACTTGGGTCACAATCATATATCTTGGAGTTCTCGCAAACAATGAACTCTTGCTCGCTCCTCAACCGAAGTCGAGTACCGTGTTGTTGCTGCAACTACTGCTGAAGTCCTATGGATTCAAAACTTACTTCGTGATAATATGGGAGCTACATATGTTGCTGCAAATCCAAAGTTCTACTAAAAAATGAAACACTTAGGACTTGACTACCACTTTGTACGTGAAAATATACAACGTCAAAACCTACGTGTCTCATACATTTTCGGTAACGATCAACTCACCGATGCTCTCACCAAGCAACTTGCTCGCACCCGATTTCATAAGCTCATGTCCAAGATTGGTCTCACTAACCGATCGTCCATCTTGTGGGGGCATGATAGAAATAATATTCATGAGAATCAATCTCTCGATTAATGACATGATAGAGATAATATTTGTCACGCCCCAGTACCGAAATACGGAGACGGACTAGGCCAGCTACTCCATATGAGGTATATAAACGTCATACGGCGATCGTGGCTGTCAAGAGACAAGGGGGTGCATGCTACAATCAAATCTCCTATGGTCTCACAGAGCATCTAGGTCTCAATCAATCAAACAAGAAGCAGTAAATAATGATCATATAAGATAAAACAGTAAGGCATCCCCGACGCATCATCAAAATGATCATGGGGATCTAGCTTTATAAGTTAGCTAGCCCAGAGAGTCATAGGTACATAATTGTATTCAGCTGCAGTCTGATTTAATTACAAATTATGCAAGACAAAATATCCAGATTAGCCGGCTAACAGGTGCCGGTGGCTAAACGCCAGAACATAAGTAAAGATACTAGAGTGGTGGAGAAGAAACCCACTCGAGTCCCCCGCCAGCCATGCTCCTAGTATGCACCATTGACGTCGGGAAGGAAGTTTGGATCCTCAAGCGCTGCTACGAGATCTGGCCAAACAAAACCAGCAGGGTCAGCCCCGAATAGCAAGTACCACAAGGAAGCACAAAAGAGTGAGATAAAACCCAAGCACAAAATAATAATACTAGTAATAATAAAAGCTTCCGGTCGTAACCTCGGTCCACAGCCTGTCCTAGCACGATAGCCCAACCCAACAACCAAACAAGGACATGGGTTGGACCACGCACCATGACAGTCCATGTCCCTCGGCTACTAACGGAAGTTACAAGGCACAGTCAAATTATTTTTCAAGCGGCCATTCATTCATGCGGCTTTCTATATTTGGTGGAGTTATCCCCGCGATACTGATTAAAAGGAATTCTCAGATCGTGTCAACCCAGCAGGGCTAGCCAAACCATAAGACATATACACATTGATTATGCATAGGTCCCCCGGAGGGCTACCGCGCTAAAATATATAACACATAGCTCGTAGGAGTCGGATATAGCCATCCGCTATAGGCGAGTGAAACCATATCCGTGGCGGCCAACCCAACACGTCAGGACTGGACATGGGGTGGCTAGTATGGCACGATCTCGGAATTCTTTCCACCCAATGCATCTACCAAGTTAGTTGCCTAGTTAATCCCTAGGTTATTCTCGGAGTTCACATGTCGTGGTCACATGCTCACTCCCCTAGATGTCATACATTGTACGAGTACCCCAAGAAGGGATCCGTACTGGCTCATAGAGTCATACATATGTACCCCCTTCTTGGTGTAATGTAATACACAACACATACCACATCATTGCTACTGACCAATCGCTATGTAAATGCTGAACTCTTGGAGGTACTGACAGGTATCACATAGGAACACGTAGCACTTAGGATAGCACATCGGTGCTCACATAGATTGTACCTTAGTACACACATAGGGTTATCCAGCATACGCATAGGAGTCAGATCGGGAATGAGGACCAAGACACAAGAGGAAATAGAACAAGAAGGTACTATACACTTAGGGTATGAAGTGCTCGCAAGTGATGAAGATTCTTGAAGCCAAGACAAAGATCTACAACTTTCATGTTCGGAGTTGGGGGAAATTCTGGCCACAATTCAGCCAAATAGGACATAAAACAGCCAAAATAGGCTCTATGCGGCATTCTGCGGCACTATTCGGCCTTCTGCGGCACTATGCGGCCTTCTGCGACACTATACGGCCTTCTGCGGCACTATTCATTCCATACGGCACTATGCATCCATGTGGCACTATTCATTCCTGCGGCTGCGGTACTATTCATCCATGCGGCACTATTCATTCCTGCGGCTGCGGCACTATTCATCCATGCGGCTACGGTACTATTCATGCGATACTATTCATTCCATGCGGCTACGGCACTATTCATTTCTGCGGCTGTAGCACTATTCATGTAGCACTATTCATTCCTGCGGCTGCGGTACTATTCATCCATGCTGTAGGAACGAAATCGCAAAGCAGAATACTCTAGAGGGGTGAATAGAGTTGGCAGCGGAATAATGCTAATTAAAAAATGTTAGCAGCAAGATCACAGAATAATAATCACAACTAAATAATATAAATACAGAGATAAGAAAGTAAACACAAAGACAGCGATGTATACTGGTTTCCCTCTGTTGAGGACTAGTCCAGTCGGTAGAACTCTTGCTACCAGTTGAATCCACTATTGGCAAAACCGCAAGTTTTCTTACGAAGTCCTTGCAACTTCTACAACGCGAGCTTTGATACGAAGAACTCGTCCAACTTCAATTGTGAAGAGGTATTCTTCTATCAAGCCTTCTGATTATAATCACTCAGAAACTTCTAGACCGCACCGCACTGGCAAATCGACTAGAGGATTGTAATTGGCTTGGGTCTGAAAATTAAAGCTCGAGAAAAACTCTTTGGAAGACTGAAAGCTTTAAGTAGAGAGAAGATTGAAAGTGAATGAGTGAGTTAAAATGATCGAAATCCTTCTCTATTTATAGGAGTTCCAAAGACATAATTCTGGCAGAATTCGGGCAGAACTCGATGAGCAAATCTCGATCAAATCCGCAACTGCAGGAGGACCAAGTTCCAAGGAATTCAAAAATAAAACGGCCACTAACCGAACTCTGGCCGAGTTCTGTCAGGGTTAGGTTAGGGTTTTTCAAAATAAATTTTTGGGGAATTTTGAAAACCTTTTTGGAGCTTTTGTAAATACGAATGTTTTTCAAAACTAAGGACATTTTAAAAACATTTTAAAATCATTTTGGAATAGCCTATTTGCCAGTACGACTCGGTGTACAAAGTATTTTTAGACTCAATAAAATAAAAGATTACATTGCTCAAAGAAATACAGACTCGAACAGGCAAACAACGCTTCGGTCTTGAACTGAGTAGATAGCCGTTCTTGATCATGTCCAAGAGTCCGAGATATCCTGACTAGCTCCATATATCAAGACAGAGTTTGATCAATTATTAAAATCAGTTTGACCATATGACCAATGGACCAACAATCTCTCCCATTTTGATAATTGACAAACTATGAATGATATAACATCTAAGCTTGGAATCAAATCAAAAATAGTAAAGTAAAATTGTTCATATCCTGCATTATCTCAAAAGATGTTAGATCCTTATTTCTCCCCCGTTGTCACTTAACAAAATAATTGTAAAAGAGAAAGCTCCCCCGCAATCAATGTATAAGTAACAAACAGTGAAGAAACACAAAAAAAAATAATCATGACAGATGGTAGAAACAGTAAATAAACTGATATGAAAGATAAACTACGCATCCCATAAAATGATGTTCAAGAGACATCAAGAAATATCCAGTACAAGTCCTCAAAAAAATGAACATAAAAGCTAGAAAGAAAGAAACTTGGAATGTCGGAGCATTTCCAAGTGTACAGTAGACAATATCTAAGTCTCAAAATCAGCTAATATATCATCATCACATCTCCTCCTCCTCCTCCTCATCATCATCAGCATGACCGGCATGTCCAGAAGGACCAGCTCCTGAAGTACCAGCGCCAGAAGGGTGAGGAGGGGCGCCAGCGTAAAACTCACAGACAGAGTCTCGAGGAGGTACACGATCAGAACGATACCAATCATATGCGTTACCGGGCTGAAAGTAGGCATGAACAGCCTCATCCTCACAGCGGTAACCAGAAAAGGCTGGATCTCTAGGAATAGAACCGGCAGAATGTCCAGTCTGAGCAAATCGGAGATCAGCTAGAGAATTTGCTATCGCCTGATAACGAGTGACATCGCGGAACTCACGTTCGCAGGCCATATCCGTCATCAAGACGTGCAAATCAGAAAGATGCTGGTGTATGCCATCAAAGGTCATGGCATACTGCTGAGTAGGTGGAGGAGGTGGAGCAGTAGGAGGAGCAGCAGCAGTCATACTACGACGAGATGGCTTAAGAAACTTGGGCTCAGGGTCTTGAGTACAAGTTGACAGATCAATATCAAAACGTTGGAAGATGCGTGGGAGAATCATCGCATAAGAGAGATTTCTATCTCTTGCACGACAACGTCCCATCATCTGGATAATAGTCTTAGGGGCAGAAAAAGGAATCCCCTTAAGAATATGATACATAGCAGACAGCTCAAGTGATGTGACATCATCCTTTGAAGTAGACTTCGGAAGGAGAGTGGAGTAGATGATGCGATGCAATTCATAACTAAACAAGTTCAAGTTATTGGCCTTGAACTTTCCAGAGCAAACTCGATCAGGGGCACAGAGTTCAGCTTTGAAACTAGCAAGTGTCGTGCCGTCGGAGAAATCAAATTCAGTGATATCATCAAGCGGTACACCTTCGTTAGAAATACCAAGGATTTTCGCTATTGAACTCGATATCTAGTCCGCCAACACGAGTACTTACGTCAAACGTGTTTAGTACGATATTGCAATAGAAAAGTCTAATGGCATTAGTTGCTACCGGAAAACAAAGTTTAATAAAGTATTGTAACCCTAATGCCTCAAAATAAGGGCAGTGTTCTGGAAACACAGTCCATTTGATAGGAGCGCCTGTGCATATGGATCTCATAAAGAAGTCTCCATACCACAGAAGGGCTTGATCTAGGGTTTGAAAATAAAACCTATCGAACGCGCCATCGCTAGATTGAACTGGCGAAAAGAGAGAATCCGTTGGTGGATTTGAAGATGATCCTTCCTCACTAGGATTGGTCGTCTTCTTCCTCTTGAAGGGGTTGAATCCCTTAGGCGGCATTGTGCAAATAAAGTAAATATGCACGAAATTAAAAGGAGGAAAAATACGGAGTTATACCTCCCGAGATTCAAGTATGCTGTAGAGGACAACAATCTCCACACGAATCCAAAATTTGGATGAATTTCACCACGTAGATAGGAAGAAATAGAGTGGTGAAGAACTAGGGTTTGGAGAGCTTCGCGCGGCTGCTGTTGCTGTGAAGGTGGTTTTAGAAGCAATGAAGAAGAAGAGGCTCTCGGGTTCTGGTTATATAACCAGATACCACTAACCGAACTCGGGCCAAATTCGGTCCGAACTCTGGCCGAATTCGCCTGGAGGTTCTGTTAGTTGGTTTCTGCCACTTTCTTTTTTATTGACTCATTTCAAAGATTAGTAATTTCAACCTTCAATTAATATAATTAATTAATATTATTTTATAGATTAAATATCGTTACACAGCGACTGTCTCAGATTAGCTGTAGGAGTACTGTTCCAGCTGGCGGAGGTTCACCGGGGAACTCTTAAGTACCGCTTCGCTTCGACCGTAGTCGTGATGACAGACAGACTCTTTATTGGCTTGTCTCTAACACAGTTTTTGCGTATTGAAATATAATCATAAAACAAAATTAATTAACATTATTGACGTCCAAAATTCCTAATTCTCGACGTAAATAATTGAAACGATCTTCTGCTAGAGGTTTTGTGAAGATGTCAGCTAATTGATTCTCAGTGTCTATGTATACAAGGTCAATATCTCCATTCTGATGATGATTTCTAAAAAAATGATGTCGAATCTCGATATGCTTAGTACGAGAGTGACATACTGGATTTTTAGTCAAATTAATTGTGCTCGTGTTGTCACAGAAAATGGGAACGTGTGTAAAAAATAAATCATAGTCTTCCAAGGTTTGTTTCATCCACAAAATCTGAGCACAACAACGTCCTGTGGCGATATACTCAGCCTCTGTTGTTGATAGGGCTACAGAATTGTGCTTTTTACTAAACTATGAGACTAAAGCCTTGTCTAAGAAATGACATGTGCCGCTGGTACTTTTTCTATCAACTTTGCATCCAGCAAAATCTGTATCCGAGTAACCAATAAGGTCAAAGGACTTGGTTTTGGGATACCATAAACCAACAGAAGAAGTGCCCTAAAGGTATCGAAAGATACGCTTAACTGCGCACAGATATGATTCCTTTGGATTAACTTGAAAACGTGCACACAGGCAAACACTAAACATAATATCTGGACGACTAGTAGTTAAATAAAGTAAACTACCGATCATACCTCGATACTTACGTGTGTCAACCGGCTTGCCTTGTTCATCAATATCAAGCTTTGTTAAAGTTGCCATCGGAGTGCCAATAGGTTTGACATTGTCCAGATCAAACTTCTTTAGCAAATCTTTTGTGTACTTGGCTTGATTTATGAATGTCCCATTGTTAGTTTGTTTGATTTGCAGTCCGAGAAAGAATTTCAGCTCTCCCATCATGCTCATCTCAAACTCATTCTGCATACACTTAGAGAATTCTTGACAAAGAGATTCATCAGTAGATCCAAATATAATATCATCAACATAGACTTGTATTAAGAGAAGCTTGCCATTAAAAGACTTAATAAACAAAGTAGTGTCAACCTTGCCCTTTGAAAAAACCGTTGTCAAGTAGAAAAGAGCTTAGATGATCATACCAAGCACGAGGGGCTTATTTTAAACCGTATAGAGCTTTCTTCAACTTGAAAACATGATCAGAGTTTTTAAAATCTGTGAAACCTGGAGGTTGTGCTACAAAAACTTCTTCTTTTATAAAACCATTTAAAATACACTCTTGACATCCATTTGAAATAATTTGAAATTATGAAAACATGCAAATGCACATAACATGCGAATGGATTCTAATCTCGCAACTGGGGCATAAGTCTCATCGTAGTCGATACCTTCTTCCTGATTATATCCTTGAGCTACGAGTCGAGCCTTGTTATGAGTCACTAAACCATTCTCATTAAGTTTATTTCGGAATACCCAACGGGTGCTAATGACCGGATGGTCAATAGGCTTGGGAACAAGTTCCCAAACTTGATTCCGTTCAAATTGGTTTAATTCCTCTTGCATAGCATCTATCTAAAAATTATCACTACATGCTTCATCAATGGTTTTGGGTTCTAGCTATGAAATGAATGCAACACTAGAAATAATATCTTTACTGGATGTACGAGTACTTACACCTTTGGTAATATCACCAATTACCAAATTCTTTGGATGATCAGCCGTAAATTTCAATCTTTTCGGCAGACTCCGAAGGTAGCTGGTTCCTGGTTCTTCTCTTGGAGAATCAGCTGGTGTTGAGCTTGGTACAGTTAGATCTTCGTCATTGTCATCGATAATCATTTGATTCAATTCATCAAAGGTGACGTTGATTGATTCTTCGATGATCATAGTTCGTTTGTTGAAGACTCTGTATCCTTTGCTCTTGGCCGCATAACCTCCGAGGCTAGCAACTCTGTTAGGACCAAATAAGTCCATATGTAGCAATTATAGAGGTCTAGTAGTACATACTGCGTTTACTGACTTGAATGTGGATCTGGTAGCTTTGTTCTTTTCACATTGGCTGCATACCGAATCCTTCTTGAATTTTATGTCCGGTAAACCGTGTACTAGCTTCTTCGTGGATAATCTTGAGATTGTGTCCATATTTGCGTGACCGAGTCTCATATGCCACAGATGACTCTCATCACTTTTAGCCATTAAGCATCTACCTGAAATGTTCGTTTCTTCCAACAAATAGAAAACATATATGTTGTCTTCCCTGATACCTTCAAAGATAGTACTACCAGTTGAGCTATCAACTATAGTACATTTGTCTTTGCCAAAGTTGATGCCATAATCATGATCAGCTAAATGACTTATGCTGAGTAGATTATGTTTCAACTCGGTAACCAGACAGACATCCTTAATCACATGATAGGGAGACTTACCAACATCACCGATACAAATGATATACCCTTTCAAGTTATTACCGAAGGAGACATAACCTTCCTTCTTCTTCTTCGACAGTGTTACAAATAATGTAGCGTCACCGATCATATGCCGTGAACAACCGCTGTCGAGGATCCATTTGCTTTTAGCATGTGAAAGGTGTTCCACCTACAAAACAATTTGCAGATAAAACTTTTGGTACCCATTTCTTGTAGGGTCCTGAAATGTTAGCTTTTGGTATCCATGCATAAATATTTAAATCAACAAGCTTTCTGATTCTACATGCAGGAGAAATATGACCAATGAGGCCACAATAATTACATTGTGCATGTTGAGTGTTGAAAGCTGAGTGGTGTGTATGGTTGGTAGGTTTAGGTTTTCTAGTATAGAAGAAAGCATACCTATAATCCTGTTTGGACTTAACCTTTTGGGGTAAAGGTTTGATATGGTTAGGTCTGACAGTGTTTGGTTTGGGAATGTTCCGATTATTCGGTAAGTGACACGTGTTAGGGTAGAAAGCAGCAGTCTCAGGCTGTTTTCCTAACCTAATTTCCAATCTTTTGGAAGTGTCATACAACTTAGTATAGTCAGAAGTGAGTGCTTCCATTCTGACTTGTGCACATTGAAGGCTTTTCTTCTCTTTAGAAAGTTCTTCTTTCAGTTGGTCAATAACCTTGTCTTTTTCTTCGGATGACTTGGTAGTCTCGTGTAATAAGAGCTTGATAGATAAAAGCTCACCAGACTCACTAATATTATTTCTAACCTCAACTAGTAGGTCGGCAAGTCTTCCTATTTCACCTTTGTACTCTTTGAGTACCTTCTTAGAGGTCTGATATTTGCTACGCAGTTTCCTGTAATCACTTATCAGTTCACTGAAGGCATCTCCTAATTGCTCAAAGGTGAAGTCATCATATGTATCAACTACAGGTTCAGTAGGTACCTGATCGGATGCCATAAAGCATACGTTTGCAGCGTCTTCTGATTGTTCATCTTCTGAGTCGCTGGCTTCACTTTTATGCCATATGCTGGTGTTGGCATACTTCCGAGATGTTGATCTCTTCAGGTTCCCTTTCTCATACCTGTTGCTCTTCTTGCTTGATGATGAGTTTGTAGGACAATCCTTCTTCATGTGTCCCTTCTTCTTGCAGCCATAGCAGACAGCATCATCTTGATACCAGTTGCTGCTATTATTTTCTTTGGCTTTCTTCTCATATCTCATGAATCTTTTGAATTTCCTTGCTAGGAGTGCTTGATCTTCAGCATCAGATTCACTGCTGTCTGAATCACCTTCAGCAGCTTTTCTGTGCTGAGCCTTGAAAGCAATCGTCTTCTCCTTTGGTGCAGGCTCTTCAAAATCTTGTAGCTCCAGTTCATGAGTGAGTAGCTTACCCATGAGTACTTCGAGGGACATAGTTGTGAGGTCGTTCCCTTCAATGATTGCAGTAGCCTTTGGAATCCAGTTCTTGGTAAGTGCTCGCAGGAGTTTGCGAATATTTTCATGGTTACTGTAATCTTTGCCTAGGAAGGACAAAGGATTTACAATATCCAAGAATCTTTCGAACATCTGAGTAACTGTTTCGTTGGGCTTCATCTTGAACACCTCATACTCTTGAGTAAGTCTGCTGACCTTTGATTCTTTGACTTGAGTCGTGCCTTCATGTGTGACTTCAAGAAGCTTCCACACTTCACTAGCAGTTGTGCAGATAGACACCCTGTTAAATTTAGTTCTGTCTAAAGCACAAAATAAAGCGTTGATAGCACGTGCGTCAAGACTGGCCTTTTTCTTTTCTTCCTCTGTATATCTGTTATGGGGTTTTTCAATTAAAACGCCATCAACATTTATACGAGGTGGCTTTTGATAGCCATCAATAACAATAGACCATAAATCAAAGTCAAGTGATTTCAAGAAGAAACTCATCCGTGTTTTCCAATAGGTATAATTCGTACCATCAAACAGTGGAGGTCTGTTTGTGGCCTGGCCTTCACTTGTGAATTTCACAGTTGCCATGTGTTGTGCTGTGATCTATATAACAATTAGTTAAATAAATAAATAATTGCATTGTTACCTTGCTTTACCTGTAACACCCGCTCTGATACCAATTGTAGGAACAATTGGGATCAAAAAATATTACCTCTGGTTGCAGTACTGGCTCTGATACCAATTGTAGGAACGAAATCGCAAAGCAGAATACTCTAGAGGGGGGTGAATAGAGTTGGCAGCGGAATAATGCTAATTAAAAAATGTTAGCAGCAAGATCACAGAATAATAATCACAACTAAATAATGTAAAGGCAGAGATAAGAAAGCAAACGCAAAGACAGCGATGTATACTGGTTTCCCTCTGTTGAGGACTAGTCCAGTCGGTAGAACTCTTGCTACCAGTTGAATCCACTATTGGCAAAACCGCAAGTTTTCTTACGAAGTCCTTGCAACTTCTACAACGCGAGCTTTGATACGAAGAACTCGTCCAACTTCAATTGTGAAGAGGTATTCTTCTATCAAGCCTTCTGATTACAATCACTCAGAAACTTCTAGACCGCACCGCACTGGCAAATCGACTAGAGGATTGTAATTGGCTTGGGATCTGAAAATTAAAGCTCGAGAAAAACTCTTTGGAAGACTGAAAGCTTTAAGTAGAGAGAAGATTGAAAGTGAATGAGTGAGTTAAAATGATCGAAATCCTTCTCTATTTATAGGAGTTCCAAAGACATAATTCTGGCAGAATTCGGGCAGAACTCGATGAGCAAATCTCGGTCAAATCCGCAACTGCGGGAGGACCAAGTTCCAAGGAATTCAAAAACAAAACGGCCACTAACCGAACTCTGGCCGAACTCTGGCCGAGTTCTGTCAGGGTTAGGTTAGGGTTTTTCAAAATAAATTTTTGGGGAATTTTGAAAACCTTTTTGGAGCTTTTGTAAATACGAATATTTTTCAAAACTAAGGACATTTTAAAAACATTTTGAAATTATTTTGGAATAGCCTATTTGCCAGTACGACTCGGTGTACAAAGTATTTCTAGACTCAATAAAATAAAAGATTACATTGCTCAAAGAAATACATACTCGAACAGGCAAACAACGCTTCGGTCTTGAACTGAGTAGATAGCCGTTCTTGATCATGCCCAAGAGTCCGAGATATCCTGACTAGCTCCATATATCAAGACAGAGTTTGATCAATTATTAAAATCAGTTTGACCATATGACCAATGGGCCAACACATGCGGCTGCGGCACTATTCATTCCTGCGGCTGTGGTACTATTCATCCATGCTGCTGCGGCACTATTCATCCATGCGGCTACGGTACTATTCATTCCTACGGCTGCGATACTATTCATGCGGCACTTTTCATTCCTGCGGCTGCGGTACTATTCATCCATGCGGCTGCGGCACTATTCATGCTGCACTATTCATTCCTGCGGCTGCGGTACTATTCATCCATGCGGCTGCAGCACTATTCATCCATGTGGCTACGGCACTATTCATTCCTGCGGCTGTGACACTATTCATGCGGCACTATTCATCGTCCCTGCCAAAACCAGGACAGATGACATAGAAAATGTCCAAATATTATTTTGGCCATAACTTCCTCAAAACAAGTCGAAATCTAACTTTTCAAAAGTTAAAATTATGTAGAATCAAATTTTCTATAACCTAGGACCATTAGTTTTCGAAAATAACCAAGTTTGATAGATCAAAACCATGTAAATACATAAAATCCTAGTTTTAGAAACTTAGATCTACACAAAACTAGCTATTAAAATCAAAAACTCCAAGAACTAAACTTGTAGAGAATGAAGAGAAGAACAATATAGACAAATAATATCAAAGGAAAAATCTAGAATGAAAAATGCATAAATCTCTACTTTTGAGCAAGTTGTACTTGCCTAAGGATGGTGGTTAAGAAAAATAAATGGAGGAGTGAATGAGGAGAGAGAGAGTGAGAAAGAGAATATAAATAGGGGTTGGGTTGGCTTAAAAAAACCCTAATTTCTAAACATGCTCTAACCATTCCACTAATGACATGCTTAAAAGCTACATGCAACAATTAAATAATAATAAATAGAATTATGCTGTAACACCCAGTTTTCTAAAATGAGGGTAATTTTAAAATTTTGTAATTTTAACCATTTATTAATTTGACATTTAAATCATGATATAATTTTTGGTAATTTTTAAAATTTATTTTATTATTTATGATATTGTTTTGGGGTTATTTGAGTCGGGTTCGAATTTCAACTCAATCCGACTTGAAACGGGAACCCGGGGGGTAGTTTGACTCTAGTGGGACCCACACACTAGTTAGGTATGGCCCACATGATATTAATTTTAGTCCACATGATATTAATTTTAGTTAGTAG
Organism: Iris pallida; assembly: GCA_029216955.1. NCBI lineage: Eukaryota > Viridiplantae > Streptophyta > Magnoliopsida > Asparagales > Iridaceae > Iris > Iris pallida. The sequence continues at coordinate 187,476 of JANAVB010015332.1, read as the reverse complement.
TTAGACTAATTATTTATGGATAGGTTTAGTTTAATTAGAGACTTAAAACTAGACTAAATTGACCTCAACCTTTAACCCATTCCTAATTTAAATCAAATAGATTAGTGGAGGGCATTTTGGACATTCAAATAGGGGACACCTCACCATTTTTGGGCAGCCACCTATGGGGGGGATAAGGAGTGAGTCACTCCTTCATTCATTTGTTTTCATCCACTTTCTCTCTCTTGTTCTTCCCCAAATTAATTTAGAGATTAACCTCCATTGATTTCATCTCCAAATCAACCCCTTCTTCCACCAAATCTTCTTTATTTCTCCTCTACTCCATGGTTAGAGGGTGCTAGCCAAGTTTGGGAGGATTCGGAGCTCGTTCGTGTCCTTTTATAATCTCTACGTGTCGGTGTCGTGTCGGAAGGATTTTTCTTTGAATCTCTCTTCCGGAAGGTATAATCTCTCCTCTAATCCATCCCTACATGCATATAGGAATATTTTGAACCCATAGGAATGATCTCCATGATTGTATCTCCATTTGTGTCCATTTCGTGTCCATTTGGAGGTCATAGGAGTGTCCTTTGTGTTGTGGTTGTGTCCATGTGGGAAAGCCCCAAATTTGGACACACTATGTGTTGTTGTTATGTATGAATGAATTATTACATGTTTAATCTCATATTTTTGTATTGAAGATGTGTTCTATAGTGTCTCATATATATATATATATATATATATATATATATATATATATATATATATATATATATATATATATATATATATATATATATATATTAGTGTAGAGAGTGAGTTCTTGATATATTATGTTATATACTTGTGTTTCTTTTGTCTCAAACTACCTAAATTCGTCATAATATTTATCCACGTTTTTAGTAACAATAGCAACTTAGAAATATCATAACTTTTAATCTCTAAACATGCTCTAACCATTCCACTAATGACATGCTTAAAAGCTACATGCAACCATTAAATAATAATAAATAGAATTATGCACATGCTAAATACGGGATACCATGTACATAATTCATGAAAGAATACGTATATCGGGATCGGGGAGTGACAATATTAGTTATAAATGCTCCTTAATTTACTCCTTGACTTATTCCCCTTTTCAAATTGTTACCTTTTGTTTTCCAGATATAACTACCATAGTTATTGTTACCTTTTGTATTCTCTTTTTCAAATTGTTAACTTTTGTATTCCAGCTGTAAGTTGTATATATATATATATATATATATATATATATATATATATATATATATATACAACCAATATCAATAATAATATTTAAGCTTCATATTATTTCCTCTTATAGGTTGCAAGTGAATTTTTTTGTTTGCAACTATGTTAAACGTGCCATTACCTCGCGCGTTTGGTAGCTTGTAAGTGGATTGCAAGTGCGTTAAAAGTGTACTTGTAATACATCTGTACTTGCATTACAACAGTTATGATGTCTTATTAGTCATTACAAGTGCATTGAAATTAGAGAATTTTTTAGTTGCAGTTGAAAATGAGTGAAATTCATTGAAAGTGGAGAGTTTTATGGCTAAACTTTTTTACTAATTCAGTTGGAGTAATTTATTTATTAGTTAATAGTTTTTTATTAATTTATATTTAACTGAATAGGAAAACACTTGTAGAATAATTTTGTTATGTTATAATTATAATTATTTCTTATGTTAATTATTTATTAATTAAAAGTTAATGACAGTTAAATTTACGTTAATTAAGAAATTATTTTCAATTTTTCGTTAATTTATTTTGTGTTTGTTAGTGTTTCGTTAATAATTTTTCTTAACCTTTTATAAATTTTTGTTAATTTGTTTTTGTTAATTAAATTATCAATAATTATAGTTTTTAATTTTTTGGTATTTTTTATTAAATTTTTGTTAATTACAATTTCGTTATTAACTATTTCTTCGTGAATTAAAAAATTAATGACAAATAATTTTATGTTAATTAAGGTTGAATTTTTTTGTTAATTTTCGTTAATTAAGTATTGTTATTATTATTATTTTTTGTTAATTAATAGATAATTTTAATTCACACTTCCACTTTCATGTTGTCATCCAAGCATTAGAACTCCAAAGTTTTAATTCTCACTTCCACTTTCATGTTGTCATCCAAGCAAAATTGATACGAAATTCATTCGAACATAAAACTATCCATCCAAACACTTTTTTCTTTTCTTCTGGAAGTAACACCACCTGCATTACAATATGTTGAAAGTCCGACTTTTCCACTTTCAACAATTATAAAAAAACATCCCAATAGCATAAATATGTCACTAATTCCTAGACCCGACCCAATAGCATCTGGCCGATCCGATAAGCAAAACCCTCGAATTCTTCTTCGTCGTCCTCCTCCAATCGATCGATCCATAGGTTCCTCCATGGAGGAAAAGAAGAGCCGCTTGCGAATCCTCTGCTCGAAGAGGTCGCTCTTGAGCCCCTCCTCCGAAGGCGGCGTCCGGTGGTTGGTCGGATCCCCGCTCTTCCTTCCCGATCTCACCGTCGTCTCCTCGCTCCGGTGCCTCCACTATCATTCCGACGACCCCTTCGCCCCCGACTTCCAGAAAGAAGCAGGTAGGTCTTCCCATATCTTCCTCCTCTCTCCACTAGTAGTACTGGAATGCTATAATTGTCGAAACGGACACGGACACGGACACGGACACGGCGTCGATTTTGGTGTCTCCGTGCTTGCTACGTTAGTCTCGTACAACGCTAGGAAATTTTGTTCTCTGTGATTATTGCTTAAAACAAACGAAAAATTGCAACTTTGGTTCATTGGGAAAGGAAAAGATTTTTTTTTTATGGGCAAATTGTGTTAACTACCTCTCTCTCTCTCTTTTCTTCTCTCTTCTCTTCTCTTCTCTCCACTAGTAGTACTGGAATGCTGTAATCGTCGACACGGACACGGACATAGCGTCGATTTTGGTGTCTCTGTGCTTGCTGTGTAGTCTCGTACAACTCTAGGAAATTTTGTTCTCTGTGATTATTGCTTAAAACAAACGAAAAATTGCAACTTTGGTTCATTGGGAAAGGAAAGGATCGTTTTTATTGTGTTAACTACCTCTCTCTCTCTCTCTCCTCTTATCTTCTCTTCTCTCCACTAGTAGTACTGGAATGCTGTAATCATTGACACGGACACGGACATGGCGTCGATTTTGGTGTCTCTGTGCTTGCTGTGTAGTCTCGTACAACTCTAGGAAATTTTGTTCTCTGTGATTATTGCTTAAAACAAACGAAAAATTGCGTCTTTGGTTCATTGGGAAAGGAAAGGATCGTTTTTTATATGGGCAAATTGTGTTAACTACCTCTCTCCCTCTCTTCTCTTCTCTCCACTAGTAGTACTGGAATGCTGTAATCGTCGACACGGACACGGACACGGACACGGACACGGCGTCCATTTTGGTGTCACCGTGCTTGCTGTGTAGTCTTGTACAACTCTAGGAAATTTCGTTCTGTGGTTATTGCTTAACAAACAAAAATTGCAACTTTGGTTCATTGGGAAAGGAAAGGATCGTTTTTTATGGGCAAATTGTGTTAACTACCCCTATGTTTTACACTTATTACATAAAGTACCCCTACTTTGAAACTAATTACACGGACCGTCCCTATAGTTTATATTTTATGTAGAAACTTGTACCACTGACCATCCTTATGTTTTATAAAATTTATAAAGGAGAGGGGTGGCCAGTGTAATTATTTTCGGAATAGAGGTAGTCCCTGTAACACTCATGAAACATGGGGGGGGGGGGGGGGGGGGAGGGGGTTCAGTGTATTTATTTCTTTTTTGATCGTGCGGGATTGATATAAGGTGTCCCAAAATTTGTACTTGTGTTCTTCTAATGCTCGTCTTGCATTGCTATTGATATGAGCGACATGCTCCGGCCACTACGACACGGTCACGGTATCAAATTTTGGTGTGTCGCGTTAGGTACCTGGCATTCTTGAAACGACGTGGTATGCAGACGAAATTGGTACTTGGACTGTCCGTGCTTCCTAGGCTTATGCTCTTGTTTGGGAGTACTTTTGGGATGATTTTGGAGATGACCCAGAAGTATACTTGCATGCTTCTATCTTAAAACTCGTCAAAAACTTCGAATTTCGTGCTCTCTCTCTATTCAATAATCCTACGAGCATGCTAATTGTGAGGTTATGAATAAAACTTTGGGAAATAGTGATAGTTGGTGAATTGGAAAATGCCCCATGATTCTTCTTAAACTTCACCAAAAAAATAATCTTTGATTGACTCTTAAATTCGTTGTCTATGTTTTGGAAAATATATATTTTTTGTTTATAAATTTAGGGAACAATTATAATTCTAAGTTTCTGAGGTTATAGATATTTTGCACGGACATGAATACACATTAATTGGGCAAGACGACACGGACACGGCAACAATTTTTGGTGTGTCATTATGTGTCTAGCAGCATGCAACACCGTCACGACAGAATTATTGTCTTTTCCATGAGTATAGCTTTGGAAATAGTCTTAACTCTAGGATTATTGTCTTTTCCATGAGTATAGCTTTGGAAATAGTCTTAACTCTAGAATTGGGAAATGACCCAGAATTTTACTTGTGTGCTTCTTGTTAAAACCCACCGAAATTTCAACTATGATGCTTAACTGTTAACTCTTTCTCCCCCCATTTAGCATATAGGCATGCTACTAATGTGAGGTTATAGTATTTTTTATGAGTACATATTTGGGAAAAGTGCTTCTTCCTTAGAATGCGTTCCCGGAGAAGTCCATGTGATGACATGTTTAAAACTATTGTGAAAAGTATGATAGAATCCTGACACATTCCTATGATTTCGAAATGATCTGGTTCGTGATGTAATATGTGATGGGAAGACAAAAAAAATTGGAAAGTTGAAAGTTCGGTGCTTCAATACAGTAAGCAACTTTGTTAGAGACATAAGGGGTCTGGACACAATATACCACAATGCTGTTCAGCGAAACTAGGAACCCTAGGAAGGCGAGAACTCTAAGAATTGGATTTCAAAGGGTTTGAACCATGGGAAATTGAACTAACCAGTCTGAGGAAGTGTAGAATTGTGAGAGTCAACAACAATTTACTTGTCATTTGGCCAAAGTTGAACCATTATTTGGTCTCAGAAATGCTTCAGGGTCTTCTCTAGGTCCTATTCCTTGCAAAATGTGATTTGCTTTATGCTTCTATGATGTGACAAAGGTTATGCCTTTTAAGAGTAATACGGGTTCATTTGTTCTTAAACAAAGATAGCCGAAAGGGTCAGAACATATGTGGAGTAATAGTACAGAGCCCTTATCCCATATTTGTGGGTTGGCTGTTTGAATTATTTTTCTCCCATTCAGCTTTGTTAAGGGCCTTGTCCTCTATGACGCTAACAAAAAGTATGTCCTTTCTTTAAAACCTCTATCAAAGTTCGTTTAGGCCAACCTCTAATCCTAGCGACTTTTTAAATTACTATCTTATCGCTTCTTCTTACTGACGCATATATTAGTCTACGTTGCACACGTCGAAACCACCTAAAATGATCTTCTCTCATCTTATCCTCAAGTGACGCTACCTCTAACTTTTCGTGAAAATGTTCATTTTTTAATCTTATCTTTCAATGTATTTTCACTCGTCTATCTTAGCATTCTCGTTTCTGCTGCACTAATATTCTGGATATGTTGTTTTTTAATTGCCCAACACTCTTATCCGTAAAGCATGGCGCCTTATAGCCGTATTAGAGAAATTTTCTTTCAACTTCAAAGATATCTTCTGAGCACAAAATACTCTAGTAGCACTTATCGGTTTCAACCATCATGTTTCAAATCTATGCATGACATTCTTCTTAATATCTCTGTCATAATGAATAATCGATCCTAAATACCGAAAATTATCACTCCTAGTTATCCCTTGTCCATATATATATCCCCCCTTATTTCTCTGTCTTTTGGTTGAAATTATATTTCATATATACTCTGTTTTTTTCTTGCTTTAAAACGTTTTAATTCTAAAGTATCTCTTCACACCTCTATTTTAGCATCTAACCATTCTCTACCTCATGGACCGAACAATATCATTAGGAAACATCATAGACCATGAAACCTTCTCTTGGATATGCCTAGTAATCTCCATAACTAGCACGAAAAGGTACATACTTATGTTAATCCTTGATGCAAGCCAATGGTAATAGAAAATTCTTTACCATCTCCTCCAACGTTTTGCACGGTTGTCGTGATCCATCAAAGATAATTCTTAATAGTCTCAATTAGGAGCTTGTTTATTCTTCAAAATCCACCACATTAACTCCCTAGGAACTCTATCATAGGCTTTCTCTAAGTCAATAAAAACTACATATAAATCCTTTTTCTTCTCTATATATTTTCATTAATCTTCTTCATAAGTAAATGACTTCCATAGTAGATATTTCTGACATAAACCCAAATTGATTATTTGAAACTCTAGTTTCTTTTCTTAATCTTTGCTCAATTACTCTCCCATAGTTTCGTGGTGTGACTCCTAAGCTTAATTCCTCGATCCTTAACTTTGTGTATCTCCCGTATTTGTATACATGAGTACTATGATACTAGTCCTCCATTCATCGGGCATTTTCTTAGTCCTTAGGATTTGGTTGAATATATAGAATAACACTGCGATAATAAATTGAAATGCTTCACATGCCCATCCATATTAAAAAATAACTTTATAGTTGCAAAGATATGACTCCTCTCACATGAAGATAAAAAAAATAGTTACCTAAAATGTGTAGATTGATTTCTGTAACTAATTATCTCCTTCAGTCTAAAATAAAAGAAAAAGATATGCATAGACTGAGCCGGATTAGTAGCCAGATTAGTGATTAAGCCTGGTCTATGCAATATCTCTTCATCTTATTAGCTCGTTTTCTATCCTGAGTTGTATTACTTTTTATTCAAGGAACCATCATATGCATGTTCAAGCATCATCAGTGCCTCTGGTCATTTTGTTAAACAATATGATGTCTATGGAGCAATTCCTGTGCTTTATAGATGCAAATGAATGAAATTGACACTCTGATCTCTTTTCTAATTACCTAGCGTTAACTGCGTAACCAAGGAGTTTTAAGTATTAATGGTATGCGTCAAACTGTCAGGTCTGGCCCACTTCAGATCATGGGATCTAATGCCTTTGGAGCTCACTTCATCATCCATTGAAATGGTGCCATGTCCGGCTCACTCTTCGTCCCTTGTAGGTCACTTTACTAGTATATTTTATTCAAAAAAGCGAATAAAACTTTGTAACAAGTACCTATAGGTCCTATATATGTGAACTTAAAGTTTCAGATAGACAGCTTCCTATCAGGTATTTTTTTATGGTTTAAATTTTACCACTATCTATATCCTTAAATACTTTTATTTTGTAAAAATTACATTACATGCTGATTGCTCAATAAGATTGAGGAATTTTCTGTAATCCGTCACTCTTTTTAGTTAAAACTAATTTCAAATATCTCTAATAAGTATATTTTACATATAGACTACTAAAGTTTAAGAAGTTAAGACTAAAGTAATTGGAAAAAGGAAAACATTCTCATGATACTTGTGCTCCCAGGTTCCCCTAATAGGTTTAAACACCCACACCCTAACTAGACTCCAAAGAATACTTTGTCAACCCCTTGGGAGATGCAAAGGCTGCCCACAAGTATATATAAGAGGCTAGGAATAGAGGACAAGTCCAATCATTGGCTAGCACAGTGGCAGCTTAGAAACAATATGATGGAAGTGGAACCCCGCAGATTCCCCCTTCCCAAGGAGTTAGGAGAGAGTTACTCAAGGGAGAAGGCTAGGGCTCCTAAGCTGTTCCTTCTCAAGGACTCGATGAGAACTGTTGGAGGGAGAAGTTCAGGTTCGGGGAATCAATAACAACATTCCTTACCCTTTTTCTGACTTCTATCTACATCTGCAGTCTAAGATCATTCTTGAAGTGACCTTTCCTTATATGTAGGTACTATTATATAACTACCTCAAACTTGAGGATTTTTAGCATCTCATTTGGCAGTAGTGCCACCATGACAATATAAATACTTGACAGTGTATTTCGTGTACCATTGTACATGTTAATGTGCTCAAGAATATTACTGCTTGTTTCATTCGCTGTCTCTACTGATGGTGCTTCAAGCCTTAAAGGATAGTCTGCATTTCCCATAACACCAACCCTGTCTTCTTGATGACATTGTACATAATGTTATCTGGCTTATCTGCCAAAACAACATGATATTATGGATTGTTTCAGTCCTAGATCTTCCTACTGGCCATCTTTCTTTGTTATTGCTTCTTTGATACTCTTTGCAACAGATTGTGAAGTTCTTGTTGCACAAGGATGTTCCTAACCCGATCTTAATTAAAGACCATATTTGCCTTCTCTGTCAAACGTATCAACTCGAACTCGTTGATTATTATCAACATCTTTTGCCGTCATCGCTGACATTGGGCAAGTCATGATACTCTAATACCATATTGGGATAGCCAAACTGAAAACTTCCCGCAGGGCACTCTGCACAGTCCATCATTAAACAACCTAGTCAACCAATAGAAAGCAATAAAAACAAGCCAAATCACAAGAAACATGTCAGATTACATTATTTGACAAACCCTGCTTATGTCATTAAGGAGAATGAACTCCAATATGCAAGATACTTGCAAGACTCAAGATTTTGTTTATCAAACCTTTTAGAAGATTTGCTCCAGTTCAACATTTTCTTACTGTGTCTTTTGTTGTTATCTTATTCTATGCTAAATATTGTCTTTCAGTTGTGCGGTACCCCTGCCATTCTATTATTACTAGTTTGAATGAAGCTTAACTTGTACATTTGTTTTTTCTTTTGTTTTTTTAATATCGTTTAACTTTTCCTTTGGCTTTTATCTTTACCAGATGATATCAGGCCATTACTTTTAAGAGGATTTGATATAGTAGGAGCTTTATTTATTGGTAATGGTAGTTGGGAAGAAAGTGCCATCAAGGCTATAGAGGCTTCATGTGAAATGAGCAAATTTCTGTTTGATGATAACAGAAGTTACATCATGATTGGCTCAGCTGCAGATTTGAATACTGGGGACATTCACTTTGTATCTGGAGTTGCAAAATCGAAAACGGATGTTATCAATAATATTGTGTATGAAGATACTCCCGAAGAATATCTGTGGGAGAATGGTTGTCTTTTGAGATGTGACCTGGCATTTAGGTTGCCTGTCTATATTCCTAAGGATAAACAATCAGGTAAACGTTTGATTTTCACTATGAAGGTTTACTTCTTTTGGCACTTCAAATGTATAATTGTATATCTGAAGCTCGTCTGTTCTTCCTTAACTTGGCACTTCAAATGTATATCTTTAGCACCCTTGCTAGAGAAGGAAGCAGTTACGTACACAAACACTGAAACACGTACAAAACACATGTTATATTATATACATATTAGCAATTATGTACTTTGACAGGAAGATTGCCATTTAATTAGTATACTATAAATGAAAGCTAGAACATAAATAGGCTGCAGTTTAACATGAGTCATTACTTGTCATCCGGTAGTATCTATATTTCTATGTGAACAAGATAAAGAAAGAGAACCAATTCCTGTAGTGCACTTCAAAGGAGAAGAATGGCAATATATCTAAAAATGTTCTTTCTTATGTTCTAATGTACTTCATACTAGAAACCGGGTTGTAGTGTGAACCTCACATTCTGTTTTTGAGGGAAGGTGGAACCACACTAGCTTGCTGCCTCAGTTTCATTAGTAACATACCCATATTTTGCAAAAAATAGTTTCACCAGTAACTTAATAATAAGGTAATGACACAAAAAAGATCTGTAGATTTTGTACACGAACAGAAGTTAACCTTCAAATTTCCACGGAAAGTAAAATTATGCTATGAAGTTTTGAATTCATATAAAGAAGTAATAGCAAAAGTAAGATACAATACAACTTGAATCCACCACCATCATCATTGGCCAAGCCTTCTTCCATCAAAAATTGGGTCCGCTATGGAGCATAAGAAAGCTCCATAAAAAATGATAAGTTTTATGACTGAATGCCTACCTGATGTCAACTGTCAACTCTCTATGTTGGTGCCAAATTTCTAGCCGTGGGATGGCCCCAAAAAAATGTCCGATCCGATCCCGATTGTGAAGCGTGTAGGGTCGGGCTTTATTTTTTGGCCTAATTTATTTTTGGGCCGAGTTTGGATACTAGTCGTCCCTGTCTGAACTTGGCTCGAAACCTGATCAATTATAAGTTCTTTACCCAATAATATATAAAACCGATAGATTAGTTTTGAAAAATATAGTTTGTACTACCCTAAAACTAAAAATTCCTATATTTCAGTTCCACTCACCTTCGACCTCTTTACTAAGCATCATTGTCAAGCAATTCCCAAGCATACTAACACGTTTTCATCATTTTAATAAATAAATAGTCAAATTTAATTTTATTGCTTTGGTTGAATAGTGTAAATAACTAGTGATCATGTAAGAAAAAAAAAATTAACGTAGTTGAGACGACGCAAAAAGCCCAGGGGCTGGCCCTAAACCAAAAGGCATGGGTTGGGACCTAGATTTTTTTAAAGCCAGGGACAAACCAAACAGTTTGGCCCGAAATATTTAGGGCCGGGTTTGGACCTTGCCCGGCATGACCCGACTCAATCCAGCCTATTATCATCTCTACACCCTAATTCCAGAAGGCTCCTCCTTGTGCATCGTGTTGGGATGGGCAAGATATCTACAACCTTAGCCACATAATAATTAATAAGCATCTAAAATACAAATCCTAAGTCAATTTGTTTGTATGTCATAAACTTATACATCAAGAGTTGGATGCTTAAAAGCATAGTTTGCGGTATCGGCCGATACCGATCCGGTACGGCCGATACCAATCCGATACGACCGATATTGATACGGTTTGGCATGTCCCGATTCGATATTGACCGATACCAACATTGGGGGTCTCTTTTTTAGTTAATTCAACAAAGGAAATTGAACGAAAAAGACCAATCAACAATGGTGTAAAAGCATAGTAAGGTTGTAAAAACATGTAAAAGAAGAAAAATTTATTCATCGTAGACAAACCAATCGGCAAGGGTGACTACTATTTTATTCAATTTCAAAAGTACTAAGAAGCAACACATAAAATACTCAAAATTATGCCTAAATGTATAAAATATTTTTTTTCTAAAATTTTAATAATTAAAAGCATAGTAAGGTTGTAAAAGCATATAAAAGAAGAAAATTTATCTAGCGCAGGTAAACCAATCGGCAAGGGTTACTACTATTTCATTCTATTTCAAAACTAGTAAGAAACAACACATGAAATACTTAAAAATATGCCTAAACATATAAAATATTTATTGCAAATTTTTTTAATAATTATTTTCTTTCTGATATCAAAAAATCCGATACTCCGATATGAAACCGCCAATCCCGATACTCATAGGAAGGGTCCGATTCCGATACCGATACCGCGAACCTTGTTTAAAAGTTAAATGCTAAATAGCATCTGAACGTTATAAACCAATTAAGAGGTAGCACTCTTGTGATATATCGGAACTTTTATCTGTTGTTTGGTAAATGAATTGCATGATACATCTGAGCATGTAAACTTGGAACTCTTAACCATATGAATCATTATTTTTGACTGAATCATTTGAAATCATTTGAAACAATATTGGCTGTGATGAACATTTTTCATGTTTTAGAAACAGTTTACAATTCCACTACATATTATCATTGCCATCTTAGAATTTTTAAAGAAAAACAATATAAAGAACACAAAGGTAAATCATTAAAATAGTACTGTTATATGAATACATTTACATTCTAATTTTGAAAATTTTAAAATATAAAAGTTTCTAATTTAAACCCATCTTGTATTTCTATTTCTTTCTTCCTTTTCTTCTTCGTCCTTCCTCTCTTCCTTGCTCCACTCTCCTTCCCTTTCTCTCCTGTGATCGGCCTCCCATCTAGGCCCCAATCCTAAGACGACCCCACATACGCCCCTTCCATTTTTCTCGAAGCCTCAAGACATACATAATGCATATTTGCATTCATATTACCCTACATGCATTTCTGGGAACAATCCCATTATTATTCGAACTTACAAAACGTATCGTACACCAATTGAGCTTGAAGTTTGGAGATACTTTTACTCATACATTTCCATTTACATTCTCTAGAGTCTAAAATCTAATTTCCTATCTTCAAGTCCATGCATACATATACATGCCCTTGATGACATGAAGCTTGCTTGCGATATTTTTTTGGGTAAATTTCAGAAAACCCAGATGAAGTTTCATGTTTTTCCATATAACCTATACGAAGAATTTGTTTGAGCGTAAAAGTAAAATCTATATCAACTTTTGTTTTTTGGCAAATCAATCCATCCTTACAAGTTTTGCTTAGTCAAACCGTTAGTTGACCAATTCTTCACCGTAAATAACTAAAATACTCCCACATGGAAATGTTGTTCCTTACATGTTGATATTTTCTTACATCGTGTTTATAAATCCGATCAGCTATGGAGCATAAGAACTCCTTTGTATCCAGAAGAAGCAATGATAAGTACCAATTTAGGACCGAGAGATTGCTCGTTGAAGATATCTGAAAGCTTTTTGATAATTAAAAATCTCATAAACCAGCAATTAAAATTTTCTGCCTTTGAGAGAACAATGTCAGAATAAAAATAATGTTTTTGTGTGGGATTATTTTAGTTATTTTGGGTGAAGATTTGGTCAACTAACTGTTTAACTAAGCAGAACTTGGACGGATGTGTTGATTTGCCAAAAAACAAAAGTTGATATAGGTTTTTCGCTCAAACAAATCCTTTTTGTATGTTATCTACAAAAAAACATGAAACTTCATGTGGGTTTTCTGAATTTTATCCCTTTTTTTTTACAAAACTCAAAAGTCGATCAATATTATAATATCAAACAACATACAACTTATTTAGTACTTTTTCCCGAACATGTTATGTAATAGGAAACAAAAAAAACTGTTAACTTTAACATTCTCCCTATAACTTCCAAGGGAACCAAGCTTTTAAGAATAATCAATACTTGCTTTCATATATTAATAGATTAAGATTTTTTACCTTGTGCTTTTTGTACCTATTCATTCCTCTAACCAAAATTACTCTAATGTTGATCACATCCTCATCTGTCTTTTGGCATCCATCAACGATGTCCTTGATATGGAACCCCGCTAGAACAACTTGTAGGGTCAAGCAGCATCGAAATTCTTCAATGCCAAATTGGCAATCCCATTGTATAATGAAGTGAAATTTTTTTAGCCCTTTAGACTTCTCCTTCGTATCGGTTTTTCTCACACTGGAGATGGTTATAAATATTGAGAAAGGTTGAAGAGAACTGCAATGCTTCATCGGAAGGTAATGATATCTCGTCTTTTTACCAAAATTCTTGCTTGGTAATTGGTATCGACAATATTAACTAGTCTTGGACACCAAACTTGCCAAGTTCTGAGGGCAGTCTAAAGAGTATCAAGTGGGTATCTCTTGGAAGTTTGCTGAAATCTTAGCCCAAGTTTAAAGCTTCTCCGCCCAAGTACTTACAATTTTTCTGGTGTAACCATTAGTCATTCTAAATAACATCTTGAAGCAATTGTTTTGTATAGTTAACTGCAAATCAATCTGTTTAGCTGCCATCAACACTTAAAATTATAGTGTTATCCGCATCATAAAAACTGACAGCAACTTTTCTATGTTAAAGGATGCAAGGTTTGGAGTTCTGCGGCAAACTATTAGCTACCTGTGGCCCATTACATTGAATATTTAAACACCAGAATCAAGATGCTATATTAGGTTGCGTTGGACCCTTGTTGACTGTGTAATGAGAAGCACACTAAACGATATCACGAATTCATGACCACCATGTCAAATTTCATTTTCTAAATCATCATTATCCAAGCCTTCGTCCATCAGAATTGGTTGGTTATGGATCACAAGAAAGCTCATAAAAGAACCGGCAATTTTTTACGTAAGGTCGACCCTCCACACTGGTGTCAAGTTCCGAGCCAGGGTGTCTATGAGCGGGAGACATTGCTATACAGTTAAGAAGGCTGGTTGACCTCTAGGGAGACCTACCTTTTTGCTTATGCAGTTTAAGTTCATGTAACCAAGGAGAAGCCTATAGTTTTCCTGGACTAGAAAGAGTCTAGATATTACGCAAATGAGCAGAAAAGAATGACATTTGAGTCTCATCAGCTAAAGACCTTAGAATCTACTTTGGTTCAAGTTTCACTAGACCCCTTACTTTTCGTGCAGAGACCAACAACCCCTTAAGTATCTACAATATTAAGCTGCAGAGTTCCCTGAAAATTTGACCCCTGTAGAGTTAGGTATTGGTAAGTTGAAGTTGTGTGTACTACTTTGTAAAGGTATCTTCTGCTACATGGTAGGTAGCTGAAATTCTTAGAGAATTTATCATATTTCTGCATTAAATGGTAATTGTGGAATGGTGCAATATTAGAAGCATGCAAATTGAAACTTAAGTAGGTTAGCACCACTTACCAAATTCAGGGTAAAAATATTGATCAGATATAGGTGCTCTTTTCATCTTTTTTTTTTTTTTTGTGCTCAGTTGGGAAGGTACCATGAGTTTTTCCTAGTCTTTCACATTGATCAATCAAATTTATTCATCATGTCTTACGCCTTTAATTCACAATTTTTAACATCCTATCTTAGTCTTCACAAGAAATACGTGGTACATGGATGACATTCCTTATTTTCTATAGTAACTAACACGTTTTATCTTCTTCTTTTTCAGATTCAGAAGAAATATTCTCTTTATTAGCTGCTGCTGCTGCTGCTAAATTGAGAGACCCTCATGTTGTCTACTTAGTTGAAGGGCCAAATGTAAATTCTGAGGAAGCTTCTCGGTCTGTTGTGTTGCATGGTGTCGAGCTTGACTTCAACACTTGCCCCTCTGACCAAAGTTCTTTAAAGGATAGCATAAACCAGTTGAATGAAAAAGCTTTAGTATGTTCGTCATTTTTCTCAGAAAATAAACACACACTATCATCTGCTGCAAGAGAGGTTAGTTGAAATTTGAGGATTTTGTTTACTCTATGCTATGGTTGTGTATGATCTTAGCCATCTTTTGATGGAATAACTTGTATGTTCTTCCAGTAAAGCAGTATAGTACAGAATTAATTAATGCTATGCACCTAGTTAGCATGGCAATTCTTCCGTAGATTGGGAGAGGTGATTTCAGTACATGATACTGAGACCTAGAGATATAAAGCTTATCCGCCAAGACCCCCCTCCCCAGCCACCCAAAAGGAATCTTGGTACCTTGTTTGGGATCGTCTTTTTATTTTTATTTTTTTTCTTGAATCCACTCCCCTAATGTACTTTAGCAGGCTTCACATCCTTTCTCTTTTATGTTAATGGTACATATATCTATCTTGTTATATAATTTAAACTTGTGATAGTTTTATTGGTTAGAGTGCAGATGCTATCCAAGTAACTGTCCTGTTCAATCAATCTAGAAGTATTTCAGAATTTGGTGCGCCTCTAGCACAATATTTACCAGGTTCTGCTTGTACTATGAGCTAAAATGATTTCTGAATCTTTCTTTGGAACTAGCTAATTCTTAGTTTCTCTCATTTTCTTTTGCGATACCTTCTTTCAGCATCAGAATCAGCAAGACTATTATCCTTCAGTTTCAAACTAGATGTTCTGTGCTATGCCTCGAAAGATTTACCTGTTACAACTGCTGTTTCTAAGTTGGTTATGCCTGGATTGGTTGACCAGATAATGAGTATGAAAAAGGCTATTATACCGAAACTCTCAATGCAGCATCCTCAGGTAGCGTAACCCTATTAACTTTTGATAGAAACAAGCCGTCTATTGTTAACTCAAGAAGTGCTTTATCTATGGTTTATTTTCAATTGTTATCTTCCAGCAAGATTTGTTCTGAATTCTTGTGCTGGTTTAAACGTAGTTTCACCGCTTTTCTTGTTTGGAAGAGCCTAATGCTTTCTATTTCTTAGAGGTGGATTTCCATTTAAGCCGTTAACAGTTTAAATCAGTCAATTCCCTTTAAACTCATGGCAGATCATATTTCGTTAGTTAAGCCTTGCAAAAATGGATATAATTGATGGTGCTACAAGACTATTTTTTTAAAGGATGGGTGCATGTGTATGAAAGGAGAAGGGAAGGCCTTGTTTGAAATGTGCTGTTTCTAGATGATGCTACCAAACTTTTAAGCAACTCTTTAGATTTATAGCTTCTGTTAAGTTTAAATTTGTGCCCTCACAAAGGGCATCCTTTCCATTATATATATATAGCATCTCAAACATTTTTTAACCTAGGCAATTATTATGCCTTTCAACTTTTTATTTTTTATTTTCATTTCTGTAATTCTTCATATAAAAAGTCAGTGGTCTTTACTGATTTATATCTGTATGTACATCTATGGTATAGTAAACGATGAAGTTGTTCCTCTTGGGTCTGTCAAGTTCTGAATATTTCTCTTACTGCACTGTATACCAAGGCTCAAGCACACCCTTTAACATTGCGAATAAAAACTTATCTCAAGATCATGATATTGGCAACAAAATACATCACAAACTTTTGCCCGGTTTGAGAGACTGAACTTGGGTGGTTGGGGCTCTTGGACAATAGCCTTGAATCCAAGTAGCAATAGCTTATTCATAATTTCATTTTTAGCAACTCTGATGTCTTACTGTACTATTTCTGCATCTTATCAAATCAAGGAATCATCTAACTCTTAACAACAATACAAACCATTCAACAATAATGAACAACAACAAATTCCCAAATTTAAAGGTTATATACAGCAAGGCAATTATATTACAATCTATGCCCCAGGTTTTGCCCTGGACTTGTTACATCATCCTCTCTCCCCAGCCTAGTCAAGTTTGAATTTTTGCACGTCGGTCATCGGATTTGTATTTGATGCATTCTTCATCGATCCGCTCGGGCCGATCTCCATTGCAAGCTCTACTCGGACTGACCATCGGTACCACAATCCTCTTGCAGTTCCAACTCTCAATCCTCTGGCGTGGGTAGACCGTTCTTCCAGTTCCGGCTCTCAATCAACTGCTATATGAATTTCTCGATTCCTCTCCCCTTTACTATTTAAGCACATATCGCGTCCAAGGGAGACGTAACTTTCGATCCATTTATATATATATATATATATATATATAGCCAATGACCTCTAGCTCAAGGGGCTAGTGTGGAGCCCGAGTGGGCGATGGTTCGATTTCCAGTGGGAGCGATCATGGAATAATTATCTTCTTCCAAAAAATAAATATTATATATATATATGTGTGTGTGTGTGTGTGTGTGTGTGTACACACACACACACACACCCAAAGATTGGTGTAAGTTAGCATTTTGTCTCAAGTTTCTTTTCATTGAATCTCTCTATTAATTCATTAAAGTTGGGGACATTTTGGTAAATAAAATTGACTTCTGAAATTAAAAACCATGTTAACTTATTCATGGGTCTATTTCAAATCTTTTTGTTGGGGAAAAACATATAAAGTCTACTCATTAATGAATGAGCACGGCTTTTTATATTTTTTTAAAACCATGTATTTTGGACTGGATGCGTCTATTTTTGCCTGCATTATTGCTTTTCCCTTTAGGTTTCTTTTCAAGCTTCCTTTTTCTTTCCAAGTACTATAGCCTTCCTGCTGAACTCTCTAGAGATTCCATGGTGCAAATTATCATACTACATTAAGGTCTGGCGTCCATCAGTTCAGATCCCAACATTATTGCTTGTTTTGGGACCTTAGTGGTATACCCTTGTACAGTTCATCATTAGTCTGCTTCAGATACTGCTACAGATTCCACATGTTCTTTTAAGCAGATTGGGCGGGATCCCTTCTTATTGGGTTTATTTAACTCTATAATACTGATGATTACTTTTGTCGTTGCTCAAGTGGCCTTCACCACATCAAGGAGACTTGTTAATCTATTCTACTATATAATAGGAAAACTTGATGGTGAAACTTTTGAATTCCAAAAATACCCTTACATGTCTATACTAATTAAAAATGGTTCACTAATTTTAATAAGGACAACTTAATAATTATGAAGACTACCCCTTAATCTTCCTAAAGAAGTTTTCCTAAATTAACTAAAAGAATATTTTGAAATTTTAATAAGGACAACTTAATAATTATGAAGACTACCCTTTGATCTTCCTAAAATGTATTTCTAAATTAACTAAAAAAATATTAAAATACGTACAAGGCACGTGCACATATGCTAGTTTCAATAGATCAAAGCATACCTTCTACGCATTGGTCTAGCTCTGTATTTGATCCATTTAACTGTCCATTTTTTCCGCGTCAGTTGTACTGTTGTACATTCATATCACTATCTTGGCTTTTAACTTTGAAAGAAAACATGTAGGATTTATGCCTAATAGTAGGTTTCTCTTTACGCGACGGTTGTCTTGTTGTACATTCAAATCACTATCTATGCTTTGGCTTTGACTTCTATATTAGATGCTAAATAGAAGTGTTGGAGGGAAACTTCAGAATTTAAGGGTTTTAAAATTAGGACAAAAACATATTATATGAAATGTAAGTTCAACCAAAAGGCAAAGGGAAATAAGGAGAAATTGCATTTGGATGGACGAGATACCTAGACATGGTAATTTTCGGTATTTAGGATCAATCATTCATTATGATGATTAAAATGGAGAAGTGCTTTTGCGTACTTTGTGATAGGAAGATACTTTTCAAGTTGAAAGAAAAATTCTATAAGACGACTATAAGACCAGCCATGCTTTATGGATCAAAGTATTGGACAATTAAGAAACGACGTGTTTAAAAATTTAGTGTAGCAGAAATGAGATTAAGAAGTTTAAAGGAAACTTTTATAAGACGGGCTATAAGACCAACCGTGCTTTATAGATCAGAGTGTTGGACAATTAAGAAACATGTTCAGAAAATTAGTATTGCATACATGAGAATGCTTATGCTTGGTTTAGAATTGTTGTTACTTCTCAATATCCTACCACAAAAGCAACTTTTGACAATAGGGTGGGAGACTCTTTTTAAACCCTATCCCAAAATTGAACCGACTTTTGAAGAGTTATTCGATAAGTTGGTGTTACCAAACAAACTTGGACCATTTTCAAAGGAAAAAAGAGAGAGAGCATAAGTAGTCTCCAATAAGCAATCTAAACCCAACCTAAGATGTATGAGTAACAATACATTGAATGATATGATAACAAATGAGCGTACTTGTGGGAAGTTAGGGGTGGCACCAATTGAGGACAAAAAATCGTCTTAGATGGTTTGGACATGTACAACATAGACCAATAGGCAACGATAAGGTGGCACGGTAAGATCGTAGTTAAGGGAGCCACTAGGTGTAGAGGTAGGCCCAAAAGTACATGGATTGAAGTCCTAAAAAAAGATGCTTTTTGTGACTATTACATAGGACAACTCTTAACACAGCTGAATAGAAGAAAAGTATTCAAACAACCGAACTAATTTTTTTGAGATAAATACTCTGTTGTTGTAGTAGTAGTTTTCTGTTTCCCCGTCATTTTCCCTGTCATCTTCGTGATCATTATTTTCTCACCCTAGAGCTCTTTGCTTGGATTTCTTCCAGGACATTCAGAAACTTCTTTGGAAGTAGAGGGATCTGATCATTATTGTTACCCTTGATCTTTAATCAATAGCTTTTGGTTTTGATGAATCCCAACATTTTTGTACTTATTCCAGAACATTGAACATCAAATAATTGTAAAAGATTAGTCTTTTTTTGTAACATGTATAAAAATTTAAAACTTCATTTTGTTTATGTATGGGAGCAAACAGGAGGCTTGTGGAACTGGGATGCCCATTTTTGTTTTGTTTATGTATAATTTTCTGTACTTTCATATTATTAAAGACATGCACGTGGTAGTTAAGTGTGTTTTTAACTAGTAAACTTTATCAGTGTTGATCACCATCGCCTTTTGTTATCTTTTACAAAAATATTACTTCCTCATGTTACTCATGTTAGGAAAACTTCTATGCTTACAGCTCTGTCCATTTCACTTTATCCCCCCTGGGTTTTTGCATCCAGTAACAGCTATATATGACCTCAGATATGGGGAGACTGAGGTGGCACAAGGTAAATACATAAATAATAATTATATACTAGAAAAAGTGCAAAATGGTTACAGTAAAGGTACTATGAATGTATGTTGGCATGAAATACACAATTATATATTCATCACAAAGTTATGCAAGTTTCATTTGTGCAGGTGAATTTAGAAAGTCTCTGCATGCAAGACTGGGATTACCCATGGATCGTCCTCTCTTACGAATTGCTAATGCTCTAACTTTTGGAATAAAGGGTTCTACACACAGCAATATAAGAAGTACTATTCTCTTGATGGCTACTTGCAACATAATGATATCCTAGTCTCCTGTAGCTTTGTTATCCGCTTCAGCTTTCACATTATTTGTTTACTCAAAAATAACCTTAAGCATGTGTTATTCTACAGGCTCTTCATTGCTTAAAGATGTTCACACTGATATTCCAAGTAGTGGAGGTTAGTTTTCAGATTTTCTACATTTCATTTATGTCCCTGCTATCTATATATACCGAGGATCGAGACCATATAATTGATTCACCGTGTTATATGCCTTGAATTTGATTCTTTTTTGCAGTTTCGGGAGGTACCATCTCCTTGATTGATGGTTCTTATGAATATTATCATTACCTTCACGATGGTATCGATGACAATGTAAGATGTCTTTCTTTGTATCTTAGACATGTTATTAGTGTAGCTGAACTGTTACAATTTGTTGCTTTATGTATATGTTTGTTACGTGCACTGCTATGCACTTAATCGATTGACGTTCCTGAAAAATAGTTGTTCCAAAGATCAAAGATGTACTTTTCTCGAGCAAAGAAAGAACCGTAGTATAAAAGGGCGTCCCAGTGCCAAGAGTCTCCCGTTGCACAGGGTCAGGGTTTGGGGGGTTGTGGTGGCAAGATGTAGGTGCCATAACCCTGCGTAACATGTCCATATCAAGTGGGAGCCTTGTGTCACTTTTGACCCTCCCACTAGATATGCCACGACCTTGCGTAACACGTCCATATAAAAATAATAATGATTTGGACATGTTACACAAGGTCTACGGAGGGTCAATATTTTATGGATCTACGTAGTATTACCCCTATTGATATGGAGAGACTTTATGTGACTCGTACATGCATCCTCCAGGATGCAAGCAACAAACCTTACCGTCACGCCAGATGACGTTCTCAAAGAAAGAAGCGATAAAGGTTAAATTTTAGTTGTTTAGTATGTACGTAAATGGCACCGACGGACGTTACTAGTGGCTCTATGACTAGAAAATTTCTAGTTACGAGTCTTATGACATGACTTTGGGCCACACAAGAAAAAAGAAGACAACATAGGGCATAATAAATTTGTGAAAAATAGGCCATAGAGATGTTTATTGCACATATACATGTATATCTACGTTCATGCAATGCATCCATGTGTATGTGTATATACTTACCCAACACAATCAAACTGCTATGATACATACATTTATGCAAAATAGAAAAACATTGACAAGTGACAATCAACATAATTCAAGACATAATGTGATAATTAACAAGCTAACTTTGCAACACATAATCAAAATGCAGATCCATAAGTTTATTCCATTAGTGCTACACAACGTAAAGATAAGACACAAGTTTAATATATCCCTAAGTTACCAAATTTAGCAATTTATCTAAGAAATAAAGTGTTCTTTTTAGTTTAAGTTCGTCTTCCCTATTTGGACATAGTCTCCTAAATATCTTATTTGGTTATAAGTCCACCAATCATAAATAATAGTAGTTACTAGTCCCCATTCATCTGAGTTGTGTAATTAGATGGTCAAAAGACTATTCTAACCTTCTCTCCCTAACAAAACATAACCATGCAAAAGTAATATTCTCCACCACCTCCTTCCATCTCAACCTACTTTCATCACTCAACTCCTCTCTCAACCTAACCAACCTCAACACTAATGTGCAATGGTACTCCACAAACACCCTCTTAATGATGGCCCACTCCTACTTCATCCGGGCTTAAGTCTATGGTGCCAAAGATTTGAGGAGCACTGGACTCATCCTCCGATGGTCCCGTCCTTGCCGTTGTGGGTACCACCCTCCAGCTCCTTAATGACTCCATGACCAACGAGGAGCTTAAGATATCCAATGGAAATAAAGTGGCGCCTTTTCTCTCTCCTAGTCATCTTCTCCATTTAGGTCTTCATTTATGGTGCCAAGGACCTCAAGAAGCATTGGCGTTGCCTCAACCATATCTCGTCCTCCGATGTGCTTAAGCTTATTTTTTATGCCGTCAGGATGACGCTATGTTCTCCTTACAAATTAATGAATTATACATAGTATAGTAAGTCGAGGGGTGATTAGTGGTCAAAATGGTCAGAATTTACAATGTCGTTGAAGTTGAGGGAGTAGTCTCTACTGTCGTTAGTTAACCAGCTAGGAGATCTATAACTAGCATTATTTGTGATTTGAGGGCAAATAACATGATTTATGAGATCTATGTTGAATAGGCTACAATTAACTAAAAAACCCAAAAGAAAAAGCCTTGTTAGGTGGAGTCCGAAAATTGTAACAAGCTTGGACTCTACGCAAAATAATGGACCTCGTGCATGCCAAGTTCAGAACAATTTTTTTAGCTCATTTAAGAGGGCACGTATGGCCGGCCTGCATTTGACATGTGTCACCTGTTTATAGGTATTCCTTTTTTACACAATGGGTCTTTATTAAGTCCCTAGGTTTTCAAATGTAATATTCAAGAAGGGGTACCGTGCTGTGTGTTGCTCATTTGCGACATGAAAATAAGGTTAAATGTTCTAGAAGTTAGGACTTACACTTAGAAGGACAAATGATAGTAAATCAGTTTCCATGAACTCCTTGATAGAAGGCCTGTTAGTGAGCAAAAACTAAAATGATCTAGACAAAAAAAATCCAGTATGCAGTATTGGAATGGAGATGAAATAAAAACTGAAAGAGAAAAATGATTAGTTCATATAGGGATTATCTTTTGGACTATCTATCTATGTTACAACATTGAGCTTATTGTTACCAGTCCCAGATATAACAACAACAAAGCCTTTATCCCAAATTTTTGGGGTCGCATGTTTGAATACTCTTCTTCCATTCAACTATGTTAAGGGTCAAGTGCACTGTAACGCTAAAAAAAAATATATCCTTCTTTAACACTTCAAATCATCTTAGTCTAGACCAACCTATAGTCCTAGTGGCTATATGAACTACTATATTATTGCTCCTCTTTATGGGGCATCTATGGGTCCGCGTTGCACATGGCCAAACCACCTAACTCGATTTTTTTTCTCATCTTCTCCTCAATTGGTACCACCTCTAACTTCCTGCAGATACGTTCATTTATTATTCTATCCTTTAATGTATTGCATATCATTCTCATTTCATTTACTTTAACTTTTTGGACATGTTTATTAATTGTCCAACACTTTGATCAGGCCAGTCTTGTAAAAAAAAAAAAAATCAACTTTAGAGGTATCTTGCGATCACAAAGTACTCCAGAAATATTCCACTATTTCGACCATCTTGTTTTAATTCTATGCATGACACCCTTCTCAATCTCTCAATCACGAGGGATGTTTGATCCTAAATACCGAAAGTTATTACTCTTAAGTATCTCTTATCCATCTATATAGACTCTCATCTCATTTCTCCTTGACTCGAGTTAAAATTATATTTCATATACTATATCATCGTTCTACTAATCTTAAATCATGGCATCCTACATATTCCAAAGACTCTCTCCACGCTTCTGTTTTAGCATCGAACCCGTCTCTGCTCTCATCAACCAATATAGTATCATCCACAAACATCATACATCATGGAACTTCCTCTTGGATATGTCTAGTAATTTCATCCATAACTATTGAAAAAGGGTAAGGACTCAATGTGATCCTTGATGTAAGCCAATGGTAATAGAAAACATGTTACTATCTCCACCAATAGTTCGCACGACCATCTAAACTATCATAGATATTCTTAATAGTCTCAATATAAGTACTAGAAACTTAGTTTCTTCTTCAAAGTCCACATTATCTCGCTAGGAAGTTGATTATAAGCTTTCTTTAAGTCAATAAAATCCATATATAAATCCTTTCTCTCTCTAAATCTTTCCATTAATCTTCCTAGTAAGTAAATGACTTCCATAGTAGATCTTTCCGGCATAAAGCCAAATCGATTATTTGAAATTCTAGCCTATTTTCTTAATCTTTGCTCAGTCAGTCTCTTATATAGTTTCATAGTATGACTCAT
The DNA here is from genome assembly GCA_029216955.1 of Iris pallida. Classification (NCBI taxonomy): domain Eukaryota; kingdom Viridiplantae; phylum Streptophyta; class Magnoliopsida; order Asparagales; family Iridaceae; genus Iris; species Iris pallida. Next base: position 163,118 of record JANAVB010015332.1, on the reverse strand, counting down.
AAGCTTATTTTTCGATAGGTGTTACAACTTTGTATATCTTTCTTGTTATTATATATGAGTACTATAATATTGCATATATATTTATCCAACATATTCTTAGTCCTTAGGATTTTTTTGAATAATTCAATAAACCACTTCAATCATTTCTCCCCTAAACATTTTCCTCAAAAGGAATATCATCGGTCCTTACTGTTTTTCTATTTTCAATTTTTAATGCATCCTTAGCTTCAAAAAATCTAATTTTTCAACAATAGCATTATGACTGATCGTGTGCTCACTCTGAATATAAATTAAGCTTGTCTAGATTACTATCATTAAATAGCTTGTGAAAATAACTCCTATGTCTCTTTAATATCATTTTCTCTTACTAATACTTTTGGTCCTCGCTCTTGATACACTTCATGTTACCTATGTCTTTGCTTCTCCTTACCCAACTCTTAGCAAGCCTATAAATATCTTTTCTCTTTCCTTAGTTTCTAACCTCCAATATAAATGATCATAAACCTTTGATTTAGCTTCAGTATCTGCTTTTTTACCTTCTTTTTTTTGCTACTTTATCTTTAAGTTTTCGTCACTTTTACCATTCTTTATAGATAGTTCTTTTTGTCTTACTAACATTTTGAACTTACTCGTTCCACCAACTTACTTTCGAGGTTCAAATATTACCTTTTGATCCTCGTAGAGTCTCTTTTGCTACTTTCTTGATACAACTTGGCGTATTGTACCACACTCCTAGAATGTCATCTTCCTTCATTTATCATCTTATCCTTAAAGTCTATTAAGTTCCCTCCTTTCAAATTCCATCCTTTAGTTCTTGGTCTCTTTTCCACCCTAACGTTTCTCTTTCCATTTTCTAATACTAATATCTAGGACCATCAATCTACGTTGAGTGATTAGGCTCTCTCTCGGTATAACTTTACAATCTTTACATGCTACTCTATCGACATTCCTAGTAAGAAAGTAATCTATTTGACTAATATCTTAAAAGTAACTAAGTGTTCATCTCTCTTCCTAAAACAATTATTTTTTATTAAAATGTCCTATGAAACTGCAAAATCAAAAAAAAATATTACCCCTTATTTTCCTAATTCCGTAGCCCGTAATCGCCACGCACGCTATCATAATCATTATTCCATACTTGTAACCGCCATACACGCTGTCATAATATTCTTCTCCTTTCCAACATGACCATTGAAGTCACTTCTGATATCTACTTTCCACCTCCAGGTACCAGTCCTAGATAATATAAACAAATTTGATGAACTCATTATGTAATGTGCAAGAAGATCCTTACATCAAAGTTACAAGCTAACATTAGGCGAGAGATGCTACCTCAAACCTGGACATTAGCAGACCAGGACTTAGGGTTGGCCATGAAATGGGAGCATGACCTTTATTTATTTATTTTTGAAATAGAAAGTTCACTTACCAACTTGGGGAGCAAACTGGTAGGAAACAGTTTGATACCGATAGCAAGGACAGACATACTACCATTGAACCTAAACCAAGCAGCTGCTCCGTAAAGGCACTAAGATGACACTAGGAAAGACTCGCTCATTAATTAAAAAATAGCAGGACTAATAAATTAGAGTCTGTGTAATATGAATGTAGATTTTGAATAATTTGCCAGGATTGAGTATTAGAAATAGCAGGAGTATAATTAAACGAATTTATTTTGATGTATACTGTTGATGCTCTATACATTCCTAAATGTATTTGAGATGATATTAAGAATATCATAAACTTCAATATGTATTAGTAGTGAATATTGAAAAAAAAAACATTGAATACAATTTAATAACATACCTTAGGTTGCGTAAGAACCTAAAACATAACTGGAACATCTTTAACACATAACATCTATAAACCATATGGTCTAGATCCTACTGTTGTTCTGAAATTTATCTGAACATATCAAAAGATTTTAGCATGCGCCAAAACATATAAGCCAAAAAGATGCTTGCTGTTTCCATGGCGTGAAACCATTTCTCGTCTCTGACCAAAAAGATTCTATATATAGGAGTCTGAACCATAACTAAACATAATAGGAAGTATAAGTATCGTTAGATCTGGAAAAAAAAAAACTAACCGGTAGTCTGACTATTCTGCTCCTGGATGTGGGTTACTATGATCAGTGGAGACAATAGTAGTTGACTTGGTAATCAACTAAGTGATCAACTGAGTCAGGTTTGTCAATTACAACAGCTTCAAGTGCATTTTCACCTGCCAATAATGCCTCAAATAAACCCATGAGATTGCAATTGGTGGCCAGTGTGAGTTGTTTCTCGTAGAAGATACTGAAACACAGACAAATGAGGTGGATGACTTGTCCTAATGTTACCATATCCAATTAGGTAAAGGCATTCAAGTAGTAATTATATAGGGTTGTACTTCTATGCAGTGGAGCCTGATGGAGTAGCTCATCCTATACCTATAGGGTTCAAATCCACTGAGTTGGGCTTAACAATCATCAAATTACGAACCCAGTTTACCCAGATGGGACTTTTCTTCTTCATAAGACAATTATAGCTGAAATGGTGTTGTGACGGGAGGCACAAGTGACTATTGAGGAGTGTGGCTTGGGAGAATGCCTCCAAACCAGTGCCAGCCAAAACCATCACAATGATGTCACACGACCATTATCATCAAGCATATACGGACAATAATAGTCCTTCATATCATGCAATGAGTTCAATGCTTGCAGTAGTAAGGCTCAGCAATTCTTTTATTCCATTCAGAAACAAGGACAGCAGCCAGGCCCTTCCGCAACCCAGCTTCTCTTCCTGCCCATCCTTTCTGTCCATTCATTCTTTGTTTGGGACAAATTATTGTATTAATCATTGCCATGCTGTAATTGATGTGAAGGGGTTCAAAGTGTTCCTTTATAATGTATTTGTGCTATGATAATAGATACGTTTCGATGAATTCTGTCCAGTTGGGCAGGTTCATACCTAACTAGTACTTGCTTAATATTGTGTTTTCCCAGGGATGGGGATGCGCATATCGTTCTCTACAAACTATCATATCTTGGTTTAGGCTTCAACAGTATTCTGCAAGCAAAGTTCCTTCGCATAGGTGTGCATCATTCAGAAGACAACATGATTTTCAAACTATTCCAATTTCCTTGCAGTGACTTGTTTTCTGCTAATGCATGTCTATTATTTACTCAGTTTTCTCAATCTCTATTGCAAATTTCTTGATCCATAGATATGATCAGCTTGATTCCGTGTGCAAGTATGCCCACATTTTAAAGTTTGTATTCATCATCATTTCAGGGAAATTCAGCAGGCTCTTGTTGAGATTGGTGACAAGGAACCTACTTTCATCGGATCACGTGAATGGATTGGAGCAATTGAATTGAGCTTTGTCTTGGATAAACTTCTCGGTGTAAGATTGTCATTTTAATTAGTAATTACTATGAAGATTTAATTTCTCAAACTGATGGTAGATATTTCTCCACTTGTACACAGCTTGATAATTTCAAACACCATTTTGCAATAAATTTATGATGTATAATGACTAAAGAATTTTTTTAGAATGTTTTAGGAGCTAGATAACTACTAATATAAACTTAACCTGCTTTCTGTGCTTACCCATTGTCTTACAGTGTGCATTTGGAAAAATTAGGTAGTACATAGGATCCCTCATTTGAAGATCTGTTAAACTAAACCCTGGAAATTGAGAAAGATTAAAATTTTAAGAAAGCAGCTGCCTTCACTCTGCTATATTGTGGGAGAAACATTGTTGGTCACAAGTTAATGGATAAGTAAAAAAACCAATCCCCTTTTCTTAGACTACATTTTCTTGCTTTCCGGACTGCTATGTATTTGAAAGTTCTACAAGAAGCTACTAGCCTATGCTTTAATTTACCTTGAGGCTCCCTTCATTATAAGCACGGCTCATAGCACCTCCCATTGAGGCTTAAGCTCGTTTTGAAGGCATCTCATACCTATTCTATTTTACATGTTATTTTTAATAAGTTATTTTTTGTCATATCTTTTTGCACGTCTGATTTTTTTCCTTTTAATTCAGATGTTTGGTATTGTTGTTAGAGTATTTGTATGCTATTTCTTATTATTCACATTAAGAAAATGTAAAAATGAATTAATCATATTATTGTGTAAAAAAAATCATCAATAAATTAGTATTCATTTACTTACAGTTATTATTTATTATACATCATCAACATTATTATCCTACCCTTCTTCTGATTGTATGGGGTCGGTCGAATATTCATTACATGTATGATATATAAATAATTTTACATAATTTTGAGTATATGTAAGCCTCGCCTGCATGAGGTTTTCACTTTCGCCTCACTCCTCGGCCCCGAACATCCTTTGCGCCATTGTGTGCCTTGCACCTTTAGTAACTATCCTAGTAACTCCATTCTCTTTCCCATTAGTGTTCCTATGTTCCAAATAGCTAATCCAATCATACTTTTATGCGCCAACTCCTTAGCTCGTTGTTTTCTATATCTTTAATTCCCTTGTCTATTTGTTACCACATTGGAGTTGCAACATGGCATGTCGCTTCCAAGAACACTCTTCTCGTCGACTACCTAACACATTTGTCCTTTTTGTGGGCTTTGGGACCGGCATTGGAACTATAAGACATTAAACACAGCACAGACCGACATAAAATCAAATGGTATTAAGTCATAAATAATCATACTTCCAACTTCTATTAACTAAGACAAAGTTGATTTTAATTCTTCATGTCGCCACTCCCTTTTATCTTATCTGGCTTTTGAGTTACACAATTGTTGATCCTAAGGATTTCTTGCATTACTCGTGGAAATAAGTGAAAATGATCCAGTAGAAGCATATGCTAGATTAAGGAGTCCACAGTTTATAGTTTTTGTATGATGGTATATTGATTGCTTTGCAGAGCATTTGTAATATCCACGTCTCTTTAGATGGTAAAAGTTTTGTTTGCTTCTTGAACAGGTAAGCTGCAAGATCATGAATGTGAGGTCCGGGGCAGAACTTCCTGAGAAATGCCGAGAACTTGCCATGCACTTTGAGACACAAGGAACCCCAGTAATGATTGGTTAGTATTTCTTTGTCCGTGGAATTTGGTGCTGAGGTACCAGCACCAATCTGATGGCCTACATCAGGTCTGAACATGTTGGTTGTCATTTGAAGGGGCTCCACGTTAGGGGGTGTTTGGTAACCTTGAAGTGGAGGTGGATTCCGGCATTTCATGGGAAGAGAGGGTTGGAAGTGCAAAACGGGTGTTTGGTTGGGAGAGGGAAGAGGGAAAGGAACTGGCACTGCCAGTTCCTGTCGGCGGAAGAGGCTGGGAAGAGGATGGGTTATTTCTTGGCCTCCACATCCGGAGTTGGCAGCCGGATGTGGGTGGGAGTTTTCTTTTTTTTTTTTCAATTTTTTTTTTACTTTTCTTTCAAAAAAAAAAATATTAATTAGTTGTAGATTTTATTTTTTTGGTAACAACCACACTAATTTCTTGCTAATTAATATAATTAATATAATTAATATTTTTGCTAACAGTAATTTTAATATTTTTTGCTAACAGCCGCATTATTGACAAGTTTAATAGTAGTATAATTAATGTAATTAATAGTTTTTTTTGCTAACAGGCGCACTAATTTTTTTGCTAACAGCTGCACTAAATTTTTTTTAAATGGAAAGAATAGTTAGATCATTAATATAATCAATGTAATTAACAGTTTATTTAAGTCAGCTTTCTCAATTAATAGTAAATAATTAGATAAATAATCTCAAAAGAATTATAGTAATTAATACTAAATAGTTGGAGTTTTAAATATAACCTCTTAATTGGTTTGTAATTAATTTTGAGTTGATAAATTTTTAATTAGTTACTAATTAATTATCTTAATTTATTAAACTAATTATTTAATTTATTACATTGTATTGTGAATTAACCATAATTTATTATTATTATAAAATACTCTTCCACTTTTTACTTTTCACTTCCTATCTCAACCAAACACATTTATCTAATTTTCATTTCCCACTTTCCACTTTCCTATTCCAACCAAACACATTTGTCCCCTACTAGGGGGACAAGGAAGTGTATGGATTCCTATCCTTCTTCCATCTTTGTAAGTCTAAATTCAAAAAATTTCACACTTACGGTTTACCAAACAGGCCCTTACATGTATAAAATGCTCAAGTCAGCGTGAAGTATAGAGTGAATCTAAGGCCATGTTTGGTTTGCGGAATCAGGGCCTTGGGAAAGGAAAGTCATTCATTTCATATGTTTGGATGTGGAAGATGGCATTTTCAAACACTGGAAAGGAAAATTGATAGAAGTGCAATTTTCCATGCCCATGGAAAGAGCAAAGAATTGATTTCCTTTCCTTTCCTTTCCGCGAACCAAATGAGACCTAAAGGATGGCGTCTTTTTCAACTAGTGATTAGTGAATAGATGCTTACTAATATAGCTAATTTGGTGGATTGATACTCAATTTTTTTTACATATATTTAACAAATTGCTGCAGGTGGTGGTGTCCTAGCTTACACTCTATTGGGAGTCGACTACAATGAGGTGAGTGGGGATTGTGCCTTTCTCATCCTTGATCCACACTACACGGGTGGGGATGATCTGAAAAAGATTGTCAACGGGGGATGGTGCGGATGGAAGAAATCTGTTGATAGCAAAGGGCGGAACTTCTTCTTGAAGGACAAGTTCTACAACCTTCTGCTTCCTCAAAGGCCCAACATGGTCTGAATACTCGCTGAGTATACCCGTTGGAGGATGAAAAAGAGCGGAGAATCAAAGAGTAGCCGCGAATTCTCTGGTTCAATCCACGTTGGCCTGTTCATGTTCCGATGTTTTCTTCTCTTGTACAATTCCTATCTATACCCAATCCATTGTCAGTTTCCAGTCAGACAACATCACTCCATATTCCAGTTGGCGTGATCAACCCTTATACAGGAATGTTTCGTCAGTTCCTCGAGTCATTGCGTTCATTTTTGTAGAATTTCATTCGGGATATATGGAAACACAGAGTTCGCTCTCGACTTATATACTCAGCAGATACAGTTATGTATTACACTTGTATTTAAAAATCATTTGAATGCCTGTGTCTGATGATAGAAGCTTAACTAGCCGAAATGATACTGTACTGATCCGATTCGATGAACTTCATTTTGCGGGTGCCTGGCAAGTTGGCCATATTATTTTGTACGAAAGAACTCTTCTCTAGCAAGTTTCAGAACATGGTGTAAATCTTCTCGTGTTTATCATGACTATTAACTTCGTGTTTCTCGGATAGGTTGTTAAGTCAGATTCACTGACTTATACAGAAGCAATGTTGGTCTGGATATTTTTGAGGATTGAACTTCCTGGTAGGGGTTTAAGTTACCAATATTTGGTTCTCTGATTTATTATGTTACGGGTGAGCATTATTCGGTTTTGGACTGAGAACTCAAGCAAATAAGTGATTCATTTCGGTTTGAAAAAAAATTCGGTTCGGTTTTAAAAATACTAAAAAAATTATTCAATTCTGGGTTTGGATTTTGGTCAAAAATCGAAAAAGGCGTATTATGTAGATAACCTCAATTTCATGCATATTTTGTTATTGTATTTTTGTGTATACTTTGAATACAAATATGTATTTTAAAGCCCAACTTTGGGCCACTTGAAATACAACAATTGTATGTGTAATTTTTTTTTTTAATATAACATAATCTTAACTTTTGGCTGGTCTATTATACGAAAAAAATAATCCAACCAAATTAACTGAATCGATTATCGGTTTGGTTTCGGTAATGGATTTCGGTCTGTTTGATTTGATTTTGGTTTTTTAGGAATTCTATTTATTCGATTTTGACTATTTCTATTCAGTTGAACTGAACACTCACCCCTAACTGGTACTTCTATGGAGATCAAGTTATGATCTTAAAAAGCTGGTACAACCATTGGAACGATTACATGCAGTCAATATGAAAAAGCACAGCTATAAAGATTGTGGGAGTGGTGAAACAATACATTGACCATAAGCTGACAAAATCAAGAAAAATGGATCAGATTTAGTGCAGAAACTGCCACAGTGATCTTAAATTATGTTACAGAACATACCAATTTGGATCAGATAAAAACCTTAGCAAAGCACAAGCAACAAAATACATATAAGCCATACATATGCCTATGTCCTCCTGTTGCATATCCCAGAACATCCAAAGGCAAGGAAAACTTTGCTCTTGACTGAAACAAAGTTCTGGCTCCTCCATGAACTTCACTATTTCCAGCCTTCTTAGTGAAGATTCTGCTTAAACGAACGCCAGGTTTGACAAGGCTCTTAGAAATGGAACTTCCAGAATTAAATTCTTCATTATGCTTGGTTGGCGTCTTCAAGAAATACTCAAGAGACCTAATGGTCAATGAGTTGAGGTACAAGGCTGGGGGGAGGCTTGGTAGCAGACGGTCTCAAGATTATGCAGACCGGTGATGCAAATAAATATAAAGAAAGAAAGAATTATTTTTTTAGCTGCTTTCTTTGTCAAGGGGATAATGCAGGCTTCTGCTACAAAATCCACAATATGACACCAAATTTAAAAACTTTGTAACCGATGCATGCCCAGAACCAGTGGTGATCCATACTTCAAACTATCCCGTCTTGTCCAACCTTGTTGCTTCTTTCCTGTTAACAAAGCAAGCCTGCACAAATCCATTATTATAGAACAGATGATCAAGCTTTCTTAACACAGATAATTCTGTGAAAAAAGTAAATACTGATCCTTCTGTTGAAGTTTGTGTTTCAGTTGCAGACTTGAAAGTCCATAGACTGTCTTTTGGGTTCTTTAATGCATCTTCTGGCAGCAGTATGAGTTTATCTGCAGAGAAATGTTTATCTAGTTTAACGCATAATTTGTTGATGAAAGAAAAAGAAAGAATGTAAACATAAGTCGTAGTTTCCTGGACTGTTTTTATTGCTATATCATACTACTGCCATATGTACATCATCAACACTACAGAATTCAAAATTACCTGGCAGTTGTTGACAGATCACTCTAAGCAGAACTCATCCGACATTTGCATGTAGGTAAGAAGAATATATACCAGATCGATGATGAGCACAATCGAAGAGTCACGAAGTGAAATGCATATCATAAAGCTGAATGCACAATAATGAACCATTTGACATGATGGAGGCTTATTCACCATTCTGACTAACACATTTGTCTTTCCATGTCATCTTACCATGAGATTGAGAAACTTTAAGCATCAAATATTAATAGCAGACAATCATCCCCAACAAAGAAATCTTCCATGCAAGCACAATTCAAGATGTCTTATAGCAAATACGCTCCTCACGGATTTATCTTTTTCTGTTCTTCCAGAACTCATCCTTTTTACCCTTCTTTGGTCTTAAACCCATTTTACTATTAACTATCCCTAGTATAGCGCTCCTGTCCCTCCGGTTCTTTGTTGCAGCTTTTACATCTAAAATAGCTCGCAACTTATTGTAGGATCTAGCATCAGGCACTTGCCCACTCTTAACCATTTGTTTGTGATAGTAAAATGCCCTACTGAAATCACGGACACGAACATATGCATATATCATTGTGGAATAAGTTATCGAGTCTGGAATCAATCTAAGAGTTGCCATCTCTTTCAGCAATTGTGGTAGCTTGTAATGCTGCCCACCCCGTGCATATGCATTCATCAACATATTATAGGTCATGACAGTCGGCTGCAAACCCATCCTTCCAAATTCAGAGATGACGTCTCTTGCTTGAACATAAAGGCCATGTTTAGCCAACCCGTCTAAGACTATGTTAAAAGTGACCCGTGTGCCTTCTACCCTATTGCTGATCATTGTTTTCCATATCTCCATTAGGGTATCGGTTTCCCCCGCTCGCCTAAAGGCGTCGAGTAGAGTTGTGTAAGTCTCTACGGACGGCGTTAGCCCTTCCCTTTTCATACTCTCATACGAAGCATATGCTTTTTCATGCCATCCGCTAACTGAATATGCATGGATTAGAGCAGTCCAAGAATGTGATGTGGGCTTTATTCCAGCTTTCCTCATCCTCAAGAATGCATCTGCAGCCATGTCACTCATCTTCCTCTGCCTCCCGTAGGCACTAATAAGGCAGGTGTATGATTTGACATCAGGTTTCAAGCCTGAAGCTTGCATTTCCAACAACAGATTTTCAATAATCTCAGGTTGCATTCTTCTGCTGTATGCATCCATTAAAATGTTATAGGTTGCTGCACTTGGCTTTAGACCTTTCTCCTTCAATTCAACAAAAAGGCCTTCTGCTTCTTCAATCTGACTGGATTTACTGTAGGCATCCATTAAGGTATTGTATATAATGACATTTGATGTGATTCCTTTCTTTTCCATTTCTGACTGAATGATGAGAGCTTCTTTCTTTAGCCCCTCGTCACAAAAGGACTTGATAAGAGCACCAAAGACTTCCAAAGTACTTTTGACACCTCTCCTGTTCATTTTTTCGAAGAATTCCCATGCATCTTTTGCGCAACTACCATTTTTTCTCATGATAGTTATCAATATAGAACATGTCACATGATCTGGCTTGATATTATTGGCTTCCATAGCCTCATACACTTTCCAAGCATCATCATATCTGCAATTAGTATTTATTTGTTAGAAAGGAGATATGAATATGCATACCATCAGATCCATTCATAAAAATAGAGATAGCAGCTACTTTACACAATAACCAATTCACTGATAAATGAGATCAACAAATACAAGATCATGTTTTTGCTAGGCCGATATTTGGAAATTAAACTAGCAAGGGTTTTAAATCTGGCTAAATATTACTCGGTTCCCTCTCGCACAATAGTTTTGGGCCTTCACTGACCTCATTCTGATAGGTTACGGCTTTGATGATGAAAAATTCCAGGAGTCTTAACTTTATGTAAAGACCTCATAATGAACTTAACTTATTCTAGAAATCTATGTCAAGTCAGTGTGACGAACTAAATAATGTATAGATGATTTACATCTTATCAGCAGCTAAATAATCATATAGTCAACAATGGATCAAACGGTTTAATTTGTAGGTCAACTTTGGTTCCCATTTAAACGGCAGAAGCTCCGATGCAAACAACAAACGTCAAATGGTGCCCTCTCGAGCAAATGGCTTTAGTCATTCTCAGTCGTTTATCTGGCAAAAACGACAAACGATGGAACCAAACAAGATTATGATTTCTGTTTGGCCAAAACGCAAACAGAAAAGGCAAACAGTAAACAGGAACTAAATTAGCCCTATATCTTGTTTGCATTTGGAAGCAAGAGTATGTAGCAATCCATCCATATTTATTGATGAACTGTCTTTTATTAATCCGTCTGTTACTCAAGGTTTAGAAAAATCAGATGAACTGGTAAGTATTAGCAGAATTGTATCAGGTTTGAGCCGAACCAATCTGAAACTGCATGTTAAAAGCCCTACAGCCCGATACCTCTGGTAGCGGGCTAATATTGAACAAGTTTGTCAGTTACGGGCATCCAACATGAATATGCAGTTATCATGTCGTAATTTTGTCGACATCATGAGAGGATGTAATTATTTACCAAAACCAGCATAAAAGTAGATAACTGGTTTATTACATCAGACTCAAACTTACCTTTTATTTTTGTATTTTGATACAATTTTAGCTTCTTCTTTTTTTTACTTGGATACTCCAGTGGGAAACAACCATAACAGCAGATACTCCATAGATGAGATCCGATAGTGACACTGATACCACATTTTACACCTTAGTGTAACCCTCTTGGATTTTCCAATCTCTGTAAATAGGAACATGAACAAGTGTTTGGCGGGAAGATGCATAACAGTTGATCCTGTATCACTGTTCTTACTTTCTTTTGGTATATCCACACTATGTTCTTACATACATATATACAATACTTACATATGCATGTGTGCACAGACACAGCCCCACACATATATAGACATGCATACATACTACATACGCGTAAATTCATAATTATATCCCACAATTTTAGGGCTGTCTACATGAATCCATTTTTTTCCTGTTCAGCTCCCCAAGGGCCTCCTTTATAACATTAGCAACTATCATCACTTACTATGTACAATTATCCCTCATTGGTGGGGTTGGCTACATAAATCTCTCTATCGGGAGCTCTATTAAGGGTGATCTAATGTCAGCAACTATCACACCCTTATGTATGTATGCCTATGTGTATGTCTCTGACTAGAGACTCAAAAGAGATATTTACTGATTTTCGTTGTTAGTCCAATAATAAACATCTAGAGACTCAAAAGAGATATTTAGAGACTCAAAAGAGATATTTACCGCATGGACAATTCAGTGCATTCTTAGCGAGTTCAGCCAACAAACTAATGCTCTTGTTAGTCCAATAATAAACATCTACATTGCTTAAACATGCTGGCAGGCCTTCTAAATCCATGCCTGACACTAATTTGACTGATTTTCGTTGATTCTGTCAGACTCTCTTGTGGTTTCTGAGGTGAGATCAGACCTGATCCAGTTAAGACACCGCTGCAGAGATTTGAGGCGGAGAGGCATAAAGCTAGTAAAACTCAGAAGACCAAGGATAGATAATAGATGTGGACATCCTCTTTCCTTCCACCTCCAATATCCTTACAGCTGAGGATCGTCGATGACTTGCCTACCATCTCCATCGACCATATGTTTTAATATTTATTTATTTCATCCAAGTCAAAGATAATACTGCATTTTGGTCACTTAATGCAATATTAACCTTCAAGGTTAGGGTTTAGGGTTTTATGGCTTTAACTGAAGGATAAAGGCTTTAAGATTAGGTATTGAGTTGTATCATTATTCTACTATTAAAACTAGGTGATTAAGGTTTTTTCCCCCTTTACTGCAGTTTTTCTTTCTTATACATACAATGCCTGGTGGAAATTTAATAGTTCTTAGTTTAGTCAATTTGTGCTAATAGTTGCTCAAATGCTGTTGTGAGAGAAAACATGGACAGCTCAACAGACTATAGTCCATGGATTTTAACTTCAGTTTTTTTCTCTAAATCAGCCAGACCAGATCTGATCTCTGATATCATGTATAAATATGGATGAGTCGTATCGACTGTTTATCAATAATAGCTTATTTTCTTCCTGTCCTTCGTCATCTCACACAAACCAAGAATTGACATGGTATTATATCCATTTTGATCTAATTTTGTGGCTTCTCTTTAACCTTTTATCATCCCACTTCGTTTTGCTTTTAAATTTGTCCTGGATATCATAAAGCACAATACGTTTGCTTTCCAAGGTTTGGTGGTCTGATGGTCCTTGGATGAGAACATAACCCAGACCAATCACATTTTCATTTTAAGTTCTCGTGCTTGAGTAGTCAGCCGATAATAATTCATTTTGGTTTGGTGTTATCGCTGGTGCTTTCCTTTAGCAAAACTTCTACACAAGTTTTTCTCTGGTTGAATCAGTGAATTAAATTCTGGATTCATAGTTGGTTGGGTCTTTGAATTGTATGATGTTAGTTTAATACTTTCATGTTTCTTTTCCTATGCCAAATAGTCGTATGTTGTCCTTTCAAGTTAGTCCACTAGGTTGTTGGGAGTAAGGTGTGCAGTATCGGTCAATAACAAAATCGTTTGAAATTTTGGTTTCTCAACTACTCCCTTTCATGAGTCACCTTATTTGGTTTTCCAGGCATTTTCTGAACATTACAGATAAATTTTCTTCAGAGAATTATCCATTTTCAGTGAGAAATAAATATGAGTTGGTTCACATTGTGTGTGCATTTCATTTGAAGATTCAAAGCCTATTTCTCCCTTCTATTTTACACATGTTTCTCTCTATCATTCATGCAGTCCAATTATGTTTCTTTCTATTTCTCTCTAATGTGGGTATGGAAGTCTAATACCCTAAAGTAGTGTCAAACACAAAACTCTAGAATCTGCCCAGTGATTGAATACATATTTCAGTTATCTAATAGTGCCATAGACAAGTCCAAGGTTTGTTAATGTCTAACATGTTCGGTAAAGAACATGTTTAAGAGTGTCTATACTTCCTTACTAATAAATAATTTATAAGGCTACATTCTTTTTAGGCTAAATTTATAAGGCTTGTTGGAATTTGGAAGGTAGGGAAACCAACCTTCTCAAGTAGCTTGTAGTTCAAGCTTATAGAACCAGGTAACAAACTTAAATTGTCAGTAGGCTATGCAAGAGTCTAACTATGGGGGAATGAAAGAATGTTCCATAGTAAATGCATATGCAATTCCAAAGTCTTCCTCAACTTGCAAAAATGAAGATGATAAAGGTTCTTAATAGGTGATGCATTAATCTTTTGGTGCAATCAGTGTTCTAAAAGTCAGCCTAGGCGGCACCTGATGTCCGCCCGATGACCGCCTAGGTGCTCACCTAGGCCTCCCCGACCCCTGTCTATGCATGTTTTTTGGGTTTTACAGATTCTTTTGCAAACTTCAGTAGGTTTTTTAGGGTTATTTTATTTATTTTTTTAACCGCGCCTGTCTAGACGGGCTAGGCGCCCAATGCCAGCCCGACTAGTGCCTACTGCCTTCTACAACCTTGGGCACAACACATAAGTCATGGAGCCAAAAACTTAAATTGAACTCTAAGGTCGTATGTATATGGGAAATGTGTTAAAGATTTTGTTCTGCACCAAAACTTGAGAGTTTTGTGAGGGTAGAGGATTAAATATTTATATTATTCCAACACACCTGTGCAGGCTGAATCCCAACTTATGGGTAGAGAGCTGAATTAACGAAACGATATAATTCCCCCCCCCCCCCCTCCCCCCCCCCCCCCCCCCCCCCCCCCCCCCCCCCCCCCCCCCTAAATCCGCTTAAAATGTGTACCAAAACAAGACTAAAACCTGGGTTGCTTTGATAACATGTTAAAGCCCCTGTAACAAACACTAGGAATCAAAATCAATCAATTTCATAACCTAAATATTGTAAATTTATAACCCTCGGCTCTCACTAGAACTACAAAAATTTTGTGTAGTGGCAGAAACTTTAACAAGATGATGATCGTGCCAAGCGAATACATCTCTACTTAATCCTCTAATCAACTTTAACACAGTTTCTCCTCAAACCATTGATTAGAGACGAACTAAGCAAATCTAGAAGGGTACCGTTATTGACACTCCTAAAATGTCATCATGCACTCCTCTTTAATTTTTTATCATTCAAATTCCAAATATGTCTCTGCATTAACATCATAGGCACTCGTAAAATGTCATCATGCATTCCTCCCTCTATGCATGCAGAAATTAATGGCAGATTTAATGCTGGGGCAGATTTGGAATTCGAATGCTAGAAAATTAAAGAAGAGTGCAGGATGACATGTTAGGAGTGTCAATAAGAGCACCCGTCTAGAAACTTCTAATTATATATCTACACCAACACAACCTTGGTTTTCGGCATGTCCATCCCAGTGCATTTCGGAGAGCGTGTTTCCTAGCTATCGAAATTGCAAAAACAGCACAACAAGAAGGTCCAGAGCAAAGAAATTCCCCACCTGCCGCAGCACGAGAGGGCGGACACGGCGGCGTTGTAGACCCTCACGTCCCTGAACTCCCTGGTCCCCGGCAGGTTCCGGAACAGGACCCCGACCTCCTCCCCCATCCCGGCGCGGCCCAGGGCCGGGAACAGCGCGGCGCACGCCCTCGGCGTGACCAGGGGGGGCTCCTGCAGCCCCATCCACTCGAAGAGGTACAGGCAGCCCCGGGGGGAGCCTTCCTCCCCCAGCCTCCCCAGCAGCTCCACGCACTCCTCCTCGGACGGCTTCCCCTCGAAGCCCGCCAGGAGGTCGCCGAGGGTGGAGTTCTCCGGGACGGTTCTCGAGAGTTTCAAGATTTTGGTCACTACATTATCATCATCATCACCATTCTTCTTCTCTTCTTCTTCTTCTTGTACTACTTCTTCTACTTCTTCTTCTTCTTCTTGTTGGGTGTTGGTGGGATGGGTTCTGGCGAGGTGCCAGGTGGTCCGGCGGTTGCGCTGGAGGGAGGTCCTGCCTTCCTGGGATGGGTCCGGGAGTTGGGTGCGGGATTTGAAGAAGGCGCGAATTGGGTCTTCTTCTTCTTCTTCTTCTTCAATGGCTTTGTTGTCACCAATGGCTTCTTCTTCTTCTTCTTCTTCTTCTTCTTCTTCTTCTTCAATGGGTTCTTCGTCTTCGTCTTGGGATTGGAATTGTTCGAGGTGAGGGAGGAAGATTGGGAAGGAGGAGGAGGTGGAGAGGGGTTTGGGGGATTTGGAGGGTTTTGAGAGGGATAGGAGAGGTGGAGGAGGATTGGGATGGGAAAGGTGAGGGTTTGGAGGGGTGGGGAAGGAGAAGGTGGAGGGTAAGAGTTGGAGAGCCATGGTGGATAGAAAGATGGATGGAGGGCAAGTGTGGGTAGGGGTGTTGTATATAATACTCTTTTAGGTCAGTAGTATAATGTTCTAATATAAACATTATTCAACCTTGAACTTTGTTTGACTTGGGGCTAATTTTAAAGGTAATTCAAGTTTTACGGGAGTAGTTCAATCTTAGGACTGCCAACTTGTTGGCAGACATTCCAAATTTTACTTGGGACTAGCTCAATTCTAGGATTGCCAACTTGTTGGTAGGCACTCTAAGTTTTACTTGGGACTACTCAATCCTAGGACTGCCAACTTATTGACAGGCACTCCAAGTTTTACTTGGGGCTAGCCCAATCTTAGATAGCCCAAACATAAAGTAGGACTGTCAACAAAGTTGGCAATCCTAAAGAATTTGAATATTAAAATAGACTGTGAACGAAGTTGGCAGTCTTTCTTAATGTTAGGACTGATAGCTTTGTTGGCTGTCCTAATGGGCTAGCGCCAAGTAAAACTTGAGTGCCTTTAGAATTAGCCTTTTCCTATGGGGTTGGTGGGTTGAAAGTAAATAAAAGTTCCACTTTTTTTTGTACATTTATTCACCAAAATTCACTTTCAATATTTGGTTAATGTTGCAACTGTGTTGAAAGTAAATCATTTATGGAAAAATTCAACTTTTTTGTTTCTCTTTATGTTTTGCTAATTTTACTTACAGTATATTTGGGGAGGAACTCGTTGGATCTTGAGGATTTTGTTGCTAGTAGTTTTCTTATCCTTACAACTCGGGTGTTCTAGAGGGTATTATCCAAATAAAAAAACTGTAAATTTTGACAATTACAGGAGGAACAAAATGGCATCTAAACAAACACTATTGGTGACTCAAAATACGGGTCATATGCATAGCAGATGCAATGGTTTAACTCTCACTATCACACTTCCTTGGAGTTGTATTGATCCAAACATGCTCTTGGTTTAAAGTTTATTGAATTATGTTTTTGCGGTGTATTTATTAATTTCGTTATGTAATACAAGGGGTCGGAGCACATGCTTGTATGTGCAATTTGTAGTGAAAGAAGAATATGCACCAAGAGAGAGAGAGAGAGAGAGAGAGAGAGAGAGAGAGAGGGACTATGCATTATTTAGGTTAATATAAAAGTTTGAGTTAGTGGCTAATTAAATGACTTTTTATCCATAATAATGATATTTTAGACAATAAAACATTAATATCCATGATATTTTGTTTGTATACTAGTATAAATATGTTATCGAATCATGTTCCATATATTATTATGTCAAGAGTCTTCTCAACCCATATGAGTGATTTCTCGAATAGTCTACAAGCCATCTCAAAGTCGAGAATAAAGAGAGAGAGAGAGAGAGAGAGAGAGAGAGAGAGAGAGAGAGAGAGAGAATGATTGATTGATTAATAAGGAGGTTGTTATGTTCCCTAATCGATTTATGTATTAAAGTAGGCTCACTAATATTCCAATTGCCCCGAGTTTCCGAAAATTACTAGAGGAACACACACAAAATGATAGGGTATATATCACAACCTTTTTTAAAACTTGTCATTTTTTCATACCCCAAAATATCCTTGAAAAAATTGTTAGGGGCTATCACCACCTTTGTATAAAAGAAAATGATTCTCAATTTCTTTCCACTCGCATTCTTTCCACTTGTTTTCATCCTCTCGAAATCCAAATTGCTAAGAGAAAAAAAATAGAAAATCTTTTACTAGGTGGCGTTTATTCGAAGATTCTTCCGCGAACCTCCGGTCGTGCACTCTTCAAAATATCTAACAAGCTTCTCAAACTTGTATTCATTCTCCAAAACAAATCATTCCCAGCAATGTAGAAGAGATGATGGAGATCCAATTCGACGAAGTCATTGGGTCATTGAATACACTATCTCATATTATTGAATTTTCCAAATAACCTAAGGTTGCTAGCCCTAATTTATTTCATTCATTTTAGCCATAAAATATAAAAATTTGCAACTGATAAAACTAAGACTGTCAGAATTTTTGCAGTCCTAACAATAGTAATGACTGTCAGAATTCTGGCGGTCCTAACAATAGTAATGATTGTCATGATTCTGACAGTCCTATGATATAGATTGTTAGGACTACCAGGATTCTAGCAGGATACGGACAATCTCGACTATAGTTAGGACTGCCAAAATTTTGATAATCATGATTTATCTGTTGGAGTGGGTGGGGTTCCCAACCTATGTGGAGAATACCCCGGAGAGCGACGAGCGCCATCCGTGTGTCGGAGAAGCTCGGAGAGTGCATAGATCCTATTTTGGAACATATATGGTAATGAAATATATGATTGGATTTCCATATTTAATTTGATCATATATTTATGATTGGACCCTTCATATAGTAGCTTTCTATATAATTGGGTTTCCAATTATGGCAAGCCAATTATGATTAAATTTCCATTAAATATATGATTGATGTATATTGGAAGTTTCCATATATATTGACCTTCCATGTATGGATTACCAAGGGCTTATAAAAGGATGATGCATGCTATTTGTAAACTCATCTCAAAACAAGAGTGCTTACAATCTTTGAGAGAGAGAGAAAGGATTAAGGACTATTGTGAAGGAGAGATTGCTTCGAATAATTTTTGAGAAATTTTGACTTACCCCCCACTTGAATTACCCTAATTCAAGGTGCACCCCACAGTTTTGCAAAAATGTATAGTACCTCCCATTTTGGACGAAAACCGTCAAAAAAAATTTTGGACCAAAATGCCCCTGCCTTCCTCTTTCTTCTAACCAACTCCCCCATCGGCCACCGCCCCTTCCGCCGTCACTGCTGCTGCCGCCGGAGGCCGCTCCCCCCTCCCAGTCCCCGCTCCCCTCTTTCCGCCTCTGCCCCCTGCCCCCCGCCCTCCCGCAGCCACCGCCCCTCCCGCCACCGCTGCTGCTGTCGAAGGCTGCTCCCTCCCGTCTCCGCTCCCCCCTCCCCGCCTCCGCCCCCTCACCACCCTGGTGGCAGCAGCTGCAGCAGCGGCCGTACAGTAGCAGCGGCGGCAGAGCAGCAGCGGCGGAAGGGGCGGCAGCCGCGGGAGGGGAGGGGGCGGAGGCGGAGAGCGGGGACTGGGAGGGGGGAGCGGCCTCTAGCAGTAGCAGCAACGACAACGGAAGGGGCGGTGGCCGTATGGGGAGAGCGAAGGCGGGGAGGGGGAGAGTGGCCTCCGACAGCAGCATCGGCGGCGGCGGGAGGGGTGGTGGTCGCGCGGGGGGGAGTGCGTTAGAGGAAAGAAGAAGGCAGGGGCATTTTGGTCCAAAAATTTTTTTTTGACGGTTTTCGTCCAAAATGGGGGGTACTATACATTTTTACAAAACTGTGGGGTGCACCTTGAATTAGGGTAATTCAAGTGGGGGGTAGGTCAAAATTTCTCATAATTTTTTGGCATCTCTTGTTCTTCGGAGTCCGCAATCAAAAAAATTCTTCTTTGAAGTGAGTTGTGGTGATCCGTGTTGGATCGAGAGGAGCTTGTGTCACGCCCCGCTCCCGTAGGAGCGATCGTCCTCGCTAAGGCGTGATGCCGTACGAGCCTAGATTGCGCTCGTGCAAGGCGGGTTCCATAACGGCCGATTTCAGCGGCTGCGACGGGGTCGTCGCACAGAAGTCCCAAGCAGAGACATTGAATAATAGCAGCGGAAATTAAGAACAAACACAAGTTATTCAAAGAAGCTCTTTATTGATATTGAAACAACGGTTACATTGGGGGCGCAAGGCCAAGATTATAATCACTCAAGCTCACTCAGCTCTCTCTCATCTCTCAATTACAAATCTTGATCCAGCAGAAGCTTCGAAAGGCGACGTCCATACATTATGTCCCGTATAAGTCTTTAATCCATGCGGCCGCACGCTTCGAATCGCCAAGGAACTCCATGCCTCGACGCATCCAAGCGAGCTCCGCGCCATGAGCTTCTACCTGTGCTTGCACATGTAAACTATGTGGGTGTCAGTACTCAACTGTACTGGTGGAATGAGCTCCTCGCCCACCCATACAAAACCAACACGTTTACTTTACTTGGTACAACATAGTCCCCTTTTTGTATTGTCTTTGTACTCTTGCCTTAGGATCAGTTTTAGGACAGACGCCTTGGCCTATTTGTGTCTCTAGACCATCCCGTGCTTGTATCAACAACGTTAACCTATCAAGTCGTGTTTGCCTTACGGCTTAAAATCAGAGACGCAACTACGCGATGAGGCTCCATTTCCGTGTGATCGTGCTTCAAATTCTTTGTGCCGTACCTCGCAACTATGTGCGACTCAACCGTATTGCCGCCTTGCGGCCCTTGCTACTTTGATCACCAACTGACCCAATCCAGACTTGTGAATCTTAGTGTCACTCAAACAACTTTGCCTTGCGGCGGTTTCCTGACTTAAACTCAAACAACTCAACCATAACCATGCAACTTATATGCCGACAACATAAGACTCGACGCCACATCTCGTGCCGAAGCACATCGCCTACGTTGTAGCCAAATTTTTGGCCCAACATTTTGTGTTCCAACTGTACACACACATTCAACTCAACTTTCTTGATATACTACACTCAATACTCGACTCAATCCAAAGGCATACACGCTGATCACCGCCCATGCCGACTCATCTATATGAACTAGTCACTAGGGCCCAGCCCTATAATGGACTCCTTTTAAGCTTTTGATTAGACGGACGCTCCTTGCCAGCGTGAGTAGCTAGCTCCGCTGCAAGTCCCCGCCTAATCCGTGCAGTCATCCAGCACAGCTACGAATGTCTCTATCGCAATGGTTCCCCTGGGCCGCCGGGGTCGCCGTTCGAGAAACAGATTTATTTTACCTTGTACAAGTTGTCCAATAACCATGCAAGACTCGACTCAAACTGACGTCTCACACAGTCAAAGCTACTTCTAGTGTTACCATCTCTTTCAGGGCTAAGTTCAACACATCTCACATCTGAGATCTTGCCTCGACGACCCGCAGTCGCGAGCATTCTTCTTTCTTGCCTCAACGACCCAGTCGTGAGCATTCTTCTTTCTTTCTTGCCCTATCATTTCACTCAACTCAAAGACAACTATTGAATACTTTCCAAACTCAATGAATCAACCGTGGCCCGTGACTTAAAATACTAAGTCCGTGCATCGTGCCTCAAACCAACTTCCGATAGCGTAACATAACTTGCCTGACTTAAATGCACAACGACTCGACGCAAAGGCTGCGTCAAGCCTCACATAGCGGAAATGTGTCGCGTATGCGTTCGACTTCTGAATGACCAAGTCATTTGGGTGCCTAGACTTATATCATAAGCCGTGCGACTCAACTTAACTCATGGGGCAAGCCAAGGCTATGCCAAGCCTTGGATGATAGGACCGTGCATGCTTTATGAAGCATTTATGCGGGCGACGCCTATGACTTAGGCTACGTTCATGACTTCGCCTACTCAACCAACTTTCCTTCTCCCAAGCCACGGGACGAAGGACTGAGTGTCATTTTTAAAGCACGCCGTGCACCAACTCTAAGCCGACCGTGGGACGTTTTCCATATTCTAACTCAATTCGACTCGTCGGGATTATTCCCTTTAGCTATGTGGATTCGTCTCTTTTATTATCAAGCCTACTTGTGCAAGTTGAAAACATGCGATTTATTATGTGAAGGCTAAGATGAGGCAAGTTCACCGAAACTACCCCACCTGAGCAAGCGGTCGCCTTGACCGAGATGTCTTCGAGTCGCCGTTGTAAGGCTAAGTCCGAACGCCGTCGGCATTTCGATTCCTCCGATTGACTGAGCGGGACGGGGCACTACATCATACACCACTCAAAAAAAGTTTTGTCCTCGAAACTAACTGAGTACTTACTTATTTACTTATCACTTTACTCGATATTCAAGAACTCTCGCACACACTACGCCTATGCGTTTCCTCAATCCGAGCCACGCTCGCACTATCCTCAATCTTTTCTTTGAAACTCTATTTCGAAATCCTCAACA
Organism: Iris pallida; assembly: GCA_029216955.1. Classification (NCBI taxonomy): domain Eukaryota; kingdom Viridiplantae; phylum Streptophyta; class Magnoliopsida; order Asparagales; family Iridaceae; genus Iris; species Iris pallida. The sequence goes on along the minus strand of JANAVB010015332.1, from coordinate 140,825 downwards.
CTTTTCTATTCCTCTAGTTCACTCGATTCAACATATCACTTAGTTGGATCGTGCACATATTCTAGGCGTCCCCAAAATATATGCATTTCAGCCAAGTCTCGTGATAGAGAATCTACCATCACCACTCGAGTCGGATCGTGCACATATTCGGGCGCCCATGATATACGTGCATGTCAATCGAGACTCGCGAGTGGTGCCTCCGTAACTCCTATCGCTTCACGCTCGGACGTCTGCCTAACCGCTAGGCTATGTCTTTTGGCTAAGGTTATTCGTCAGCATTGGAATCATAGTTCCCAAACAACAATATCAACACTGACCCCATCCTAAGGTCAAACTAAGTTGATAGTACGGGTTTTCTACCCAAGCTCGCATCACTCCGATTTCTAAACATCGAGCATCGATTCCCTACGCACATCGCAACATTTGTCGCACGGGGTCTGAGTCGTTCAGCAAAGCTATCCTACGATATCTCACATTTCAACCAATTCCACGACATCTCAATATCGCTCGTTCAACAAACCATCTTCGCATAGTCTATCTCTTCGAACATGTTCGACATAATTCGCCTATCAATCCTTCTTGAAACAAACACGCTATGACACAAATTGTCGCTAACCAAAATTTCACATTCCATATTCCCTAAGTCATCTATTCCAATTCACGCAATCGATCACAAGGTCGTCTGACTTAACAATACGTTGCGCCCCGATCTCACGCGAGTCAGATTATCCACGGTGGGCATGAATCACCATGCGCGTTCCCGCGGGATAACTATCCTCATCGGGATGTAACTCTTGTTTTGCATCTAGACTAATTCATTCTCGATACGCGGATTGGACCTACTCAATCCTCAAGTTTATTTCAATCATCAATCGCAAGTCTAAACATCCTCGAATTTTCCTTCGCATCAAACCGACAAGCCGAGACAATCAAAGTTGCCGCGTCCTAATTTTTCTGAGTTCGATCATTTCCGCGACATGAATCACCATGTCAACGCTCATGAGGAACAATCACCCCAAATCCGACGCAACACATGTGCGAGGCTAGAGTTGCACTCGCGCAAGACAAGATCTTCGACGTTGTGGTTATCCGCGTAACCATCAAGATACAATCATTTTCATCCAACATTCGTCTCGATTAAAATCCTAAGTATAGCATCCAACCGAACAATAACACTTGCACGATCGTCTTTCGTCGGGTCAGAGTACCCTCGAGTTATCGCATAGCGATCTTTGATACGCCTCAATACCATCGACGATATGCGTAACCTGACGATCTTCCTTTGCAACCAAATTTTGAGTCGTACGAATGATGCTATCGTCCGACTGGATAATCTCCTCAACATTCAGTTCAAGTTCGATCATTATCCCTCGAATCATTCACAACATCAAATTCCTCAAACCAATTTCACGTATTGTTCATCTGTTTATCTTAAGTCATCGACCAACGTGTTTCCTCAATTCGCAACATTCTTTGCTAACTCAAAACATCGAGCAACATTCAATCCAATCCTCAGAGTCATTCTCAAATATTTGAATCAAACTTTTCATCCACGCTATCTCTCCGTCGTACTAACTTTTCGTATACGATTTCACCTACTCAATCATTCTCGCGTTTTATATCTCGTACAATCCTCAATCTCGTGCACGTTCCGTGCGCGTCAATTTCTAAGTTGTTCGACTCGACTCGTCAAAATCTTTAAGACAATATTTTGCACAATCATATTGAATCTAAGGCTTTGCATCCACGCGATACTTGCTGATAGACTCACCGACACCCCGCATCCTCAATCGATCGATCGACATCTCCGAGGCTATCACATACACCACTCAAGGATGAAGTCATTCAACAAATTATCAAAATTATCATTCGAATCAAAATTGACTTCTTTAAATTTTCTGTTCGAACCATTCCTCAAATTCCAAGCACGCTCATCTATATCGCGTCGACGTTATCGTCGCTCGATAGCACCCCTATTGATAGTCGACTCACTTTACTCAATCGAGTTCAACTCATTCTTGTTCGACACTATTCAATTCCCGTACTCGACTTTTCTAAGGTCGATACAACTTTGGTGTATATGCCCAGCCCGACTTAGCCAACCGTGCTCACGCGAACCATATTTTTGTTTTATCAAAAACTGTTCTCCTACGTTTTGCAAAATAGTTAAGACTTATTGTATGGACATCTCGTGGGACAATTGAGAGAGAGCGCACCAACGATAACAACTTGCGGAAGCAACAGAGTTTTGCGAAAACATCAAAGTTAAAGAATTCAATCGATAGTCCAAGGATGTAAAGCCGTGCTCTGATACCATTATGTCACGTCCCGCTCCCGTAGGAGCGATCGTCCTCGCTAAGGCGTGATGCCGCACGAGCCTAGATTGCGCTCGTGCAAGGCGGGTTCCATAACGGCTGTCACGCCCCAGAACCAGAATACTGGAGAGCGGGGGAATGACTCAGCCAGCTACGTATTACGGGTAGATGAATACCGTATAATACGATCAATGCTATCTAAAAGACAAGGGGGTGCATACTACATGAAAGTCTCGCTATGGTCACTTCACATCTATTGTCTCAATCATTCAAACAAGAAGCAAAAATAGAGAACATGTAAGATAAAGCAGTAAGACGTCCCAAACGCTTAGTCAAAATGTTCTTGAGATCTGGCTTTACAAAATATAGCCAGATGATATAGTAACATATACACAATTGTTATCAGCTGTAGTCTGACTTAATTACAATTATGCAAAAGTAAGTGCAAGACTATCTGACTAACATGTCGGTGCCAAGCGACAAAATGTAAAGTAAATAACAAAACGAGCGGGGAAGTAAGGAACCCACTCGAGTCCTCCTGCGATCATCCCTCTAGTATTGACCATCTTGGAGGTGGAAGTAAGCTGAGTCCTCGGGAACCGGCTCTAAATCTGGCCATACAAAACCAGAGAGGTTAGACCTCTAATAGCAAGTACCGCAAGGAAGCACGATATGAGGAGTTAAAACCAATAATAAGAGAATAGGATATATAGATCTCTGCTTGCTAATAGGATTCACATAATGTCACGACACTTCGAACCAACCTCCCAACCAAACAAGGACAGAGGTTGGCCCGTCATGTCTCGGCACTTTGATCATCTTAGTTAGTTAACAGAGTAGTTACAGTACACAAACAAATCAACTTAAACGGCCATCCAACTCCTACGGCTTACTACTGTGAGTCCCAAGTTATCCTGGAATTATGCAATAAGGATTTCTCAGTTCTTACTATGGGCAAGCAAGGCTAGTCTATCCAATCAATCAATTGTGCCAATCATGAATTAGACGAGTCCCAGCGGGACGCCCGTCATCAATATACAATATACAATAATATAAGCAGATACCGCTCCCTGCCCGTGTGACAGATTTGTAGTATCTGTGGGAACCAGCCGGCCTGTCGGGCACTAATAGTCCCAAGAGGGCTGCCATGTAAGAACTCGAAAATCCATACTCTCTATGCAATCATTATTTTATTTAACTTAGTAGCTTCTATGTTAAGTGAAATTCCATGCCGTGGATCATGGTCATTCAGAATGAGTACTTCCGTACAAAGTACGATATGCCCAACTCTACAACGATACCCGTGCGGTTAGGTTGTAGGTCTTACATAGCATAATGCAACAATTAAAACTAACCACGGAAAAATCATGCCTTGACCATAAAGTACACATGCTGCTTTCGTAAAATAAATAAATAAATTGTAGCCTGTATGTATCTATATGTCAATATTTGGGTTGGCCAATCGATTGCAAGTATGAACGTGTCTTATTCCATTTAATTCAATAAGACGACTAGCCAGTCTCTTAGTTCCATTTAGGAACGCATGATCAATAATTAATCAAGATAACAATCAATGTTAATTAATGCCAAATTCGGGAAATAAAATTGGGAGATAAATAATGATTGGGAAATAAATAATCTCATGCGCCTGAGGAATAAAGATTTATGCGGCTGTGAGAAATAAATCTCATGCACTGTGGGAAATGATTGGAAAATAAATAATTTCATGCGCTGTGGGAAATGATTGGGAAATAAATAATCTCATGCGCCTGAGGAATGAAGATTCATGCGGCTGTGGAAAATGATTGGGAAATAAATAATCTCATGCGCCTGAGGAATGAAAATTCATGCGGCTGTGGGAAATAAATAAGCTCATGCGCCTGAGGAATGAAGATTCATGCGGCTGTGGGAAATAAATCTCATGCGCTGTGGAAAAGGTTGGGAAATAAACAATCTCACGCGCTATGGGAAAGGTTGGGAAATAAATAATCTCATGCGCCTGAGGAATGAAGATTCATGCGGCTGTGGAAAATAAATCTCATGCGCTGTGGGAAATGATTAGGAAATAAACAATCTCACGCGCTGTGGGAAAGGTTGGGAAATAAATAATCTCATGCGCCTGAGGAATGAAGATTCATGCGGCTGTGGGAAATAAATCTCATGCGCTGTGGGAAATGATTGGAAAATAAATAATCTCAGCGTTGCCGAGACTTCATGGCGCATGGCCTCCCGGCGCATGGCCTCCCGGGCGCATGGGGTTCCCGGCGCATGGGGTTCATCGTCCCCAAATAGCAAGTTCAGCCATGAAAGTCCTAAAAACTTGCTATGGCCATAACTTTCTCATCCGAAGCCGAAATCAAGCGAAACAAAAGCCAAAACTGAATGAAATTGAATTCTCTACAATATGGAACTATTAGTTTTCGAAAATAACCAAGTTTTAGAGATCAAAACCAAGAAAAACCGAAAATGTATCAAACTTAGATCTACAACAAATAAGCCATGGAAATTGAAAATGCTAAGTACTAAAGAGACTTAGAATCAAATAGGAAAGATGATGGAACAATAAAAATGGGAATCCATCAAGAAGCAAGTTGGCACTTGCCTTGCTCTCCTAGGTTGGTGGGAGAGTTAGGAGGAAGAAGAAGAGTAATAGTGAAGTAAATGAAGAGAGAGAAAGGAGATGGGCTTTAAATGAAGGAGTGGTGGTAGGTGGGGGTTTATTTCGGTTCATGATGAACCAACATAATAAAACCAATCTGAGCCGAACCCATAGCAAAGCTAAAGCAGAGTATAAAAACAGAAAGTAAAGTGCAGAAATGAAATTACAGGAAATTAATTAACATGAAATTAAAGGAATTTAAATACAGAACAATACATGATAAAGATAAAATATTTACATCTAAACAGTACATGCATTTTAAAAATACGTATTCTGGGAATGGGAAGTGACATCTCTACCCTCCTTAGAAAAATTTCGTCCTCGGAATTTCAAATCCAAACAGGATAGAAACATCAGAGCTGAACTAATCCAGGTACAAGCAATTTAAGTAAGCAATCATTCTACAATGCCAAGTAACAAGTAACATATCTATGTTCAACTATCGACGACACCAAGCAATTCTACTCATAAGGTAACAAGCATGAGGAGTTAAGATAAGACAATCAAGGTATACAGAAAGAGATATACCTTGTGAGTCAAACAAGTGCGGATACCGTGATCGGATATCATCTTCACGTTCTCACGTTGACTCCCCTAAAGAGTGATGACCCCAAGCAACCCGGACAAGGCTAATTGTTCGGTTCTTGAGTATCTTCTCTCTTCGGTCCAAAATAGACACAGGCTGTTCCTCGTAAGACAGGTTGGTACCAACAACCAGCTCAGAATGATCAAGGATATGGCTTGGGTCCGATACATACCTTCGCAACTGAGATACATGAAATACGTCATGCACCTCTCGTAACGAAGGTGGAAGGGATAAACGATAAGTAACATCGCCTATCCTATCAAGAATAACAAATGGGCCCACGTACCGCGGACTCAACTTCCCGCGAACACCAAATCTAATGACCCCACGGGTAGGTGAGATCCGCAAGAACACGTGGTCCCCAACAGAAAACTCTAGCGGCCTACAATGCTGGTCCGCCCAATGACGATGCCGATCTTGCACAACTCGAAGTCGCTCTCTAATTCCCTTAATCACTTCAACTGTCTGGACAATCATCTCTGGGCCTAACATCTTTCTCTCCCCAATATCGTCCCAGGCTAGTGGCGACCTACATATCTGTCACGCCCCAGATCCATAATACTGGAGAGCGGGGGCAGACATAGCCAGCTACGTATATGAAATGAAATCCATCTCGCTATACGGTCACGGCTGTCTAGATACATGAGGGTTTATCTACAAGCCAACAGTCTCTTAAGGTCATGAACAAGCCTAGTGTCTCAATCACAAGCAAGTAAGTAAAAGTCACAAGATGTATGATAATTAAATATACAATAGTAAGACGTCCCAAACATTACATATTCAGTTGATCATGAAACTAGTCGTTACAAAAGGTCAGGACTAGCGAGAGTTTAGTCATACATGATCAATCCTAGGATCTGTCAATCATGTTACAGCCCGTAGGCAGACAGTAAATAAGTGCAATCGAGCTAAACAGGTGCTCGTCGGCTAAACGCCTCAAAAGAATATTTTTACAATAGAGCGGGAGAGCCAAAAATAACCCACTCGTTGTCAGGATTCCTTCTAGTGTTCACCATCTGGCAGGAAGGTCGGTAGATCCTCTGGAGCTGCTCCGAAATCTGGCCACACAAAACCAGCTGGGTCAGACCCCAGAAAGAGCAAGTGCCACAAAGGAGGCTTCACTTAAGAACTAAAACCAGCAATCAGCACAATATGCAAATAAAAGTAAGAACTGGAAAATAAAGAAAATACATCAGGATGATATACGACGAGATAACCATGGAACCATTCAGATAACCAGGTTACAACCCGTAAACCAAACAAGGACCGGGGTTGTAACCCTTCGTCTGAATAGAACTTGGAATTCTCACCATTTATCGGTAAAATAAATACAAGCATTCTGGTCGTTCAATAATCTGGAACAGGATCAGGGCAAGACTAGACTGGTTAGACTCCATCCAATCATTTCACGGCCAAGCAAGAATTACGGCTTGATACTTTAACTAACTAGGGTTGTCACAAGCCTAATTACTAACAAGATACAGTGAGATTATTCCACAGCCACAAGCCCTGCAGACCATCCAGGTTACCCAGGTCGAAAGATTAGGGTTGAATTCAGGTGGGTACATCGTCCAGGAAACGCATGTACCCTTAAGTAGCTTAAAGGGTGCAACACATGACAGTGTACTGAAAATGTGCCCTACTCGACGGCAGGCTACAGATCCCAGGCGCGCCCAGGTAACGGGATTGCCTGTAGCTGGAAAATCTCTTCATGACTACTGTGTTATTCTAGTTATTAGCCTTAGTCCATTTTAGTGGATGCTCCTGACCGTGGTACTCAGGAGTCCCCTCCTAGACATGATGCAAGACAGGACTGGATTATTTATACAAGCACAATCGCCCACGGTGTCCAGGTTATTCATTCTTGTCAAGTCATGTCATGTCAGGTAGCCGTCGCAACAGCTATCAGATATATCATGTCAGGTTATCAGGTCAAGTGTACTTGTCAGGAGTGCGCCACGACGGGCCACTATCAGGTCATGTCAGGTTACTCATGTCAGGAGTGCACCACTACGGGTCACTATCAGGTCATGCTCAATTGTCAATTCCCAATATATCAAGTAAATTCGTGATTATCAAGTTCATGATAAAAGGCGTAAGGATATAAAATGGGCGTAAAATATCTAATAAAATATCAATATACAGGGCTATAAAAGAGCCAAGCTTAAGGGAAATAAAACCAAATCTGACACGCTGACATGAGACCAAGTCAGCCAAAGGCCATACGCTCAGGTCAAACTATGCTCAGGCCAGCGTACGCTCGAGCTAGCGTACCAAGGGTCCATACACTTCCAATGGGAAGCGTACGTAAGGGTCCGCGTACACCAGGGCACGCTCAAGCTACAGGTCAGCGTACGCTCAAGCTAGCGTACCAAAGGGTCTAGGGCACGCTCACGCTAGCGTACGCAAAAGACACGCTGCCAACAGGCAGCGTATCAAGGCTAGCGTACGCTCGCTAAAGAGCAGCATACCAAGGCTAGCGTACGCTCGCTAAAGAGCAGCGTACCAAGGCTAGGGTACGCTCCCTAAAGAGCAGCGTACCAAGGCTAGCGTACGCTCCCTAAAGAGCAGCGTACCAAGGCTAGCGTACGCTCGCTAAAGAGCAGCGTACCAAGACTAGCGTACGCTCGCTAAAGAGCAGCATACCAAGGCTAGCGTACGCTCGCTAAAGAGCAGCGTACCAAGGCTAGCGTACGCTCGCTAAAGAGCAGCGTACCAAGGATAGCGTACGCTCGCTAAAGAGCAGCGTACCAAGGCTAGCGTACGCTCGCTAAAGAGCAGCATACCAAGGCTAGCGTACGCTCACTAAAGAGCAGCGTACCAAGGCTAGCGTATGCTCACTAAAGAGCAGCATACCACTCAGTGGCGTAAGCTAAAATGCTAGCTCACTGTTCACTGTCTTCTCCAAATGGCAAGAACAGCAAGAACTCTAAAGTTGAATCTAAGCTTCAACAGTCCATATCTTGGTCAAACAAGTCCGAATCCAACTTTCCAAAGGTCAAAATTGGGTAGAATGAAATTCTCTACAACATGGAACCATCAAAACTTGAAAACAAGGAAGTTTGATAGATCAAAACCACCAAAAATCCAAAAATAGCAAGACTCTAGATCTACAAGAATTAAAGCCTCAAAATTGAAAATGACAAGTTCTAATGTGATTTAGAATCATGAAGAGAAGCTAATAAAACCATCAAAAGGAGTTCTCTTGTGGAAGCAAGTTGCACTTGCCTATGGTGTTCTTGGTTGGTAGAGAAGAGTAATGGTGGGGGAAGGAGAAGTAAATAAGAATTATGGAGGAGAGAGAAGGTTGGTGGGGATAATAAAGAGGGGGGTTGTGGTGGAAATAAAGGAGAAGCATAGGCTAAGGTGTTCCACCCTTGGCCCATGATGAACCAAGCATTGGGCCGGCCGAACCAAGCCAACCCAAATCGAGAGTTAAACCAAGCCGAGAGCTAAACAAGGAATCAGGCAATACAGAATAAAATACGTATACGTATCCCAAAATACGTAATACGAACACAGGCATTACAACTTCTTACCATATAGTCTTCAAATGGCGCCATCTGGATACTGGCTTGATAACTGTTGTTGTATGAGAATTCGACCAAGTGTAGGTGGCTCTCCCAAGATCCTCCAAAATCTAAAGTGCAAGCTCGCAACATGTCTTCCAAAGTCTGAATTATTCTTTCTGATTGTCCGTCCGTCTGTGGATGGTAAGCCGTGCTAAATCTTAACATGGTACCCAAGCTATGATGTAAGCTCTTCCAAATATGATGTAAAACAGGTATCTCTGTCTGACACAATACTGACAGGGACTCCATGTTGCCTGACTATCTGTTGTATATACAATTCTGCCAACTTTTCTGTAGATTGTCCTACTCTGAAAGGAAGAAAGTACGCCACCTTTGTAAGCCGATCTACTATCACCCAAATAGCATTTTTACCACTTGGTGATCTCGATAAACCGGTCACAAAGTCTATTGTGATATGTTCCCACTTCCATTCTGGGGTAGAAAGCGGTTGCAATAATCCAGCTGGCCTCTGCTGTTCTGCCTTCACTTGCTAACATACCAAGCAACGGGAAACAAATCTAGCTATCTTCCTCTTCATCCCGTTCCACCAGAAGTGTTGCTTGATGTCCTGGTACATCTTGGTCCCTCCAGGGTGTATGGAATACTGAGAGCTGTGAGCTTCTGCCATAACCTTCTGTCTGATATCTCCACTAGGCACACATAGACACGATCCAAACCTAAGTGTACCATCCTCATGAATTCTCATCTCCTTCCTGAGTCCTGACTCATATTCTACCCTAAGCTTCTGAATCCTTGGGTCCTGTGCCTGAGCTGCCTTGATTCTGTCTACCAAGTCGGATTGAACTTGCAGACTTGCCAGTACTCCTACCTCACTAGGAAGTATAACTTCGATGCCCATCTCCTGAAGGTCTTCTAAGATATGCCTCTGTGTTGTCAACATAAATACGCCGCCTCTTCTGCTGAGAGCGTCTGCTACCACATTAGCCTTGCCTGGGTGATACTGAAGCTCTACGTCGTAGTCCTTAATCAACTCCAACCATCTTCTCTGCCTCATGTTCAGTTCCTTCTGAGTAAAAATGTACTTCAGACTTTTATGATCTGTGTACATGTCCACTCGATCACCATATAAGTAATGCCTCCATAGCTTTAAAGCAAATACTACGGCCGCCAACTCCAAATCATGAGTTGGGTAATTCTTCTCGTGGTCCCGAAGTTGCCTAGATGCGTAAGCTATCACCTTCCCATGCTGCATGAGGACACATCTAAGTCCTTTTCCTGACGCATCACAATATACTGTAAAACCTCCGGGTCCAACTGGCAATGTAAGAATAGGCGCTGATATCAACTTCTGCTTCAAATTCTCAAATGATGTCTGGCATTCTGCTGACCAGACGAATGGCACATCCTTTCGTGTCAAGCGTGTCATGGGCGCTGAAAGTCTTGTAAAATCTGATACAAACCTTCTGTAATATCCTGCCAATCCCAAGAAACTCCGTACATCTGCCACGGTCTTGGGTACTGGCCAACTTTCTACTGCTTCTACCTTCTTGGGATCCACTGCTACTCCAGCTCCTGATATGATATGACCCAAAAATGAAATATGATCCGACCAAAACTCATATTTGCTGAGCTTGGCATACAACTGGTTCTCTCTCAGAACCTGTAACACCTTCCGGAGGTGATCTTCATGCTCCTCTTCACTAGTTGAGTATACAAGAATGTCGTCGAGAAACACAACGACAAATTGATCCAAGTACGGCATAAAGATGCGATTCATCAAATCCATAAAGATTGCTGGAGCATTGGTCAAACCAAACGGCATTACTAAGAATTCATAATGCCCATACTTCGATCTGAATGTTGTCTTGGGAATGTCCTCCTTCCGAACCCTCACTTGATGATACCCTGAACGAAGATCTATCTTGGAGAAAACTCTAGCTTTACTCAACTGATCAAATAAGTCGTCGATCCTGGGTAGTGGGTACTTGTTCTTCACTGTTGTCGCGTTAAGCTTCCTGTAATCGATGCACAATCTGGATGACCCATCCTTCTTTCCTACAAGTACCACTGGTGCTGCCCATGGTGACACGCTAGCTTGGATGAACTTCTTCTCCTTCAGTTCCTCTATGTGCTGATATACCTTGGCCTGTTCGGAATCCGCCATTCTATAAACTCGATCTGATATCGGTTTAGTTCCTGGTGTATGGAGTTTTCGGCGCATGGGGTTCATCGTCCCCAAACAGCAAGTTCAGCCATGAAAGTCCTAAAAACTTGCTATGGCCATAACTTCCTCATCCGAAGCCGAAATCAAGCGAAACAAAAGCCAAAACTGAATGAAATTGAATTTTCTACAACATGGAACTATTAGTTTTCGAAAATAACCAAGTTTTAGAGATCAAAACCAAGAAAAATCAAAAATATATCAAACTTAGATCTACAACAAATAAGCCATGGAAATTGAAAATGCTAAGTACTAAAGAGACTTAGAATCAAATAGGGAAGATGATGGAACAATAAAAATGGGGATCCATCAAGAAGCAAGTTGGCACTTGCCTTGCTCTCCTAGGTTGGTGGGAGAGTTAGGAGGAAGAAGAAGAGTAATAGTGAAGTAAATGGAGAGAGAGAAAGGAGATGGGCTTTAAATGAAGGAGTGGTAATAGGTGGGGGTTTATTTCGATTCATGATGAACCAACATAATAAAACCAATCTGAGCCGAGCCTATAGCAAAGCTAAAGCAGAGTATAAAATCAGAAAGTAAAGTACAGAAATAAAATTACAAGAAATTAATTAACATGAAATTAAAGAAATTTAAATACAGAGCAATACATGATAAAGATAAAATATTTACATCTAAATGGTACATGCATTTTAAAAATACGTATTCTGGGAATGGGAAGTGACAACGGCCAATTTCAGCGGCTGCGACGGGGTCGTCGTACAGACGTCCCAAGCAGAGACATTGAATAATACCAGCAGAAATTAAGAACAAACACAAGTTATTCAAAGAAGCTCTTTATTGATATTGAAACAACGATTACATTGGGGGCACAAGGCCAAGATTACAATCACTCAAGCTCACTCAGCTCTCTCTCATCTCTCAATTACAAGTCTTGATCCAGCAGAAGCTTCAGAAGGCGACGTCCATACATTATGTCCCGTATAAGTCTTTAATCCATGCGGCCGCACGCTTCGAATCGCCAAGGAACTCCATGCCTCGACGCATCCAAGCGAGCTCCGCGCCACGAGCTTCTACATGTGCCTGCACATATAAACTATGTGGGTGTCAGTACTCAACTGTACTGGTGGAATGAGCTCCTCGCCCACCCATACAAAACTAACACGTTTACTTTACTTTGTGCAACATAGTCCCCTTTTTGTATTGTCTTTCTACTCTTGCCTTATGATCAGTTTTAGGACAGACGCCTTGGCCTATTATGTGTCTCTAGACTATCCCGTGCTTGTATCAACAACGTTAACCTATCAAGTCGTGTTTGCCTTACGGCTTAAAATCAGAGACGCAACTACGCGATGAGGCTCCATTTCCGTGTGACCGTGCTTCAAATTCTTTGTGCCGTACCTCGCAATTATGTACGACTCAACCGTATCGCCGCCTTGCGGCCCTTGCTACTTTGATCACCAACTGACCCAATCCAGACTTGTGAATCTTAGTGTCACTCAAACAACTTTGCCTTGCGGCGGTTTCCTGACTTAAACTCAAACAACTCAACCATAACCATGCAACTTATATGCCGACAACATAAGACTCAACGCCACATCTCGTGTCGAAGCACGTCGCCTACGTTGTAGCCAAATTTTAGGTCCAACATTTTGTGTTCCAACTGTACACACACATTCAACTCAACTTCCTTGATATACTACACTCAATACTCGACTCAATCCAAAGGCATACACGCGGATCACCGCCCATGCCAACTCATCTATATGAACTAGTCACTAGGGCCCAGCCCTATAATGGACTCCTTTTGAGCTTTTGATTAGACGGACGCTCCTTGCCAGCACGAGTAGCTAGCTCCACTACAAGTCCCCGCCTAACCCGTGCGGTCATCCAGCACAGCTATGAATGTCTCTATCGCAACGGTTCCCCTGGGCTGCTGGGGTCGCCGTTCGAGAAACAGATTTATTTTACCTTTTACAAGTTGTCCAATGACCATGCAAGACTCGACTCAAACTAATGTCTCACACAGTCAAAGCTACTTCTAGTGTTACCATCTCTTTCAGGGCTAAGTTCAACACATCTCACATCTGAGATCTTGCCTCGATGACCCACAGTCGCGAGCATTCTTCTTTCTTGTCTCAACGACCCAGTCGTGAGCATTCTTCTTTCTTTCTTGCCCTAACATTTCACTCAACTCAAAGACAACTATTGAACACTTTCCAAACTCAATAAATCAACCGTGGCCCGTGCCTTAAAATACTAAGTCCGTGCATTGTGCCTCAAACCGACTTTCGATAGCCTAACATAACTTGCCTGACTTAAACGCACAATGACTCGACGAGCAAAAGCTGCGTCAAGCCTCGCATAGCGGAAACGTGCTGCACATGCGTTCGACTTCTGAACAACCAAGTCATTTGGTGCCTAGACTTATATCATAAGCCGTACGACTCAACTTAACTCATAAGGCAAGCCAAGGCTATGCCAAGCCTTGGATGATAGGACCATGCATGCTTTATGAAGCATTTATGCGGGCGACGCCTATGACTTAGGCTACGTTCATGACTTCGCCTACTCAACCAACTTTCCTTCTCCCAAGCCACGGGACGAAGGACTGAGTGTCATTTTCAAAGCACGCCGTACACCAACTCTAAGCCGACCGTGGGATGTTTTCCATATTCTAACTCAATTCGACTCGTCGGAATTATTCTCTTTAGCTATGTGGATTTGTCTCTTTTATTATCAAGCCTACTGTGCAAGTTAAAAACATGTGATTTATTATGTGAAGGATAAGATGAGGCAAGTTTACCGAAACTACTCCACCTGAGCAAGCGGTCGCCTTGACCGAGATGTCTTCGAGTCGCCGTTGTAAGGCTAAGTCCGAACGCCGTCGGCGTTTCGATTCCTCCGATTGACTGAGCGGGACGGGGCACAACATCATACACCACTCAGAAAAAGTTTTGTCCTCGAAATTAACTGAGTACTTACTTATTTACTTATCACTTTACTCGACATTCAAGAACTCTCGCACATACTACGCCTATGCATTTTCTCAATCCGAGCCATGCTCGCACTATCCTCAATCTTTTCTTTGAAACTCTATTTCGAAATCCTCAACACTTTTCCATTCCTCTAGTTCACTCGATTCAACATATCACTTAGTTGGATCGTGCACATATTCTAGGCGTCCCCAAAATACATGCATTTCAGCCAAGCCTCGTGATAGAGAATCCACCATCACCACTCGAGTCGGATCGTGCACATATTCGGGAGCCCATGATATACGTGCATGTCAACCGAGACTCGCGAGTGGTGCCTCCGTAACTCCTATCGCTTCGCGCTCGGACGTCTGCCTAACCGCTAGGCTATGTCTTTTGGCTAAGGTTATTATAGGAGCGTAAAAAAGTGCTTCAAAGAAAGAGTCATCTCATTCATAAGTGGCCTACTTTACGCCTAAACAGAACGGGTAACTTTACGCTTGGGTCTACATCGGTAATTTTACGCCGAGGACAGAGCAGCCTCTTTTACGCTGGACAAAGCTGTCAAATCTCACATTTAATGCAGACTTTGACATGAAGATATCAATGATGGCATTTACCACAGAATTCAATGGAATTTGTCTTATACAAAGGCCATTGTTGTCGTTTATAGAGATCGAGCTACTTTACGCTCACTAAATGGTTTCTTTTACGCACGGAGTTTTACATGAGTCCTTACGCTCATAAAAAACAATGTGTGCGTGAAGTCTATTTGAGCCATTTTACACTCAAGGTTATTCAATAACCACTTTACGCTGGAAACCTATGACAGAGCTAGTTTACGCTCATCTTTTTACGCCCTATTCGTTCTGGCCAGTTTGGAACGTGGTGTGCCTACGTGGTCTTCATGCCATATATTTCGAAGAACGTGTGTACATGTATCCTATTCTTACTGAAATGATGGGACACGTGTCAATATATACAGAGGATGGCTCTGATCATGGATGACAGTTGTTAGCGTAAAGACAGATTTTGATGCTCTTTTACGCACAGAAGCCCCAGTCTATAAATAGACTCATTTTTCTCATACAACACACACACAGAGACAGAAAAGAATAGAGAGATCAGAACTTCGAGATTTTGATTCTCCAGAGCATTCTTCTTCAATCTTTCTTCCAGAACAGAGTGAAGCAAAGCAGGAAAGCATTCGGCCTCGCCATCAGTGCCCAAGTGCGTCGATACCTTTCTGGTGACTTAGTTCTTCCAAGTTGTTCTACTTCAAGCAGTGATCTTCATCATCATCATATGGTCCAAGGAACAAAGTGATCATTTACAGATCAGACTTCCATAGCAATACTTTCCCAGAATCAAATTTGTACTTCTTGTACTTTTCCTTATTTTATTTTCAAAAGCCAATTCCTCCAAGGCATTTTGTTAAGCGAAACAAAAATGGCGACTCTGCTGGGGACGACCTTCTCCTCTGACGAGGAGGTGATTGCTCAATATGATGATGTTTCGGTCGGTTCGACCAAGAAGACTCTGGTTGTGCACTTCGACCAGACTGCCTATGAAGAAATGCTCCGAACTGGGGGTGGTTCTCGCCACTCTAATGTTCAAAAGTCTCACAAAGCGCGAAAAGTTTGGATTCCCAAATCCAAAGTGGTTTTCGATCTCTCTGTTGCTTTTGATGACAAGAGAATTCTTCCCACTCCTGTTGTAGGGGCTCCCGTTCGTAACGAGGCAGTCCTTACTTCAGAGTTGCACTCAAAGTGTGACGATTTATCTCCCGTTTGTAACGGTGAAGATAATCAGGTTTCACGCCCACTACGTAAGAATCAAGTTTTACGCTCAGTGGGTAAGAACCAAATTTTACGCTCAGTACATAAGAATGAGTCTCCCATTCGTACTGGGGCAGACTCTAAAGTTTGTGCTTCTGGGTGTAAGAATCAGTCTCCCGTCGGTGACGTGGTAGGCTCAAATAAATTACGCTCCTTGCGTAAAACAAAATCTTCCGTTTATAACGTGGTAGATAACAAAACTTTACGTTCCATGCGTAAAGATAAGTCTCATGTCTATGACAGTGTAGATGAAATTCACAATGATGTTCACACATCTAATGTGAATGTATCTAAACGTGTGCAGCGTAAAAATGTTTTTGGTAAAGCTCCTGTCCTACACCAACAACCTTCTTATACTGCTTTACGTAAAGTACCAAATTTACAAATTATACGCCAAGAAAATGGAGTCCTGCGTGCTAAATCCCAAGATTTACGCACACAACTCCAAACGCATAAAAATGTACAGTTTGGTTCTGCGAATGCAGCCAGTAATCTTCTTTATACACAAGAAACTAAACGTTTTTCTACCCCAAATGTAATAAAGAAGAATACTTCATCCATTCCTTCTGACTTGCACGAATTGCTAATGCAAAAGCGTAAGATTAGACAATCTCAGGTGACATTGCCCCAAGAAAAACATTATTGTGAATATCACCAGGTTGTGATCAATTGTTGTTGTTCAGCATCAAAACGATCAGTTTTTGATCGGTTGAGTTTCAATGCGCCTCCACATCAAGCCGAAGATCAAGAACATGAGTTGCCATATGTGTCAGTCAACATGGCATCTCATACTAACAGAGGACGACAACCAAGACGGAACACGTCCCAAACTCCAGGTCAACAACAGTTCAACAGGCTTCTTGATTCCTTTGAAGGAGTATATCAGAATACTCGGTCAAGAAGGCAAAGACTATTGCAGACTTCTGACTCGGAAGCTGGGGGTACTCAATCTTTTGAGTCTGATAC
Organism: Iris pallida; assembly: GCA_029216955.1. NCBI lineage: Eukaryota > Viridiplantae > Streptophyta > Magnoliopsida > Asparagales > Iridaceae > Iris > Iris pallida. The sequence goes on along the minus strand of JANAVB010015332.1, from coordinate 123,777 downwards.
CGATAGTGTGGACTCGTACTTCTATACAAATTCTTCTGTATCTTCAAGGGAGGTCGAATCCTACGCTGTTGGGGATGAACCAGAGACATCATCTGTTAATACAGAGCAGCGTCTTACCGCCGTTGAGCAATCACTGAAGGATATGCTTAATATGGTGCAAAGCATGCATCAAATAATTTTGAATCAGCAAACTGCTCAGCCAACAGTAGTGATATCGGCACCAGTAACAGCACAAACTCAAGATAGTCAAGGGGCTGAAATACCTTTGAACATTCAAGAACCTGCTGCTAATCAAAATTCTGCATCTCCGGATCCCATCGTTCCTGAAGATGTATCACCTCCAGTGGGGGTCATGGTACATCCAACGACTACTCAGTCAAATGTGCTTCCTCAAACCAGTGAAGCCATTCAAGCAGTGCGTGAACTCAAAGTACAGTTTGAAGTTTTGAGGCATAAAGATCAGCTCCAGAGGTTAGGGATTAAGCAACCTTATCCTCCTCATTGGAATGATGTACCCTTTCCACCGAAGTTCAAGCCACAATCCATGGTTTTATTCGATGGAAAAGCATCCTCCAGTCAATATATCAATTACTTTGATATTATGACTGTACACTTGCAGAAAAATGATGCTCTTCTCACTCGAGTGTTCATCGGGTGCCTCACGGGTTCAGCTTATGACTGGTATCGTAGCTTACCCGATAATTCTATTTCGTCTTTTGACGAGTTCAAGGCAATGTTTCTCTCCCGTTTCTATGAAGGAGGTATGGACATGAACATATCCTCCTTAATTGAAATCAAACAGAAGGAGAAGGAAGATACTCGAAGTTCATTGAACGTTTCCGACAGGCTACTCTAAAGATGCCTCCTGGTATGCCAGATTCAGCATTGATTGACACATGCAAGATGAATCTGCGACCATCCATCGCTGTCTTTACGGGTTCCCAATTCACAGATTGGGCTTCGTTCATCATAGCAGCAGTTTCTGCCGAGACCAATGGTAGGTTGGCTCGCGAACACGGGATGATTTTCGCTTCAGAAGATAAAGGGAAGAAAAATAATCCTGGCAATAATCCTGGCAATCGTAATGTAAAAGGAAAAGATACTCTTATGGTTAATCTTTCCAAGAACAAAACGACGCCAAGTAATCAAGAATCTTCCAGGCCAAAGGAAGAATACTCCTTTGATGAAAGTGATATCCCAGGGATATTTTAATGTCTGGTGAAAAGTGGTAAACTTCAGATTCCAGAGCCAAAGAGGCCTAATGAGGTGAATCTGACTGACAATCCCAAGTATTGTATCTATCATAGATATTGTAATGCCTGTGGTTCGTATTACGTATTTTGGAAATACGTGTACGTATTTTCTTGTATTGTTCCTTGTTTAGTTTTCTTGGCTTGGTTTAACTCTCGGTTTGGGTTGGCTTGGTTTGGCCGGCTGGTTGCTTGGTCCAATCATGGACCAAGGTGAACCCCCTACCTACCACAACCCATGATATTTATTTCCCCACCAACCTTCTCTCTCCTCCATAACTCTCATTTATTTCTTCTTCTTCTTCCTTCCTCTCCACAACTCCCCAACCATAGGCAAGTGCAACTTGCTTCCACAAGAGAACTCCTTTTGATGGTTTCATTAGCTTCTCCTCATGATTCTAAACCACATTAGAACTTGTCATTTTCCATTTTGAGGCTTTAATTCTTGTAGATCTAGAGTTTTGCTATTTTCGGATTTTTGGTGTTTTGATCTATTAAACTTGCTTGATTTCAAGTTTTGATGGTTCTATGTTTTAGAGAATTTCATTCTACCCAATTTTGACCTTTGGAAAGTTGGATTCGGACTTGTTTTGACCAAGATTTGGACAATTGAAGCTTAGATTCAACTTTAGAGTTCTTGCTGTTCTTGCCATTTGGAGAAGACAGTGAACAGTGAGCTAGCTTTTTAGCTTATGCCGCTGAGTCGTACGCTGCTCTTTAGCGAGCGTACGCTAGCCTTCGTACGCTGCTCTTTAGCGAGCGTACGCTAGCCTTCGTACGCTGCTCTTTAGCGAGCGTACGCGTGCTTTCGTACGCTGCTCTTTAGTGAGCGTACGCTCACCTTGATACGCTGCCTGTTGGCAGCGTGTCTTGAGCATACGCTAGCTTGAGCGTACGCGTGCCTTGGTACGCTAGGCGTACGCTGGCTCCTTTCGTACGCTAGCTCGAGCGTACGCAGTCTTGAGCGTACGCTAGCTTGAGTGTACGCTGACCTGTAGCTTGAGTGTGCCCTTGTGTACGCTGACCCTTGCATACGCTTCCCATTGGAAGTGTATGGATCCTTTGGTACGCAGACCTGAGCGTACGCTAGCCTGAGCGTAGCCTGGCTTGAGCGTAGCCTGATTACCCTTGATCTTCTATAGCCCTGTATATTGATATTTTATTAGATATTTAGCATCCATTTTATATCCTTATGCCTTTTGTCATGAACTTGATAATCATGGATTTGTTTAATATGTTTGGAAATGATACCTGAGCATGACACGATAGTGACCCGTAGTGGTGCACTCCTGACATAATGACCTGACATGACCTGATAGTGGCCCGTCGTGGCGCACTCCTGACAAGTACACTTGGCATGATAACCTGACATGATTATCTCAAATAGCTGTTGCGACGGCTATCTGACATAGCATGACCTGTATAAATAACCTGGACACCGTGGGCGATTGTGCTTGTACAAATAATCCAGTCCTGTCTTGCATCATGTCTAGGAGGGGACTCCTGAGTACCACGGTCAGGAGTACCTACTAAAATGGACTAAGGTTAACAACTAGATTAATACATTAGTCATGAAGAGATTTCCCAGCTACAGGTAATCCCGTTACCTGGGCGCGCTTGGGATCTGTGGCCTGCCGTCGAGTAGGGCACATTTCCAGCACACTGTCATGTGTTGTACCCTTCAAACTGCTTAAGGGTACATACGTTTTCTGGACGATGTACCTACCTGAATTCAACCCTAATCTTTCGACCTGGATGACCTGGATGGTCTGCAGGGCTTGTGGCTGTGGAACAATCTCACCGCATCTTGTTAGTAACTAGGATTGTGATAACCCTAGTTAGTTAAAGTATCAAGCCGTAGTTCTTGCTTGGCCGTGAAATGATTGGATGAAGTCTAACCAGTCTAGTCTTACCCTGATCCTGTTCCAGATTGTTGCACGACTTGAATGCCTGTGTTTATTTTTACCGATAAATGGTGAGAAATCAAGCTCCGTTCAGACGAAGGGTTACAACCCCGGTCCTTGTTTGGTTTACGGGTTGTAACCTGGCTATCTGAATAGTTCCATGGTTATCTCGTCGTATATCATCCTGATATGTTTCCTTTTATTCCAGTCCTTATTTTATTTATATTTATATTCCTGTACTGATTGCTGGTTTTAGTTCTTAAGTGAAGCCTCCTTTGTGGCACTTGCTCTTTCTGGGGTCTGACCCAGCTGGTTTTGTGTGGCCAGATTTTGGAGCAGCTACCAAGGATCTACCAACATTCCTGCCAGATGGTGAACACTAGAAGGAATCCTGGCAACGAGTGGGTTATTTTTGGCTCTCCCACTCTATTGTAAAAATATTCTTTTGAGGCGTTTAGCCGACGAGCACCTGTTTAGCTCGATTGCCCTTTACTTACTGTCTGCCTACGGGCTGTAACATGATTAACAGATCCTAGGGTTGATCATATATGACTAAACTCTTGCTAGTCCTAACATTCTGTAATGACTAGCTTCATGATCAGCTGAATATATAATGTTTGGGACGCCTTACTATTGTATATTTAATGATCGTATATCTTGTAACATTTACTTACTTGCTTGTGATTGAGACACTAGACTTGTTCATGACCTTAAGAGACTGTTGGCTTGTAGATAAACCCTCATGTATCTAGACAGCCATGACCGTATAGCGAGATGGATTCCATTTCATATACGTAGCTGGCTATGTCTGCCCCCGCTCTCCAGTATTCTGGTTCTGGGGCATGACATGGTTTAAGTGGTGGCCCATGCAGGTCTTGTAAATCAAGATATGTGAGGGTTTACCGAATAGATGTCTCAATCAATATCCGTCCTTGATCTCTGCTCGTATCTTCTGAATCCTTGGATTCTTGTCCTGATCATATGCTTGTATCGTTGATCTGTCCTGGTCCTTCCTTATTGTTTTCTATGTCGTCTTCTTCAGCGGCATAGTACCTGACCCAGCTGATCAGCAAGGCGGAGCACCTTCTGCAGACCAGCAGCAACCTGGAGATCAAGCCCAGTATTCCGGAGTAGCCTCCAGAGTCGTGCCTTCTGGCAGAGAGCCACCAGTCCAGCCAGTTCAACCAGTAGAGCATGATGACGGCACTTTGGTAGGACTCGTCAGGGACTTGATAGCTTCCCAAGATCGTCGTGGAGATGCATTACAACAGGCAGTGGCGGATGCTTTGACCAGAGGCGGTCATTAGGGTAACAGCGCGGCCAACAGCTTCAAGCGCTTGAACCCTCCCTTCTTTGACGGTAGTGAAGATTCTATCGCCGCAGATGCTTGGCTTCAGGACACAGAGGTGGTTCTAGAAGCAGCCAAGACTCCAGAGAATGAGAAGGTGGCAGTTGTGCGCCTGCAGCTATTGGATCTTGCCCGCAGCTGGTGGGCAGCGCAGGCCGTTGGATTAGCAGCCCCCATTGCTTGGGCAGTATTCTGGGAGAGATTCCAGACCAAGTATTTTGATGCTGTAGCTCGGTACGATCTACAGACGAGGTTTACCAATCTGAAGCAAGGAGGCAAGACGGTCGACGGATATGCGGCCGAGTTTTCCAGACTTAGTCGGTTTTCTCCCACCTTGGTGGCAACCGAGTATGATAGAGCCCAGCGGTTCCAGCAGGGACTTCACCTGGAAATCTTGTTGGCGGTTGAGCAGTTTGAGCATCAGACTTTTGATGCAGTCTTGAGAGCAGCTCGGAGGCATGAGTATACCTCCCAGAGGATTGTGGACAGGGCCGGAGGTCGAAAGAGATCTCACGGCCAGATGAATCAGTCTTCAGCACCGGCCCCGGCAGCCAGGGCTTTGACTATTGGAGCTCCGAGGCGAACGGCCTCAGTAACGTCGGTTCAGTATTCCACCCCGACGTACCCTCAGCAGCAGCAGAAGCAGAAGCAATCTTCCGCAGTGGGTTATTCTCATTGTGGGAAGCCAGGCCATGTGGTGGCAGAATGTCGCAGGGCACAGGGATTGTGTCTGGCTTGTGGAGCACCAGACCATAGGGTTAGATCCTGCCCGAACAGGGGTAGTTCATCATCGTCCAACCTTTCTAGCTCTTCGGTGAGAGGACCAGCACCAGTCCAGCAGCAGCAGCAGTATCCATTGATGAGGCCCTTGTCGCCTCAGTCCCAGGCATTTCAGCAGCAGAGCCCCCAGCAATATGCGCAAGCCCAGGCCTTGAGTCAGAATAGGCAGCGAGGGTTTCAGCAGAGGGGACTAGCACCCCGAGGGCACGGTCAGGCTATGGTGATGACCGTGGAGGAAGAGTTTGCACCAGGTGAGGCAGTGGCAGGTACTATTCTCGTCAACTCCTTTCCAGCTTCAGCTTTATTTGATTCTGGTGCATCGCATTCTTTTATGTCTGCACGATTCGCGACACGGGTAGGATTGGAGCCCGAGTCATTATCAGTAAGGCTTAATATACTTACTGGTAACGGACTTGTGGGAGTAGATAGAGTATTTTCCTCGTGTCGGATCGTAGTTAGCGGTAGGGAATTCTCCGCTAGATTGATAGAGTTCCCGATGGCCGATTATGATGTGGTCTTAGGGATGGATTGGTTGAGGAACCAGTATGCTAGAATAGACTGCCATATTGGTAGGGTTGTTTTTAGCATTCCAGGCGAGCCGGAGTTTTCTTTCTCCCGAGACGAAGTTGAGTCATCTCCTCCAGTATTGCGGTTGGCAGTAGCAGCAGTTCAGTTGCCCAGGATAGTGGATGAGTTTCCAGATGTTTTTCCAGAGGAGCTTCCAGGTATGCCTCCGGAGCGGGAGATCGAGTTCACTATAGACTTGATTCCCGGGACAGCCCCAGTATCAGAGAGAGTCTACAGGATAGCGCCGTCAGAATTGGAGATATTGTACAAGATGATTGAAGAACTCAGAACCAAAGGATTCATTCGTGCTAGTGGATCGCCGTGGGGAGCCCCGATGCTTCTTGTGAAAAAGAAGGATGGTACGTCCAGGTTATGTATTGATTATCGTACCTTGAACTCAGTGACAATCAAGAACAGATACCCTCTTCCGAGGATAGATGACTTGTTTGATCAACTCAAGGGGGCATCAGTATTCTCGAAGATTGACTTGCGCTCAGGATATCACCAGATCAGAGTCAGAGAGCAGGACATCCCGAAGACAGCTTTTAGATCGAGATATGGGCATTGGGAGTTTCTTGTTATGCCTTTTGGAGCAACCAATGCGCCGGCAGTATTCATGGACCTCATGAATCGCATCTTCATGCCTTACTTGGATCAGTTTGTGATTGTGTTCTTGGATGACATTCTGGTCTACAGTAAGAGTGAGGCGGAGCATGAGCAGCATCTCCGTATAGTTCTTCAGATCCTCAGAGAGCACCAGTTATATGCCAAGTTTAGTAAATGCGAGTTCTGGCTCGATCGCATTTCGTACTTGGGTCATATCATCACCAGAGGAGGAGTAGAAGTGGATCCCCAGAAGATTGTGGCTATTGAGTCATGGCCAGTGCCCAGCACAGTTACAGAAGTTCGCAGTTTTCTCGGATTGGCTGGCTATTACCGGCGATTTGTTTCAGATTTTGCTCGGATTTCAGCGCCCTTGACGCAGTTGACCCACAAGGATGCACAGTTTGCTTGGACAGCAGAGTGTCAGAGTTCTTTTGAGCAGTTGAAGCGAGGATTGATAACAGCTCCTATTCTCACGCTTTCAGATGGAACCGGAGGATTTTCAGTGTATTGTGATGCTTCAGACAGAGGTTTAGGATGTGTTCTGATGCAGCATGGAAAGGTAATAGCTTATGCGTCACGACAACTTCGTGATCATGAGAGAAATTACCCAACCCATGACTTGGAGCTGGCAGCAGTGGTGTTTGCACTTAAGTTGTGGAGGCACTACTTGTACGGAGATAGGGTGGAGATTTTCACCGACCATAAGAGCCTGAAGTATGTTTTCACCCAGAAGGATCTTAACATGCGTCAGAGGAGGTGGCTGGAGCTTCTTGTGGATTATGATGTCAGCTTGCAGTATCATCCTGGGAAGGCCAATGTTATTGCGGATGCATTGAGCAGGAGAGCCGGAGCTTATTTTCTAACAGCGCAACCAGAGCTGTTAGCAGATCTTCAGAAGATGGGTATTGAAGTTGTTCTCCCTTCCAGTGTGGCGTCGATGGCCAGCATGCAAGTTCAGTCCACTATAGTCGAGAGGATCCGGATGGCGCAGTCGGCAGATTCCAAGCTTCAGCGACTCAGAGCAGAGTGTGAAGCAGGACGAAGACCAGAGTTATGTATTAATGAGGATGGTACACTTAGGCATGGTAAGCGTCTTTGTGTACCCAATGGAGATATCAGACAGGAGATCATGTCAGAGGCGTACAGTTCTCAGTATTCCATCCATCCTGGCAGTACGAAGATGTACCGTAATATCCGTCAACACTTCTGGTGGAATGGCATGAAGCGGAAGATAGCTCGGTTTGTCTCTCGGTGTTTGGTTTGCCAACAGGTTAAGGCCGAACATCAGAGACCGGCTGGACTTCTTCAGCCCTTGCCGATTCCAGAATGGAAGTAGGAGCATGTGACCATGGATTTCGTGACTGGACTACCTAGATCCCCAGCTAGTAGAGATGCTATTTGGGTCATTGTGGATAGGCTTACCAAGGTAGCGCACTTTCTCCCGTTCAGAGTTGGTCAGTCGACGGCTCAGCTAGCAGAGATGTACCTCAGGCAGATTGTTAGATTGCACGGAGTGCCAGTCAGTATCACCTCGGACCGAGATTCAAGATTTACGTCGCACTTTTGGCGTAGCTTGCAAGAGAGTTTGGGGACTCATCTCCAGTTCAGTTCAGCATATCATCCGCAAACAGATGGCCAGTCGGAGCACACGATCCAGACTCTTGAAGACATGTTGCGATCTTGCACACTTGACTTCGGTGGTTCATGGGAAGATCACTTGCACCTGGTGGAATTCTTATACAACAACAGTTTCCAGGCCAGTATCCAGATGGCACCGTTCGAGGCACTGTATGGTAGGAAGTGCAGATCCCCGCTAGCCTGGGATGATGTTGGAGACAGACAAATGCTTGGTCCAGAAATGATTGCCCAGACAGTTGAGGTGGTCAGGAGAGTCAGAGATCATCTTTGAGTTGCCCAAGATCGCCAGCGCCATTGGGCCGATTCTCATCGGTGCCCTCTCGAGTTTTCGGTCGACGATCATGTATTCCTGAGGATTTCGCCTAACCGTGGCGTCATTCGTTTCGGCGTACGGGGCAAGCTTAGTCCTAGGTATATAGGACCGTTTGACATTCTGGAGCGAGTAGGAGATGTATCCTATCGTCTCGCTCTTCCACCGTCGCTAAGCGAGGTGCATGACGTGTTCCATGTATCCCAATTACGACGGTACATCCCGGACCCGAGCCATATCCTGGATCATTCAGAATTGGTTGTTGGTACCAACCTTTCATATGAGGAGAGGCCCGTGTCTATATTGGATCGAAGAGAGAAGATCCTCAAGAACAAGACTATCAAGTTAGTCCGAGTTGCTTGGGGTCATCACTCTTTGGGGGAGTCAATGTGGGAGCGTGAGGATGATATCCGATCGCAATATCCCGACTTGTTTGACTCGTGAGGTATAATATCTTTCTTATGCCTCCTGCCTTCGATTCCTTGCTTGCATGATTGATTGATTGCCTAGTATAGCTTGCTTGTTATTAATGTAGCTTGTCATTGCTCCTCTAGCCTCTTGATTAAATTTCGAGGATGGAATTCTTTTAAGATGGGTAGAGTTGTAATGCCTGTGGTTCGTATTACGTATTTTGGAAATACGTGTACGTATTTTCTTGTATTGTTTCTTGTTTAGTTTTCTTGGCTTGGTTTAACTCTCGGTTTGGGTTGGCTTGGTTTGGCCGGCTGGTTGCTTGGTCCAATCATGGACCAAGGTGAACCCCCTACCTACCACAACCCATGATATTTATTTCCCCACCAACCTTCTCTCTCCTCCATAACTCTCATTTATTTCTTCTTCTTCTTCCTTCCTCTCCACAACTCCCCAACCATAGGCAAGTGCAACTTGCTTCCACAAGAGAACTCCTTTTGATGGTTTCATTAGCTTCTCCTCATGATTCTAAACCACATTAGAACTTGTCATTTTCCATTTTGAGGCTTTAATTCTTGTAGATCTAGAGTTTTGCTATTTTCGGATTTTTGGTGTTTTGATCTATTAAACTTGCTTGATTTCAAGTTTTGATGGTTCCATGTTTTAGAGAATTTCATTCTACCCAATTTTGACCTTTGGAAAGTTGGATTCGGACTTATTTTGACCAAGATTTGGACAATTGAAGCTTAGATTCAACTTTAGAGTTCTTGCTGTTCTTGCCATTTGGAGAAGACAGTGAACAGTGAGCTAGCTTTTTAGCTTATGCCGCTGAGTCGTACGCTGCTCTTTAGCGAGCGTACGCTAGCCTTCGTACGCTGCTCTTTAGCGAGCGTACGCTAGCCGTCCTACGCTGCTCTTTAGCGAGCATACGCGTGCTTTCGTACGCTGCTCTTTAGTGAGCGTACGCTCACCTTAATATGCTGTCTGTTGGCAGCGTGTCTTGAGCATACGCTAGCTTGAGCGTACGCGTGCCTTGGTACGCTAGGCGTACGCTGGCTCCTTTCGTACGCTAGCTCGAGCGTACGCAGTCTTGAGCGTACGCTAGCTTGAGCGTACGCTGACCTGTAGCTTGAGCGTGCCCTTGTGTACGCTGACCCTTGCATACGCTTCCCATTGGAAGTGTATGGATCCTTTGGTACGCAGACCTGAGCGTACGCTAGCCTGAGCGTAGCCTGGCTTGAGCGTAGCCTGATTACCCTTGATCTTCTATAGCCCTGTATATTGATATTTTATTAGATATTTAGCATCCATTTTATATCCTTATGCCTTTTGTCATGAACTTGATAATCATGGATTTGTTTAATATGTTTGGAAATGATACCTGAGCATGACACGATAGTGACCCGTAGTGGTGCACTCCTGACATAATGACCTGACATGACCTGATAGTGGCCCGTCGTGGCGCACTCCTGACAAGTACACTTGGCATGATAACCTGACATGATTATCTCAAATAGCTGTTGCGACGGCTACCTGACATAGCATGACCTGTATAAATAACCTGGACACCGTGGGCGATTGTGCTTGTACAAATAATCCAGTCCTGTCTTGCATCATGTCTAGGAGGGGACTCCTGAGTACCACGGTCAGGAGTACCTACTAAAATGGACTAAGGTTAACAACTAGATTAATACATTAGTCATAAAGAGATTTCCCAGCTACAGGCAATCCCGTTACCTGGGCGAGCTTGGGATCTGTAGCCTGCCGTCGAGTAGGGCACATTTCCAGCACACTGTCATGTGTTGCACCCTTCAAACTGCTTAAGGGTACATGCGTTTCCTGGACGATGTACCCACCTGAATTCAACCCTAATCTCTCGACCTGGGTGACCTGGATGGTCTGCAGGGCTTGTGGCTGTGGAACAATCTCACCGCATCTTGTTAGTAACTAGAATTGTGATAACCCTAGTTAGTTAAAGTATCAAGTCGTAGTTCTTGCTTGGCGGTGAAATGATTGGATGAAGTCTAACCAGTCTAGTCTTACCCTGATCTTGTTCCAGATTGTTGCACGACTTGAATGCATGTGTTTATTTTTACCGATAAATGGTGAGAAATCAAGCTCCGTTCAGACGAAGGGTTACAACCCCGGTCCTTGTTTGGTTTACGGGTTGTAACCTGGCTATCTGAATAGTTCCATGGTTATCTCGTCGTATATCATCCTGATATATTTTCTTTTATTCAAGTCCTTATTTTATTTATATTTATATTCCTGTGCTGATTGCTGGTTTTAGTTCTTAAGTGAAGCCTCCTTTGTGGCACTTGCTCTTTCTGGGGTTTGACCCAGCTGGTTTTGTGTGTCCAGATTTCGGAGCAGCTACCAAGGATCTACCAACATTCCTGCCAGATGGTGAACACTAGAAGGAATCCTGGCAACGAGTGAGTTATTTTTGGCTCTCCCACTCTATTGTAAAAATATTCTTTTGAGGCGTTTAGCCGACGAGCACCTGTTTAGCTCGATTGCACTTTACTTACTGTCTGCCTACGGGCTGTAACATGATTAACAGATCCTAGGGTTGATCATGTATGACTAAACTCTTGCTAGTCCTAACATTCTGTAATGACTAGCTTCATGATCAGCTGAATATGTAACGTTTGGGATGCCTTACTATTGTATATTTAATGATCGTACATCTTGTAACATTTACTTACTTGCTTGTGATTGAGACACTAGGCTTGTTCATGACCTTAAGAGACTGTTGGCTTGTAGATAAACCCTCATGTATCTAGACAGCCGTGACCGTATAGCGAGATGGATTCCATTTCATATACGTAGCTGGCTATGTCTGCCCCCGCTCTCCAGTATTCTGGTTCTGGGGCGTGACAGATACATTAATCATCCTACCAGCGCTTGCTATGTCTTGAAAAATAAGATCCAAGAGCTGATAAATGGTGGCGCCATCGCTTTAACCAATGATGACCATACTGTCACAATCAATATGATTTCTCTTCAGTTCGGAGATTTTTCTCCACAGCAAGTTCCGGATGGAATTATCCCAATTCCGAAGGCGACGATGAAGATTGTGAATATGCCGCCTGCCAGGGAAGAAAGTGCAGAATTGCTGCCTCTCACATTGAAGAATGGTGAAATCATGTGGGTACATCCTGACTTAGTGCCTGAGTTGGAAAATGAAGGTAAAACTTCAAAATCCAATAAAGGTAAGAAAGTCAAGACCTGCAACATGATTTCTCATGTTATTCCAGATTCTGATGACTTAGATCATCTATGGGATGGCCTTCCTCTTAAAGATAGACTGAAAGGACTAAACATCTGTCCTCCAAGTTTAACTCCTCCTACCAAGCTCAAGCTTACTCATCAGTAGTGGCTAGCCATGAATAGTGTTCCTTTATACCGGGCACAACAAGTATTTGCTGCTTATGAAAGAGCTCCAACAGGGATTTCTCCTCGTATCCCAAATCCTTCCCCTCCCTTAACTATAGAGATGTCTATGATTCATTCTCCTGTAGTTGCAGAGGTTCCTTCCTCTTCCTATACTGAAACATCTGTTCAAAGTTCACTGCCTATCCACTTGTATAGTCAGCAATCTGTCCTTCTCATGAAGAAGATGGGTTACGACTTTCAAAAGGCAGGAGGTTTGAATCATGATAAAGGAATACGTCTTCCTTTACAAATTCAAAATCAGAATTCCATCGCTGGATTGGGTTCTGAAGTTCCTCATAACAACCCTCACAAGAAGAAGGCTAAAGGAAGAGAGACTAAATCCTGTAATATGGTACTTTCTTCTCCTGAGTCTGAGGAAAAAACTTTTGCTGGTACAAGATCTGGAAAAGAGTACCACAAAGACTATGAGGGATCCTCCAAAGAAGCAAAAGATGTAGTAGAAACACTACCAATTCAACCTTCTCCTATTCCTGCTAAACCGTCTGTGGTTGAAAAGGGGAAACAGAAGGCAGTACGCTTTGATATCCCATTAAAGTCTGCTTCCAGTCAGGGGGTGATGATGAAGCCTTACAAGTTCGATATTCTAGCTCAGTTAGCCAATACTCCGGCTAGATTGTCTATATTTGAACTGCTTCGCCTTTCCAGAGAAAGCAGAGAGACTTTGAGCGAAGCTTTACTTCAAGCAGATTCATGCTTGGCTCAACTCAAGACTCCCGATAATATGCCAGTGTCATGTCCACAATGTCATAGCGTGATGGAAGCAATTCCCAACATCACCTTTACACAAGAGGATATGTTATTGAAACACAACAAGCATGATAGGCCTCTATGCTACACTGGATATATCGGATCCACTGAAATTGACAGGATCTACATTGATCCCGGGTCCTCAATTAGCATAATTCTTCAGAGTATGCTAAGACCCCTAAGGATTCCCACTAGTGAGCTGACTTACACTAGTACCACTATTGTTGATTTTAACTCCGGCAAAAGTAAGCCACTGGGGAAGATTCGGTTGCAGATTCAGATTGGTGATCTTCGAACCATGGTAACTTTGTATGTTATCAACTCGGATGTATCCTACAATATTCTTCTTGGAAGACCGTGGATTCATGAGCACAATATTGTGCCTTCAACTCTCCACCAATGCTTCAAATATGTGGATTCCCAAGGAGCTGTGAAAACTGAATTTGCTGATATTAATCCTTTCAAGGGTGTCGAAGCCTACTTCTCTGATTCAAGGCTTTATAAACAAGAGCATATGAAAGAGATATCAGACATGGCTGAAGAATCATCATCTGAGGATCAGTCTATTAATGAAGATCCGCCAGAGGAACAACCCTTGAAGATCACGGTCAAGGGATGAATCCAATCTCAACCTGTCAATGATCAACCTTTGATAATCAAGGTTAAAGGAAGAACTCAAACTTCATCTGAGGAATCAATAAAAATTCCTGCTAAAAGCCAAGTTCAACCTTTTATGATCAAAGTCAAAGGGCGTACTTCTGGTACGAATGATCCAGAATCACCATTGATCGTCAATATTGGCAACTCTATGCAGAAGTCGGATGATGGTCCACAGTTGATTAATCTGAAGCATAGCAATCAGATTGTAAATAATGTAAATATTGCTCATCTCTTTGATATCAATAAAGATTTCCTTTTCGAGTATATGGCTGTCAAGTTTATTGAGAGAATGACTTTATCTTCTGATAATCAAAGTCATCAATATAAAGACAACATAGATTCCTCATATGATGAATCTAGACAGATATTCTCAGTCAATATGGTTCAAACCGATGATGAATCAGAGCCATTTGAGAATGATCCTTGGGCTCAACAGATGGATACTCAATAGGAACTTCGTTTTGAACAGCGACAGCCACCTACAGAAGATGAGGTTATCCAGATCGATGTTGGAAATAGAATTACGCCCAAACCAATATTCATCAGTAAGAATCTTTCTGAAGATGAAAAGGAAGAGTTGATAAAACTTATCAAAGATTACATTGACATCTTTGCATGGAGTTTTGAGGATATGCCAGGGCTAGATCCTAAAGTTGCTACTCATAAACTTAATATTTTGCCTAACGTCAAACCTGTAAAACAACAGCAACGGTATTTTAGACCATATATGATGGATGCAATTGAAGCAGAAGTCAAAAAGCTGATTACGTGTGGCTTCGTTCGTGAAGAACAACATCCGGATTGGGTGGCCAATATTGTTCCTGTTATGAAGAAGAACGAAAAAGTCCGAGTTTGTATAGATTACCGAGATCTTAATACAGCTTGTCCAAAGGACGAATTTCTGCTTCCCATTACTGATGTCATGATAGACAATACATGCGGTTTTGAACCTATGTCTTTCATGGACGGATTCTCAGGATACAATCAGATCAAGATGCATCCAGAAGATGAGAAGCATACATCTTTTCGAACACCCCTTGGGGTTTTTTGCTATACAGTTATGCCGTTTGGTCTCAAAAACGCCGGTGTCACATATCAACGGACTATGAGCAATATCTTTCAAGAACATCTACGAAAAATAATTGAATGCTACGTAGATGACATTGCTGTGAAAAGTCGGTCAAAGAATGATCACATTCAAGACTTGAAGACAGTATTTGAATTGATGCGTCAACATCAATTGAAAATGAACCCTACTAAGTCTTTCTTAGGGGTTTCCAGTGGCAAGTTTTTAGGATTTGTCATCACCTCTAAGGGTATCCATGTTGATCCTGATAAGGTTAAAGCAATTCTTGAAATGCGTCCTCCTCGTAATCTGAAAGAACTTCGTGGCTTTCAGGGCCGTATTGCTTATATCAGAAGATTTATATCTAATCTTTCTGGGAGATGTCAACCTTTCTCCCGTCTATTAAAGAAAGGAGTATCTTTCATCTGGGATGAAGCATGTCAAAAAGCCTTCAATGACATTAAGCAATATCTTACAAACCCGCCTGTCCTGGTACCTCCGGTGATAGGAAGACCATTTTTGCTGTATGTTCGAGCCTTGGATCATTCACTTGGCGCTCTTCTGGCACAGAAAAGTGATATGGGTCATGAACAAGCAATATATTATCTGAGCAGAATGATGGTCGGAGCTGAACACAGATATACTCCTGTAGAAAAGGAATGTCTAGCTTTGGTTTTTGCCGTCCAAAAGACAAGGCATTATGTCACGGGACAGACTATTCATGTTATCTCCAGAATAAATCCCATTCGGGTATTGATGAGAAAACCGAGCATTCTTAATTCCAGGTTAGCTACCTGGGCGATGTTGCTCACTCCTTATGACATGGTGTATGTGCCTCAAAAATCAGTAAAGGGCCAAGCGTTAGCTGATTTCTTAGCTGCTCATCCTGTACCCGAAACTTCGAAGTTATATGAAGACATTCCAGACGAAGTAGCGGATTGCAACATGGCTTTGAAGAATGACATATGGCAATTATATTTTGATGGAGCATCACGTGTGGGACCTAAAGGCAATATTGTCTCTGGGGTAGGAATCGTCTTGGTTTCTCCTGACAAAATGGTTATATACCGTGCCTATTCTCTTAATGAGCCATGCTCTAACAATGTAGCAGAATATAATGCTCTATTGATTGGTCTCCAAGTAGCAAAGCAATTGGATATCGAGTTCCTAGAGGCTTATGGAGATTCTCAATTGATCGTCAATCAAGTTAGAGGGACTTATGAAGTCAGAAATCCTGATCTCATCCCTTATCATCAGGTGGTAGTCGAGTTGGTCCTTTCATTCAAAGGATTCTTCATTGAATTTGTGCCACGTTCTCAGAATGTGGAAGCTGATGCTCTTGCCAGCTTAGCTGCAGACTTGGCTGTCCCAATCCGAAGGCAAAATACAATTACTTTGCTAGACCGAGACTTGTTCTGTGTGAAGAGTAATCTGCATATTGAACAAAGTTACGTTACAGAGGCAAGTTCCCAGCAGAAAGATTGGAGAACACCATTTATTGATTATGCAGTTCATGGGATTTTGTCTGAAGATCCTAAAGAAGCTGCATCAATTAAAAGACGATCATTTCGATTCTATTACGATTCGTCTTTACATATGCTATATCGTCGTTCATATGACGGACTTTTGCTGCGTTGTCTCTCAGAAAGTGAAGCTAAACAAACACTACGTGAGGCTCATGATGGTGTCTGTGGTGCTCATCAACCAGGTCCAAAGTTGCAAGATCGCATTCGAAGAATGGGGTATTATTGGCCCTCTATGATAGCAGATACTGTAAACTATGCCAGAAGATGTAAAGCATGTCAGATTCATGCAGACTTTATTCATCAACCGTCTGAATTTCTACATCCTACAGCAGCCTCTTGGCCTTTCGAAGCTTGGGGTATGGACATCATTGGTCCTATTAACCCCCCTTCTGTCAAAGGATATCGGTTTATACTAGCTATAACCGATTACTTTTCGAAGTGGGCAGAAGCAGTTCCACTTGCTGAAGTAAAAATATCTAATGTAATCAGCTTCATTAAACATCATGTCATTTATCGCTTCGGGATTCCTCGACGAATAATTCATGACAATGGACCACAATTTGCCAGTCAGGCATTTTATCGGTTCTGTGACAAGAATCGAATTCAAAATCTGGCTTCTACGGCTTATAATCTAGCTGCTAATGGCTTAGCTGAAGCCTTCAACAAAACGATCATCAAACTTCTCAAAAAGTTTGTCTCTTTTAATAAAAGAGATTGGAATGAGAAGCTTGGAGAATGTTTATGTGCATATCGAACAACGGTTCGAACTCCTACTGGTTTTACACCATTTTTACTGGTTTATGGATGTGAAGTTGTTCTCCCATTGGAAATCCAGATCCCTTCTCTTCGAATTGCTATTGCTAATGAGCTAACTACAGAGAATAATGATCGCTTACGACTCCAAGAACTTGAAGGATTGGACGAGAAGCGTCTTCAAGCACAACAGCATATTGAGCTATATCAAGCCCGTATATCTCGAACTTTCAATCGTAAAGTCAAGGAGAGGGTATTCAAAATTGGCGAGCTTGTGTTGGCTGTTCGGAGACCAATGGTGATGACTCATAAAAGTAAAGGAAAATTCCAAGCGAAATGGGAAGGCCCGTATGTAATTGAGTCCGTGTTCTCCAATGGTGCCTATCGGTTGTCAAAACCTAATGGAGACCTACTCATGTTACCGATCAATGGCAAATTTCTCAAAAAATACTATGTATAAAAAAAGAGAAGACAGAACAAAAATAAAATTTCTTTTATTATTTTTGTTCAAGATAAAAGATTAAGGACGAGGGCCACTCCCTTCCTTATTTACATAGTCAGCCAATGCATGGAAGACATCATTTCCCGAACTCACGAAAAATTTGCAGATTGCCATCCTCAATGCTTCTTCTTCAGGAGTTTTTCCTGGCTCTACTAAGAAAGCAAGGATGTCTTGAGATGGCTTGGGCATAGAAGAACTGTTGCTTACTTCAGTCGGACCCGTCACTATTGGTTCAACGGGATGTGTCTCGACGATGTCCTCAATGTTCCTGCAGACTTCATTCTTTTGTGAGCATCCTCGGAAGACATTTTCAAGTGAGGAATAGAAATGAGAATGAAATAATTTCAGAAGATTTCTCGCCTATTTATAGAAGAGGACTATTGATGAACCGGTCTTTGAAGATTGAGAATAAACTTTCCATTTCCGAAAAGACTCGACTGTTCATGTTACCAGGTTCATCCATTTAATTATGGAATCGTCCTTTCTGTTCCCAAGAAATACGTTGATTCGTCCACCGTTTTGGCATCTCATAACATCTGTCTTCTTATTCCCCAGCTACCAAGGTTTGGTTAAGCTGACTTCTTGTTTCCAGGGAAAGAGATTTTATATTTTCTATATCAATTGATTAGAAAGTGGGATTTGCTATTTATCATGTTTCTATGACCTCTGAATAAATATTAAATCTACTTTCTTTTCCTATCTATCACTTCTATTCTGACCTCTGCATAGATATTCATCTAATTTTCTTTTGAGTTCATATATGCTATTATGTCCATATTACCTCTGATAGTATCATATACTCTAAAACAGAAAATAAGATTTCATTATCTATCATGTCCATATTACATCCAGATAGATACAAATCATTGATCATAGAAGAACCATCATTTTCATTCCCATATCATCAAAAAGTCTATTACATTTCCTTAGACTTTCTCATAAGTTATAATGGAAATCTTTTACATTCTTGGATTTTCATTCTATACACCAACAAAAACCTAATAGAGATCTATTTCTTCTTTGGATCTTCTTTGACGGGTTCGTTGTTGGTGGCAGTTCCTTACTGTCTGAGCCCCTGTGGCAATCAGAGCAGTAAGAATCAAACTCTGGTCTTCTCTCTCAGAAAAGAGGAGAACCCCAGAGTATGGCAGCCCGAAGGCGTGTTGCTGCCAATACAACTGGTGGATTAGGAGCGGCCTCTCAGAGGAGACAGGAACGTATCCATCATTGGGATACAATTCCTAGTTCTGCCGTGAAAGAAACTCTACTACCCAATTTCTCGGGGTAGAGTTGACTCCACCGTCCAACTCTCCGTGTATAAAGGCTTTTCCTACCAACGGAGGAAGACCCTTCTATCTCACGAAGAGTTCTGAGTTGTTTGATTTGCGCGTCAAAAGCGCATGAGCTCCCTGATGTTGATGTCAGAAGAACGCTCTCCACAGCGTCGAAGTCACCAATGCCAGTTCTGAAAAAGCTCTTCAGCCAGGCTTCTGCAGAAAACAAAAGAAGAAAAAGTGTCATCAAAATGCTAACTAAAGACAGATGGCAAGGCTTTTACGCCAGTGTTTCAGCAAGGTTTTTTACGCCGGTGCTTCATAAAGGCTTTCACGCCATTTGCTTCAACAAGACTTTTACGCTGACGTTTCACAAAGGCTCTTACGCCAGCGATATGATAAGGCTTTTTACGCCATTTGCTTTAGCAAGGCTTTACGTTCGTAAAATAGCTATTTTCAATCAAGAAATTCGAAGACAAATATTTTCTTACAATCGGACTTACCACTTGAGTCGAATGGTTTGGCTCTAATGGTGGTTGAATCTGTGTCTAATGATTGGACATGCAAAGGAATGCCGTTGGAAAGCTCCGCCATTATCATTTGTTGGAGAACAACATCGCAGAAAGTTATCTTCAGAGGGATGAGTACGAGAGTATATGAAACATTCTCGGCTATTTATAAAGACTGAAGAAACTATTAAGATGAGTCTATTTCGGGAGAAGATCTTATTTAAAGGATCTCGTAACCACAAGATAGACGCCACGTGTTGGTTTGTTTTTCGGGAATTAACAATCACAGAAGCAGTCAACAGAAGTGCGCATCAATAAATGAGGTTAAACATCAGAGATTTTATTCATAAAGGATGGGAGCGGATCCCTACATATAAAAGTCACAATACATAGAATATTATTATTCTTTTTCGTTGGGTTGAAGAAGGGATGCACCCAACTCACGCATATTGCGAATCCCAGAGCGACGCATCAGACGAAGGAATGCTTCTGCGTCACCCGGTCCCTCGTATACAGTTGAAGGGCCACCATCAATACGACTGAAGACCACTGGGGTCAGTCCAAAGCACTCTAAAAGATTTTGTGCTCGCTCGTTCTCTATCTCGAGGTTAAGCCTGGCGATCGAAGCCCCCTCCACGATTGGTTCTTTCTTTGGCGCCATATCAACTATGAGGATGAATGTTAAGAGTAAGGAATTTGTCCTTATTTATACAAATCAAAACGACTCTTCACATTCCTCATTAGAAACCACTCACTCAGGAAGATGAAGAAACATTTTGAAAGTTACGAAGAAGAAATTTATTGTGACGGTTAAGTGTTGACCGACATTATTCTCTTTTTCTGAACTTTACGCTGACTGTTGGATATCCCCGCTCTTACGCGGATGACTGTTGCGTATCCCGAATTTTGCGCTCATCAAATCTCAACTTTTACGCTTCTATTCAAAGTGTTTCAAATTTTGGAGATATTTAAAAACTTTGAAAGGGGTCTTGTAGGAGCGTAAAAAAGTGCTTCAAAGAAAGAGTCATCTCATTCATAAGTGGCCTACTTTACGCCTAAACAGAACGGGTAACTTTACGCTTGGGTCTACATCGGCAATTTTACGTCGAGGACAGAGCAGCCTCTTTTACGCTGGACAAAGCTGTCAAATCTCACATTTAATGCAGACTTTGACATGAAGATATCAATGATGGCATTTACCACAGAATTCAATGGAATTTGTCTTATACAAAGGCCATTGTTGTCGTTTATAGAGATCGAGCTACTTTACGCTCACTGAATAGTTTCTTTTACGCACGGAGTTTTACATGAGTCCTTACGCTCATAAAAAATAATGTGTGCGTGAAGTCTATTTGAGCCATTTTATGCTCAAGGTTATTCAATAACCACTTTACGCTGGAAACTTATGACAGAGCTAGTTTACGCTCATCTTTTTACGCCCTATTTGTTCTGGCCAGTTTGGAACGTGGTGTGCCTACGTGGTCTTCATGCCATATATTTCGAAGAACGTGTGTACATGTATCCTATTCTTACTAAAATGATAGGACACGTGTCAACATATACAGAGGATGGCTCTGATCATGGATGGCAGTTGTTAGCGTAAAGACAGATTTTGATGCTCTTTTACGCACAGAAGCCCCAGTCTATAAATAGACTCATTTTTCTCATACAACAAACACACAGAGACAGGAGAGAATAGAGAGATCAGAACTTTGAGATTTTGATTCTCCAGAGCATTCTTCTTCAATCTTTCTTCCAGAACAGAGTGAAGCAAAGCAGGAAAGCATTCGGCCTCGCCATCAGTGCCCAAGTGCGTCGATACCTTTCTGGTGACTTAGTTCTTCCAAGTTTTTCTACTTCAAGCAGTGATCTTCATCATCATCATATGGTCCAAGGAACAAAGTGATCATTTACAGATCAGACTTCCATAGCAATACTTTCCCAGAATCAAATTTGTACTTCTTGTACTTTTCCTTGTTTTATTTTCAAAAGCCAATTCCTCCAAGGCATTTTGTTAAGCGAAACAGTTATTCGTCAGCATTGGAATCATAGTTCCAAACAACAATATCAACACTGACCCCATCCTAAGGTTAAACCAAGTTGATAGTACGAGTTTTCTACCCAAGCTCCCATCACTCCGATTTCTAAACATCGAGCATCGATTCCCTACGTACTTTCCAACATTTGTCGCACGGGGTCTGAGTCGTTCAGCAAAGCTATCCTACGATATCTCACATTTCAACCAATTCTACGACATCTCAATATCGCTCGTTCAACAAACCATCTTCGCATAGTCTATCTCTTCGAACATGTTCGACATAATTCGCCTATCAATCCTTCTCGAAACAAACACGCTATGACACAAATTGTCGCTAACCAAAATTTCACATTCCACATTCCCTAAGTCATCTATTCCAATTCACGCAATTGATTACAAGGTCGTCTGACTTAACAATACGTTGCGCCCCGATCTCACGCGAGTCAGATTATCCACAGTAGGCATGAATCACCATGCGCGTTCCCGCGGGATAACTATCCTCATCGGGACGTAACTCTTGTTTTGCATCTAGACTAATTCATTCTCGATACGCGGATTGGACCTACTCAATCCTCAAGTTTATTTCATTCATCAATCGCAAGTCTAAACATCCTCGAATTTTCCTTCGCATCAAACCGACAAGCCGAGACAATCAAAGTTGCCGCGTCCTGATTTTTCCGAGTTCGATCATTTCCGCGACATGAATCACCATGTCAACGCTCATGCGGAACAATTGCCCCAAATCCAACGCAACGCATGTGCGAGGCTAGAGTTGCACTCGCGCAAGACAAGATCGTCGACGTTGTGGTTATCCGCATAACCATCAAGATACAATCATTTTCATCCAACATTCGTCTCGATTAAAATCCTAAGTATAGCATACAACCGAACAATAACACTTGCATGATCGTCTTTCGCCGGGTCAGAGTACCCCCGAGTTATCGCATAGCGATCTTTATACGCAGGGCCGGCCCGGAACATTTTGATGCCCAGGACGAAACACAAAATGATGCCCCTTCTTCAAAAAATATTAAAATAAAATATCAAAAAAAAATTGCATGATACAATAAACCAAAGTGAACCCTTTTAAATTGAGGCATGATTCATGCCAACTAACCTTAAATTTTGCATCAGAATAAATCCTAGCGAATGGTAATACTAGTACTTTTGTAGTTAAAAAAAAACTCCGATGCAATATGTTATTTAACATTTCTTGTTTATGTTTTTTCAGTACTAGGATTGAGATATATGGACTTGTTTGCCTAATTTATCAACAATAGAGAAACTTAAGAAACATAAAAAAAAAATCAGGAGGATTAAAAATTACAAGAGAAACAAAAGATACAAAACATTTCAGTTTGAAAACCAAATCGTTGTGAAATCTTAAGTGCAAAGATTACGAAAAGATATTCAACACTAGGAACAACGTATAATTTTAAGTGTGAAATCTTAAGTGCAAAGATAAACGAAAAGACTCATCGTCATCGGCTCATCGGTATTCCACACCAACGTGAGATCAATTATAACTTACAACACGTAGTGAGTTAAATATACTACAGAAGCTGACTGAAACTTAGTTACTATGAAAATGTGCATAAATAGATAGATTACGAAGGAAGACCGAAGATCTAATACAAACAATATGTATCCTAATTTTTAAAAGATGCAAAATTTTAAGCCTGTGCTTGTGTCCGTGCAAAGTAGATTATATGTAAATATAACTTGGAACTTTCAAAAAATAAACTACATCAATAGAACTCCTCATTGAAAAGACGGGGGGCAAAGAGATATTGTCCTCAGTCATTAACAACAGAGGGAACTCAAAAAACATAATAAAGCCAAAATCACGAGGAACAAAAGTTAAAAAATATTTCAATTTTCAAAATAAAAGTCTTGCTAAAATATCAGGCTCACATTGACACCTCTATCTCACATTTTCGTCTCCTCTTCGGGTCAAGGCTCAAGTAGAGGCCAGAGAGAGAGAGAGAGAGTCGTCATGGCCTTCTTCGCGTAGTCTTACATCACGGAATCCTTTTTAAGGATTCTAGTAAAAGAAATTGAAGAAAATTATAAATTTTGTGTTTCAATTATAAGCAAAATAAAGAATGAAGAGAAAATTAAAATGAACAATTAAAAAAAAACTTATTATTGGTCGTCTGGAATCGGAAGTGACGTGAAGAACTTTTTTTTCCTCTGAAATGGAAAAGGAAATCTGAAGCGATAGGAAGACTAGTTTTTCTTTGAAATTAAAGAGTCGGACGGCTATCCAATTCCCAAGCGCCATGTCCTATTTGTTGAATTGCTATAATTATTTTCTTCGGACCTTGTACCTTGAAGAATAAATCAAAATAATAGTATTTTATTATTTATTACTATTACTAACTTTAAAAAAAAATTGGGGCCCCTTGGAATTTGGGGCCCAGGGCGCAAGCCCTGTCTGCCCCTCCTCCGGGCCGCCCCTGTTTATACGCCTCAATACCATCGACGATATGCGTAACCTGACGATCTTCCTTTGCAACCAAATTTTGAGTCGTACGAATGATGCTATCGTCCGACTGGATAATCTTCTCAACATTCAGTTCAAGTTCGATCATTATCCCTTGAATCATTCACAACATCAAATTCCTCAAACCAATTTCACGTATTGTTCATCCATTTATCTTAAGTCATCGACCAACGTGTTTCCTCAATTCGTAACATTCCTTGCTAACTTAAAACATCGAGCAACATTCAATCCAATCCTCAGAGTCATTCTCAAATATTTGAATCAAACTTTTCATGCACACTATCTCTCCGTCGTGCTAACTTTTCGTATACGATTTCACCTACTCAATCATTCTCGCGTTTTATACCTCGTACAATCCTCAATCTCGTGCACGTTCCGTGCGCGTCAATTTCTAAGTTGTTCGACTCGACTCGTCAAAATCTTTAAGACTATATTTTGCTCAATCATATTCAATCTAAGGCTTTGTATCCACGCGATGCTTGCTGATAGACTCACTGTGAAACCCATATTTTATGATTAATTATTATTAGTGATTTAGTATTAATTTTAGTAAATCTATTATTATTATTATTATTATTATTATATATTTTTGAGTGCAAATGATTTCGAAAAAAATAAATAACAGGGATTTTTGAATTCAGACCCAGACCCGAGTCCGAACCCAGACCCAGGCCTGAGCCAAACCCAATCCCATTTTTATTTCTTTCCATCTGTTGGTTAATGTTATTAATAAAAAAAATTTAATTTTGAGCTGGTCCCGTAGGACCAGCATACTTGTGCAACTCTTTCAAACCCATTCCTATTCTTCCTCCCTACTTTTTCTCATCACCACTCAACACCACATCCACCAACCCCTTTATTACTCCCACTCCCCTACTCCTCTCTGCTCACAGAGAATAAACTCTCTTCCCTTCCCACCTCTTCACGAACTCAACAGAAGACTAAAACTTTATTTCTCTCCCTTACTCTCCCAACACCCCCAAACCCTCTTTCCGACCCCACGCCCGCGGCCACCCTCTCCAGGCCAGCTCCCCCGCGAGCGCGCCTCCTCCCGTGCGGCGTTCCCCGCCGGTGCTCCCTGCCGACCCGCTCCAGCCCCGACGTCGGGCTCCCCTTCGGCGCCCCGCCCTCCGGCCGACCCGACGCCGCCTCTGGCCGCGCCCGCCCCCTCTGGCCGATCCCCCTCCGGGCCCAAGCCACCGGCGACCCCTGCTGGCCGCGCCCCAGCGCGCCCTCCGTCGTCGTCCTGTGCGTGCGACCGAGCTCCCCGGCAGCACCCCGTACGGCCTCTTTCCTGCGCCCCCTTGCGCGTTCTGGCCGCTGCCCTAGCCCGTTGCCCCTCTTTCCCCGTTGTTCCAGCGTTCCGGCCGCCCCTGTCGGCTTTCCCGCTGACCTAGGTGCGTGCCCTAGCCCGCGCTCTCCCCGATCTGCTGATTTTCGGCAACGACGCTGCTGGTCGCTGTTGTTTCAGCACTATTTCGGGAATACTTTCGCTGTTCGGAGCTCTATATTATTTCTATTATTCATCTGAGAGCTCTAGCCGAGCAACCCGAGGTATAACCCCCTGTCCCGCTCATTTTATTTCAGTCGATGATGAGAAATGGTCCCCGATTCCCTTTGGGAATTCGGTTTTAGCGACGTCGTAATTTTTCGGGACTTTCGGAAAGGTCCTGTGAATTATTTTGGATTCCCAGAATATTTCGGGAATTGATTTTTTTTGTATGTTTTAGCTTTCCGGATTTTTCCGGTAGCGTTCTGTGATTTGTGGGATTGGAATCGGACTTCCGAAATTATTTCGGGTCGTTCCGATTATTCTGTGGATTGGTTGTGGATTTCATATATATATAAATTCGGGTTTTTTCCTGGTTTGGGATTTGCAGGAAATTATCGGCGCCATTTCCCAGTTTTTGGGTTGACCAAAAACAGAGGAGATGCTGCCAGATTTTTCCGTAAATTCCAGAATATTTTAAAAATGGATTTAAAATGAATTTCGGAATTTTATTTGATATTTGGTTTTGGGTGACGACCGTATCGGTCAATGGACCCGGCTAAGTGCAAACGAAACCGGTTTCATCCGGACGTTGAGACATTAGCCAAGATGAGGATTGGACCATATCTGAGACTCTATTTTTACCTTTATTTTTACTATTTAAATTCTGTTCATATTTTATTTATTTTCAGTTTAGGACTAACGGCGGTTTGTCTTATTTTAATTTATATAAATAAATTGTAATGGGCATAAGCCCAGCTGGCTGTGGTATGTAACTGTGATGGATAGCTTAGATTTTTGTTATTTCTAGTTTTGCGAGTTTTTACTATTTAATGGGTAATTTGAATAAAAGTATTTTCGTATAAAATTAACTAAGATTTTCTCACCTAAAATTGACAAGTTTATTATTAATTAAAAGTCACGTATTTCTCACTAAATAAGAAAAATTAGCTTTATATTTATATTTATAAAAATACCAAGTTTTCATAAAATAATCTGGCAGCGACGATGTTTTCCGAATTCAAAAATATAAAACAATCTTTTCCCTCGTATTAATTCAACGCACAATAATCGTATTTTCTGTGTTTGGTTAATTAAAGAACTAAAATTGGATTAGGACGCAAATAGAGATTTCAACTAGCGTAGCTAGGTTGGTAAACCTGATATCTGAGTCTATTTCTCGAATGTAGGAATTCGAGGACGACTCTAATTACCTGTCTCGAAGTCTTCTACCTCTCCAGTCATTTCCTTTGAGGCAAGTATAGTTTATGTTAGTTTACAGTTATTTATTTAATCGCTTTACTGCAAGTCTAAACCACGATGCAAACACGAAACTCTCTCTGAGAGTACTGTAACTACTGGGGACTGGGGAATAGCGTAATGATTATGACCATACTGTAACAAATCTCCTATCCATTACTGTAACAAACCTAAGCCGGTCATATTTCATTGCATGTTCAAATCACACTGTTTTACTGTTGAAAACTGTTCATGTTTAAAACTGTTTAGAACTGCATGATTCTATTATTTAATTTAACTATTTAAAATTAGCATGAATTGTACTTTGCTCCCTCCTGACTGGAGATACATTTCTAGGGGATATTGAGGATACAGAGCTGTGTTACAACAGCTACTACGACCCTGTGTTGTACCCAGTTGTGCTGCCAGAGTCCCCACAGGAGGACGTTGGGACTGAGGCCGATGATCCGGCCGATAGATAGATTTCCTTTCATTGTTGTTTTTTTTCATTTCTGTTATTTTATTTCAGAACAATTTCCATTTGTATTTAAATTTCAAAGTTTAATAAAGTTTATTTCCGATGTTGAGTTGTGACAAATAGTTGTGTTGTATGGTTACCTGCTACTGAACAGCTTACTGCCGCCGTCTCAACAACGGTGCAGGCTGGGCATGATCCGGTTCGACCCAATTAGTTGGGATCGGGTCGTGACACTCACCGACACCCCGCATCCTCAATCGATCGATCGACATCTCCGAGGCTATAGCATACACCACTCAGGGATGAAGTCATTCAACAAATCATCAAAATTATCATTCGAATCAAAATTGACTTCTTCAAATTTTCCGTTCGAACCATTCCTCAAATTCCAAGCACGCTCATCTATATCGCGTCGACGTTATCGTCGCTCGATAGCACCCCTATTGATAGTCGACTCACTTTACTCAATCGAGTTCAACTCATTCTTGTTCGACACTATTCAATTCCCGCACTCGACTTTTCTAAGGTCGACGCAACTTTGGTGTATATGCCCAGCCCGACTTAGCCAACCGTGCTCACGCGAACCATCTTTTTGTTTTATCAAAAACTGTTCTCCTACGTTTTGCAAAATAGTTAAGACTTATTGTATGGACATCCCGTGGGACAATTGAGAAAGAGCGCACCAACGATAACAACTTGCGGAAGCAACAGAGTTTTGCGGAAACATCAAAGTTAAAGAATTCAATCGATAGTCCAAGGACGTAAAGCCGTGCTCTGATACCATTATGTCACGTCCCGCTCCCGTAGAAGCGATCGTCTTCGCTAAGGCGTGATGCCGCACGAGCCTAGATTGCGCTCGTGCAAGGCGGGTTCCATAACGGCCGATTTTAGCGGCTGCGACAGGGTCGTCGTACAGAAGTCCCAAGCAGAGACATTGAATAATAGCAGCAAAAATTAAGAACAAACACAAGTTATTCAAAGAAGCACTTTATTGATATTGAAACAACGGTTACATTGGGGACGCAAGGCCAAGATTACAATCACTCAAGCTCACTCAGCTCTCTCTCATCTCTCAATTACAAGTCTTGATCCAGCAGAAGCTTCGGAAGGCGACGTCCATACATTATGTCCCGTATAAGTCTTTAATCCATGCGGCCGCACGCTTCGAATCGCCAAGGAACTCCATGCCTCGACGCATCCAAGCGAGCTCCGCGCCACGAGCTTCTACCTGTGCCTGCACATGTAAACTATGTGGGTGTCAGTACTCAACTGTACTGGTGGAATGAGCTTCTCGCCCGCCCATACAAAACCAACACGTTTACTTTACTTTGTGCAACATAGTCCCCTTTTTGTATTGTCTTTCTACTCTTGCCTTAGGATCAGTTTTAGGACAGACGCCTTGGCCTATTTTGTGTCTCTAGACCATCCCGTGCTTGTATCAACAACGTTAACCTATCAAGTCGTGTTTGCCTTACGGCTTAAAATCAGAGACGCAACTACGCGATGAGGCTCCATTTCCGTGTGACCGTACTTCAAATCCTTTGTGCCGTGTCTCGCAACTATGTGCGACTCAACCGTATCGCCGCCTTGCGGCCCTTGCTACTTTGATCACCAACTGACCCAATCCAGACTTGTGAATCTTAGTGTCACTCAAACAACTTTGTCTTGCGGCGGTTTCCTGACTTAAACTCAAACAACTCAACCATAACCATGCAACTTATATGCCGACAACATAAGACTCGACGCCACATCTCGTGTCGAAGCACGTCGCCTACGTTGTAGCCAAATTTTAGGCCCAATATTTTGTATTCCAACTGTACACACACATTCAACTCAACTTTCTTGATATACTACACTCAATACTCGACTCAATCCAAAGGCATACACGCGGATCACCGTCCATGCCGACTCATCTATATGAACTAGTCACTAGGGCCCAGCCCTATAATGGACTCCTTTTGAGCTTTTGATTAGATGGACGCTCCTTGCCAGTGCGAGTAGCTAGCTCCGCTGCAAGTCTCCGCCTAACCCGTACGGTCATCCAGCACAGCTACGAATGTCTCTATCGCAACGGTTCCCCTGGGCCGCCGGGGTCGCCGTTCGAGAAACAGATTTATTTTACCTTGTACAAGTTGTCCAATGACCATGCAAGACTCGACTCAAACTGACGTCTCACACAGTCAAAGCTATTTCTAGTGTTACCATCTCTTTCAGGGCTAAGTTCAACACATCTCACATCTGAGATCTTGCCTCGACGACCCGCAGTCGTGAGCATTCTTCTTTCTTGCCTCAACGACCCAGTCGTGAGCATTCTTCTTTCTTTCTTGCCCTATCATTTCACTCAACTCAAAGACAACTATTGAACACTTTCCAAACTCAATGAATCAACCATGGCCCGTGCCTTAAAATACTAAGTCCGTGCATCGTGCCTCAAACCGACTTTCGATAGCCTAACATAATTTGCCTGACTTAAATGCACAACGACTCGACGAGCAAAGGCTGCGTCAAGCCTCGCATAGCGGAAACGTGCCGCGCATGTGTTCGACTTCTGAAGACCAAGTCATTTGGGTGCCTAGACTTATATCATAAGCCGTGCGACTCAACTTAACTCATGGGGCAAGCCAAGGCTATGCCAAGCCTTGGATGATAGGACCGTGCATGCTTTATGAAGCATTTATGCGGGCGACGCCTATGACTTAGGCTACGTTCATGACTTCGCCTACTCAACCAACTTTCCTTCTCCCAAGCCACGGGACGAAGGACTGAGTGTCATTTTCAAAGCGCGCCGTGCACCAACACTAAGCCGACCGTGGGACGTTTTCCATATTCTAACTCAATTCGACTCGTCGGGATTATTCCCTTTAGCTATGTGGATTCGTCTCTTTTATTATCAAGCCTACTTGTGCAAGTTGAAAATATGCGATTTATTATGTGAAGGCTAAGATGAGGCAAGTTCACCGAAACTACCCCACCTGAGCAAACGGTCGCCTTGACCGAGATGTCTTCGAGTCGTCGTTGTAAGGCTAAGTCCGAACGCCGTCGGCGGTTCGATTCCTCCGATTGACTGAGCGGGATGGGGCACTACAGCTTGTAAAGGGTGTATTCTCTTTATTCCATTAGTGGAGATTCTTCAGGGTTGGACTTTGATCGTCCCGTGGTTTTTCCCGCAAGGATTTTTCATGTCAAAAATCTTTGTGTCTGCGATTGTGTTTGGCTGTGTAGGATTGGGTTAGAATTAGTGTTTATTTATATTGTACTTACCTATTTATTTATAATTTAATGTGCAAAATATTTTATCCCAAGATAATGTCATCTCTACTCTAATTATTGTCAAATTAGGCATTTATTTTAGATGGATGTTGTGTTCAACTCCCGTGAAGAACTACAAAATTGGTGTCAATAAGTTGGAAAACAACATAACATAGTCTTAGTCGTGTCAAAATCAATTAATAATAGAGGGGGTTGCAAATCTTTTGAGCTTGGCTGTGAGAGATGTGGTGTGTTCAGGGATCATCATATATAGAAAAGATACGGTCTTAAAAGAAACAAATAAAATGAAAAGAAGCGTTGGGACGAAGAGATGTGGGTGCCCATTCAAGTTGCAGCTAACAACGTCGAAGACAAGTGGAAAGTCATAGTTAAGAATGCACAATCATTATATCGTCGACACACTTGTCGGACATGCGTATACAGGACGGTTGGCATTGGAGGAGAGGGTTATAGTTAAGCAATTATCCAGCTACGAGGTTGCACCACGACATGTTCTATCCATCGTGCAATTGAAAAATGAGAATAACAATTCAACATTAAGGACGATTGATAATGCTAAGATGCTATCGAAGGCTAATAGTATGAGAGGACGAATAACGATGCAACAAGTTATGAAGAAACTTGTCAAGCATCACTATATGGAGGATAAGAGGATAAATCACATAGCAACGAGATTCTTTCTTATTTTGGGCTCAACCTAATTGCACCCACTTGATACGGTCTTTCTGCGACGTATTAGTCCTTGATTGTACTTATAAGACCAACAAATTCAATATCTAACTTTTCTGACATAGTCGTCTTTACATTAGCTAAAAAATTATTTTCAGTGGCATTTTGTTTTATGAAGAATGAGACGGTTGACGATCATACTTGGGCACTGAGACAGCTGAAGATAATTTGCACTGGACACAGAGGGCCATATGCTTTTGTGACTGTTGTGCCTTAATGAATGCTATCAATATCATATTTTCTTATACAAATTATGCACTTGACATATAAATAAAAATGTCCAAGCAAATTATAAGAACACGTTTGAGAAAGTGGATATCAAAATTGAAAATGAGCACTTTGATGAATTCTAGCGAAATTGGAAACTTGTTTGGAGAGCAACTACCAAAAACAATTGTGATACAACATGATACATGTTCAAAGAAAAGTGGACATCGAGCAACCTGACATGCACATTAAAGATACTTGGATAGACCCCCATAAAGAATATTTCACCATTGCATGGACGAAGATGATGAAACATTATGGCACAACCACTACCAATCGTGCTGAAGGAGAACACATAAAACTAAAGAGATGTATGCAGTGATTAGTCGATAATTTCATGTCTGTTTGGAATGTGATCAATTTAATGTTGGAGGTTAGTGTGAATGCGATTAATGGCTCATTTGAGATGAGTCTTAAATATTTCCAAACATGAACATAAGAATGAGCCGCTTGTAATGTCCCATTTCTTGTGGTACATTATGTTGGCTTGTTGGCTCGAAGAGCCTAGTTATACTTAGATTCATAAGGTGGAATCATTAAGAAAACTATGTTATCGGGACACGAAGTTATTTCCTATAAAGATGGGTGACTTTAATCCTTCATTCCTTTATCTTTACGCTTAACAAAATAGCTACGTTTCTTTCTGCGTTGTGTTTTTCGATAAATGATAAATCAACAAGAGCTGCAAAAGATAAAATAAATGTTAAGATAAAAAATAGTGATGAAAATGTTGTATTGTTGTAATTAAGTAACAACATTGTGAAAAAATGTTTGAAACGTTAAATCGTCATTTAAGGGGCTGTTGGGATGCTTGTAACTCCTCAAAAATATGAAAGTGTCACTTTCAACATGTTGTAATGCAGTATACTTGCAATGAAAATGTGAATATATCATTTTCCAAAATATGTTTGAATACATTATTTTATCCCTCGCAAGTGAGGAGTTTCAAACCATTTTATTGGATGACAACCTGAAAATTGTAGGTGAGAATTAAAAAAAAGGTAGAGAGAACAACCATTTACAATGGAACAACTGAGAAATGAAGAAACGACCATTTCAGTTGCAATGAAATGTCGTATCACAACCACTCCTTATAGAGTTGCAAGAGAGATCAAAACTCTGAAAATGTACTCTCGACCCGGATCGTTTCTCTTGACCGGACCGGATAAATCTGGTCCAAGCCAAATCAAATCCGTTCTGGGCCGGTCCGGCCCACTTGACACCACGTGTTTATATATCGGTATGGGAGTCCCTTCCTCCGCACCAGTGGACACCTCCTCTCTCTCTCTTGCTTTAATAACGCTACAACGCCAAACTCTCTTTCTTTCTTATTCTCACAGGAAAAAAAAAACATCAACGAAGAAAGAAAGGAGGAAGAAGAAGAAAAATCTTTACTTTTTTTCCATTTATCGCATCAAAATCCAATCTTTCTCGCAATTCTCGCATCAAAATCCGATCTTTTTCTTAGTTTTCCTTCGTCGCGCCGTCGAAGAATTCTTGAAATGAACGGGAGAAGAACAGAGAGAAGAGAGTGACGTTGTTGGCTGACGCCAGTCATCGAATTCTTCAATCCCATCTTCTTGCACTTTGATCCGTCGTGGGTAGATCAAACCTTATCCTATATTTTTTTCTCTCTCTCTCTAATTGTTATTTTTTTGACCTCTATGAACGAACTATTACTTCTGATGATGAGTTTTGTTAGTTTTCAGTAGATGGTTGGCCTAAAGTTTGGATTTTTATTTTTAGTTTTCATTTTCCATTTGGGTTTGTTTTGTTTTTAGTAGTATCAATTCCCAGCGAAAAAAGGAAAGATTTTGCCCATTTTTTCATTTTTTTTTAATAAGGTTTTGGCCATGAATTTGGCTGATTTTGAAGAGATCTGCTCTGGTTTTACATCAAGAATATGTAACTGATTAGATGTTTCATGGAAAAAAAAAGTTTTTTTTTTTCTTTTTCTAATGGAAATGTTCTTTTCTTTTACTGGTTATGCTTTAATTGAGTAAGTATTAATTTACATGTGTTGGTGTGGATCTTCCATTTTTTTTGTCTAGGATTTGATAGATTTGCATACTTGATCAAGCATCTAGTAGTACTATTAAAAAAATGTGGGTCGTGTCGTGTCGGACGTGTATTGGACACAAACCAAGACACTCCAAAAACACACTAGGAAAGCCCAACATAGGTGTCCGTACCATGTCGTGTCACATCCGTGTCGGTGCGCCATAATGTATGCAAGTCCTTATGCCATCTTCTTTCTTCCAGAGTGCTGCTATAGAAACATCGGCACTGCGAGTTTCCGATTCGGGCAGTGCCACAATGGATGCCACCGCTAGCGGAGCTGCTGCTGCTACCACTCTAGTCCAGTTTCACAACATCGTAGACCCGCCCCTCGCGCTCGTCACCCCGCTGCAGCAGAGCCTGCAGCGCAGCAACGCCCAGCGCCACTGCTTCGGCGAGTCCCACCCCGGGGAGTTCCCCCTCGCCACGAACCCCTCCATCGTCCTCCACGTGCTCACCGCCTGTAAATTGGGACCCCAGGACCTCGCCAGCGTCGAGGCAAGTAGTACGCAAGTAGCCCGAATGCTAACGTAACTCTGCTCTCCGAGAATCGATAATGCAGCTGATTTGTTTCGCCACTTTGTGTCAGGGAACGTGCACGTTCTTCAGGCGACCCGCCAATTTCGCCCCCGACTTCGAGCTGTCCATATCGGAGCTCGCGGCGTTGGACATGTGCCAGAAGAGGGCCATCTTCAAGCCGATGACCGGGGAGGAGAGGCTTGCCCTCAAGCAGAAATGCGGGGGCTCGTGGAAGCTGGTGCTTAGGTACCTGTTGGCAGGGGAGGCGTGTTGCCGGAGAGAGAAGTCTCAGGCCATTGCCGGGCCCGGCCACAGCATCGCCGTGACCACAGCCGGGGCCGTCTATTCCTTCGGGTCCAACAGCTCGGGCCAGCTTGGCCACGGCACTGTGGAAGAGGAGTGGAGGCCACGGCTCATCAAGTACATGATAAAAAATTTCCAAATTGATTCAGTAGCTCAAGAACAAGAAACCGACATATTTCGTGGTGGTTCTTGACAGATCACTGCAAGGCGTCCGGATTATACAAGCTGCCGCTGGAGCCGGGCGGACTTTGCTGATAAGCGATGCCGGACGGGTCTATGCGTTCGGAAAGGACTCTTTCGGGGAAGCAGAGTACGGAGTTCAAGGGTCCAACCTCGTCACCACTCCCCAGCCGGTGGAGTCCCTGAAGGACATATACGTCGTCCAAGCGGCTATAGGCAACTTCTTCACCGCCGTCCTCTCTAGGGAGGGCAGGGTGTATACTTTTTCTTGGGGGAACGATGCAAAGCTCGGCCACCAGACGGAGCCAAATGATTTGGAGCCTCGTCCGCTCTTGGGGCTGCTGGAGAACGTACCGGTGGTGCAAATTGCAGCCGGATACTGCTACCTCCTAGCATTGGCTTGCCAACCAAGTGGCATGTAAGCCTTTCTCCACATTTAGTTTGTTTTAATGTGTCATGAAGAACATATTGGCCTAGTTGAACCCTTTTGTGTATGCACATTGCATTTACAATTGCACATAACAACTTGGCTGATTGTGTTATGATTGAATCCGAAGGAGTATCGATCATAGAGTTACACACAATCGAAGCTGAAGAACATATTGGCCTAGTTGAACCCGTTTGCGTATGCGCATTGCATTTACAATTGCAGATAACAACTTGGTTGATTGTGTTATGATTGCATCCGAAGGACTATCGATCATAGAGCTACACACAATCGAAGCTGAAGAACATATTGGCCTAGTTGAACCCTTTTGCGTATGCACATTGCATTTACAATTGCACATAACAACTTGGTTGATTGTGTTATGATTGAATCCGAAGGACTATCGATCATAGAGCTACACTCAATCGAAGCTGAAGAACATATTGGCTTAGTTGAACCCTTTTGCGTATGCACATTGCACTTACAATTGCACATAACAACTTGGTTGATTGTGTTATGATTGAATCTGAAGGACTATCGATCATAGAGCTACACACAATCGAAGCTGAACCCTTTTGCGTATGCACATTTCATTTACAATTGCACATAACAACTTGGTTGATTGTGTTTCAGTAACCTATCTTTAGAGCTAGAATTACTGGGAGATGTCACAATATTCTTCACTTAGAAGATGTACTCGTTTGGTTGCAACCAGCATCATCTTTTTCTTCACTTCGTCGCTAATGGTGGCAATCGTAATGCAGGTCCGTGTACTCTGTCGGCTGTGGATTGGGAGGGAAGCTCGGGCACGGCTCTCGTACCGACGAAAGGTACCCCAGGTTGATTGAGCAGTTTCAGGCCTTGAATTTACAGCCCATGGTTGTTGCGGCGGGCGCCTGGCATGCTGCTGTCGTGGGTCGGGATGGACGGGTCTGCACCTGGGGCTGGGGCCGCTATGGCTGCTTGGGCCACGGGAACGAGGAGTGCGAATCTGCCCCCAAGGTTGTGGAGTCCTTGAGCCAAATCAAGGCCGTTCATGTAGCGACGGGCGACTACACCACCTTCGTGGTCTCGGCGGGAGGGGATGTCTACTCGTTCGGGTGTGGAGAGTCTTCCAGCCTGGGGCACTCTACCGCCATCGAGGGACAGGTTAGGAACCAATCTCTGCAAATTTAATACGCACATCTTCTCCTGTTGGCGTTGCATATTCATGTAGTGTTTAGTTGGATCTTCTTTCTATCAGAGTATATAGCAGTGTGTTACTGTCTTGTGTCCACCAGTATCGAAGTCCTCGTTGCACCAATGATTGGCAAGACACGACACGATTCAGTGGTATTGGTTCGAGTATTTCCAAGACACGACACATGAAGACGAAGATTGACATCAATAGAGCTTCTTGTTAGAGTTCAATCCCATGGGACTTGCATGATTCAATTATTTCTAAGACACGACACGATTCAATGATATTGGTTCGAGTATTTCCAAGACACGACACATGAAGACGAAGATTGACATCAATAGAGCTTCTTGTTAGAGTTCAATTCCGATATATGGGATTTGCATGATTCAATGATTTCCAAAGACACAAAATGATTCAATGATATTGGTTCAAGTATTTCCAAGACATGACACATGATATATGGGATTTGCATGATTCAATGATTTCCAAGACACAAAATGATTCAATGATATTGGTTCAAGTATTTCCAAGACATGACACATGAAGACGATTGACATCAATGGAGCTTCTTCTTAGAGTTCAATTCCAATATATGGGATTTGCATGATTCAATGATTTCCAAGACACGACATGATTCAATGATATTGGTTCGAGTATTTCCAAGACACGACATGTGAAGACTAAAGATTGACATCAATAGAGCTTCTTGTTAGAGTTCAATCCCAACATACTTCTTGTTAGAGTTCAATCCCGATATATGGAGTTACATGATTCAATGATTTCCAAGACACAATGATATTGGTTCGAGTATTTCCAAGACACGACACATGAAGACGAAGATTGACATCAATAGAGCTTCTCGTTAGAGTTCAAACCCGATATATGGGATTTGCATGATTCAATGATTTCCAGGAAATGACACGATTCAATGGTATTGGTTCGAGTATTTCCAAGACACGACACATGAAGACGAAGATTGACATAAATAGAGAGCTTCTTGTTAGAGTTCATTCCTGATAATATGGGATTTGCATGATTCAATGATTTCCAAGACACGACACAATTCAATGACATTGGTTCGAGTATTTCCAAGACACGACACATGAAGACGGAGATTGACATCAATAGAGCTTCTTGTTAGAGTTCAATCCCAATATATGGGAATTGTCATAGAGGAACTCATGAGTTCTTAATTTTTTAAAACTCGGCCATGAAAAGCCGTTGGATTACATGCATCTCATCTCTTGTTTTTTTGGCCAGGCCAACAGTCGCAAGAACTTGCTGAGCCCGGAGTTGGTCACGTCGCTTAAAAGCATCAACGAGAGGGTGGTTCAGATCAGTCTCACCAACTCCATCTACTGGAACGCGCACACTTTCGCCCTCACGGACTCCGGGAATCTCTACGCATTCGGTGCTGGGGACAAGGGGCAGCTCGGCACCGAACTCGTCGCGCAGCAGAACGAAGGAGGAAACCCGGAACGACACGTCCCGGAACGCGTGGACGTCGATCTTAGTTAGTTCCCTTTTCCTCCTCCATTATCATCCAATCATCATCATCATCATCTCTGTTCATATGTTCTTCCTAAATCTTGTTTATATGTAAATATATGTGTTTATGTTTCAGTTGGCATAGTTGGCATTGTCTGTAGTTAACCATTTCCTTGAACTGTTAATATTTCATTTCCTAGTTCTCGTTTAGGTGTCAGAAGTTTGATTCATGTAATCTTGAGTATCATGCCTTGAATTTGCATGCTATCCTTTGATGTATGTGCATTAGAGATACAAGACTCATCCTTCAATCTAGAAGTGCATAACTGATTGATGTTCTGTTGTCCACACGTCTCGTATATTTACCATCTATGTTGCACGGACACGGTTATGACCCAGGAATGACACGGCAAACACCGACATCTATTTTGGTGTGTCCTAGTTTACTCTGGAGCGTCTAGAGTGTGTGATATGTTTTTCGACACGACACAACTCAGATCTTTAGAGTGTCCATGCTTTCTAGTTATCAAAGGTTATTGGTGATGTCGGGAAGGTTTTATTTTTAACATAAAAGAACGAATTGGTGGGAGCACCAAGCCTTATTGACCAAGGTGTCCACATGTCTCGTATATTTACCATCTATGTTGCACAGACCCAGTTACGACCCAGGAACAACACGACAGCACCGACATCCATTTTAGTGTGTCCTAGTGTACTCAGAAGTGCATAAATGATTGATGTTCTGTTGTCCACACGTCTCTTATGTTGCACGGACATAGTTACGATCCCCCTGGAATGACACGGCAACGCCGACATCTATTTTGGTGTGCCC
The DNA here is from genome assembly GCA_029216955.1 of Iris pallida. Classification (NCBI taxonomy): domain Eukaryota; kingdom Viridiplantae; phylum Streptophyta; class Magnoliopsida; order Asparagales; family Iridaceae; genus Iris; species Iris pallida. The sequence goes on along the minus strand of JANAVB010015332.1, from coordinate 85,464 downwards.
TGGTGTACTTTGGAGTGTCTAGAGAGTGTGATATGTTTTCGACACGACACAACTCAGGTCCTTAGAGTGTCCATGCTTTCTGGTTATCAAAGGTTAGTGGTGATGCCGGGAAGGTTCAAGATGAATCCTTTATTTTTAACATAAAAGAACGAATTGGTGCTCGATAGCGCCAAGCCTTATTGACCAGGGTGTCCACATGTCTCGTATATTTACCATCTATGTTGCACAGACACAGTTACGACCCGGGAAGTTACGACCCGGGAATGACACGGCAACACCGACATCTATTTTGGCGTGTCCTAGTTTGCTTTGGAGTGTCTAGAGTGTGTGATATGTTTTTCGACACGACACAACTCAGATCTTTAGAGCGTCCATACTTTCTGGTTATCCAAGGTTATTGGTGATGTCGGGAAGGTTCAAGTTGAATCCTTTATTTTTAACATAAAAGAACGAATACTGTTCTCGTATATTTACCATCTATGTTACGACCCAGGAACGACATGGCAACACCGACATCTATTTTGGTATGTCCTACTTTGCTTTGGAGCGTCTAGAGCGTGTGATATGTTTTTCGAAGTCCTAGTTTACTTTGGAGCGTCTAGAGTGTGTGATATGTTTTTCGACACGACACAACTCAGATATTTAGAGTGTCCATGCTTTCTGGTTATCAAAGGTTATTGGTGATGTTGGGAAGGTGCAAAATGAATCCTTTATTTTTACGAAATGATAAATGGCCCGCGGTTTCTACCGGCGGGCATGACTGCGGGCCTACGTGGCCGAACCACATTCGTCCTCCCTATTTGCGTGAGGACCACCGTAGATAGATCTGCCAATGGGAGACTGCCACGTGGACTGCATGCCAAAAGCACGGTCCACGTAGCAACATCCTTATTTTTAACATAAAGGAACAAATTGGTGTGAGCACCAAGCCTTATTGACCAGGGTGTCCACATCTCTCGTACATTTACCATCTATGTTGCACAGACCCACAAACGACACAACGGCACCGACATATATTTTGGTGTGTCCTAGTGTACTTTGAAGTGTGTAGAGTGTGTGATATGTTTTCAACGCGACACAACTCGGGTCTTCAGAGTGCCCATGCTTTCTAGTCTCCGGGGAGTGTCAAGATGTATCCCTTATTTTTAACGTAAAGTAAAGATCGAATCTACGGACCAGGATGTGAGCACCAAGCCTTACTTTCAAGTCCGTAACCCGAGCAAATTCACTTTTTTTTTTTTAATGTTTGGTGCCCCTAATCTCGAACACATGGATGCTGATGCCATGGCCCCTGAAAGTGACTTGTTGGTCCCTGTAACATATTTGCTTATGAAAGCGAAAAATGAATATATATATATATATATATATGAGAGAGAAATTTTGAATGGCATCCCACTTTATTTTACTATATTTAAGGTGCATTCCACAAGTTTGCACAAATGTAAGTTACCTCCCACTTTGGACGGTAACCGTCAATTTTTTTTTTTTTAGACTAAAATGTCCTTGCTCCTTTCTCTTTCTTCTTTCCTCTTTCCCCCCTCCACCCCCTCCCCTCCCCCCTCCCGGCCCCCGCCCCCGCTCCCTCCCTCCGCTCCCCCCCCCTCCTCGCCTCTGGCGGCATCGACAACAGCGGCGCGGCAGAGGCGGGGAAGGGGGGGGGGGGGGTCGACAGCGGCGGGGGCGGGAGGGGGAGGGGGCGGCGGTAGCAGCGGCGGTGGCGCGGCGGGCAGCTTTGGGGGGGGGGGGGGGGGGAGGGGGCGGCGGTGGCGCGGCGGGCAGCTGGGGTGTTGGGGGGGGGGGGGGGGGGAGGTGGAGTGGGGCGCGGGGGTGAGCCGGGACGTGGGCGGCAGCCGGCGGAGGCACGTGCGCAGCGGGGATGTCATGGAGAGGGGGCTCGGGGTAGCGAAGAGGGCATTTTCATCAAAAAAAAATGGGTCAAAGGAGTTGACCGTTAAAGAATGACGAAATCCGTCCAAAGTGGGAGGTAACTTACATTTGTGCAAACTTGTGGAGTACACCTTAAATATGGTAAAATAAAGTGGGGTGTCACTCAAAATTTCTCTCTCTCTATATATATAGGGTCCAGATCTGGAGTCCTTGACCATTGGATCGAGCAGACGTGCGTATGGGTCTTACGCGGACCTTCTGATTCGATGGTGGGGGGGGGGGAGGCGGGCGGGAAAGTCCCGGAAGCTTCTGATCCTCTCTCTCTCTCTCTCTCTCTCTCTCTGTGTCTCTCTCTATATATATATATATGTGTGTGGGTGTGGGTGTGGGTGTGGGTGTGGGTGTTCAATTAGTAAAAAAGACCATGAGGAATCACCTTGTGTTACGTTTCTGTTGGAGCCCAAGAAAAGCTGTAGTTGATACACAGCATCCAAAGTGTTGCTTGTGTGCTTGTCGGTCTTTCCTGTCGCCTCACTTGTTACGTTGTCATACGAATTATCAATTTCTCTGTTAATTGTGCCTACGCAAGACTTTATAATTATACTTGTGGTGCTAACAGTGTGTATACCTAACCTAGGAAAGGTTGTTGGTAGGAGTGAGCATTCGGTTTATTCGGTTTAAACTGAACCGAATAACCCAAAACTGAATTGGACCGAAACCGAATAAGCAAAACCGAAATCAAATTGAATTTGTCCAAAACCGAATCAAATCGAACCGAATTAAATCGGTTCGGTTTTCGGTTTATTCGGTTTATTCATATATTTTTAATTTTTTTGAGCTTTTTTTGTTAATATATATAGTAACTAAATATACATAGACATATTTAGTATATACCTATATATATTAATACTTATATATATAGTACACACACACACACACACATATATATATATATATATATATATATATATATATATATATATATATATATATATATATATATATATATTAATTAATTAAATTTTCTTATTCGGTTTTCGGTTTTGGACCGAAACCCAAAACCGAAACCGAAACCGAAACCGAATAAGAAAATTTAGTATTTTCAAAACCGAAACCGAACCGAATTTTTTTAAAACTGAACCGAACCTCTTATTCGGTTCGATTTTCGGTCCAAAACCGAATAATGCTCACCCCTAGTTGTTGGTTTGTCAGTATTGGGTTGAAGTATACTATTTTCTAGCTGTGGGCTAGAACGTCAGCATAAATCCGTGTCGTGATCACAGGCGTCTTCTGATTCTTCAACATTAGTCGGTTCGGACCTCTCGTTCTCGCCAATTTCGTAGGCCATAGATAGGTCAAAGGTGAGAACAAAATCGAGATCACGGTCTGCAGTGGCGGACCCAAGTGAGGGGTTGGGGTGGGCTCCAGCCGGCCAAGAAATTTTTTACATATATAATTTTTTTTTGGTAATTTTAGTTCAGGTTTCTGGTTCCGTCCTTGACGGTATGATTACTATTTTTGTCACTTCGAATGCTCGGGCCGGGTAAGCCCTTTTTTTTCCGATCATACGACATAGGTTCTTCACTCGATATGATTCTTCCGGGTACCTGGTATTGGTAGTAGCATCATAGTCTATTTCGGTACTGAGAGCGCAAAATGAACGAGCGACCGCCGGAGAGGGTATCAGAAGCGAGGCGAACGAGGCGTGAGGAACGGAGGAAGGCGTGTTCGCCCATGTCGAAGAAATAGGGTTTCGATTTCATCTCAAGTTTGTACGGGTTCGAGAGTTTGGTTCGACTGAGACTGATTTTCCATCGAGTTCAGATGGGAATGGGAATTCGGATTTGGGTGCCAGATGGTAATGATCACTTGTCCTAAATCATTGGAGTTGTGGTTAGCTTACTTTCCCAAATCTACATAGCTTGGGATTAGTTTGGTAGGATTTGCTGTGTAATGGGAGTGTGTGGCCATGCCATCTATCCCTACAAATACAATATGAACATTATTGTCACCACAGAAAGAGAACAGTGACATCATATAAATCAAAAGAATGGAAGACCAGAACATTGGTGGTAGCAATAATTTGAGCAAAACAATGACGTTTCCTCTAAATTGAAACACACTCTAATGAACCAGTTGGATGTTGTGCTGGTTTTCGTTGTTGCCAATCTCTTTTTTTTCTTTCTTTTCTTTTCTTTTTCGAGATGTCCGGTGATACGCACGGAACTTGGTGCACATTGCATTGCACTACCTCCAATTCTCACCAAATAAATGAAAGGAATAATACTCCACTACTAGTTGCAAATCTCTTGATTCCATGGAATTTAACCTAAATCTTCGCTGCTGAGCTTGGCATGAATATTCCACTACTAGTTGCAAAGACATTAAAAAAAACTAGCAAATGCACGTGTGTTGCACGTAAAATAATAATATTATCTAATTATAATCAATATATTTTCTAACTCATGTGGTTAAGGTAAGAGGTATTCTTCTTGGTTGTTTGAGTTCGATTTCTCATGTTGTGTTACATTTAACAATTTTTTTTTGTATTGTTTAACATAATTTAGATTTTTTTAAGTTAATAAATGATGATATATAGATACGGCTTAGACGGCTCACTCTTGAGCCGTTTTGAAGCCTCATTATAATAGTATAGATGTGTTTCTAGTGTCGTCTTACCGTCATATATACTTGGGAGAGGAGATTATTTTCGTGACTCGAAAGCAACAAACATTATTTTTGCACGAGGTAAAGATTACTGCATAAACCCTATATGTTGGGTATAAGGGAGGTTTTGAGCATAGTTTGCAGTATCGACCGATACGGTTTGGTATATAACCCGATTCGATATCGATCGATACTGATCAATACCGACATCGGAGGTCTCTTTTTCATTCTATTCGGCAAAAAAGATTGAAAAAAAAAATTTTGTAAGGTGTAAAAGTATAGTAAGGTGGTAAAACCATATAAAAGAAGGAAACTTATCTATTATAGGTAAATCAAATTCCAAAATTGTCAAAAATAACACAAAAAAATACTTAAAATTATGTCTAAATATATAAAATATTTTTTTTCTCTAAAAACACCAAAAAGTTTAATACTCCAATCCGAAACCGTCGATCTTGTCGATCCCGATACCCATATGCGATTCCAATAGTGCGAACCTTGATCTTGAGAACATGACCTTACTCGTCCAAACCCCGAGTCTAATTACGATAAAATTTTGGGACAGTTTCAGATACCGGTCGGGTCACGCTGATGCTACCTTGGCTTGGAACTTGACAAGTGACAACGGACTCTGCGACGCCCAATTCGTCACGCCACCGGTATCCGAATCGGCAGCACGTGCAGACACCTCAAAATTTGCTCCTTTGGACACGTTCCGTTATCCGCTAATCACAGCATTAACCAAGTCTACCAAGCGTGTGTGTTGGTTCTAAAGTCAAATGTTGATAGCACAATCATCTAGACATAGATAAATGGGTCATTCAGTTTTAGGGTCTCACGTATTTATGGATATTAGAATTTGGATATCGAAATTGACCGATGTTAGAATTTGGATCTTGAAATCACTGTTCGTTAGCTTACGTAAACAGTATTTTTGAGACCCAAATTTTAATATCGGTCAATTTCGAGACCCAAATCCTAATACTCATGTATATGTGAGACCCTAAAACTAAATATCCCTAGATAGGTTCTAGCTTCTAAGGATGATTCATGGAACTGTGAAAAATCTCCCGATGTTAGGATTTTGGGTCTCGAAATCACTGTTCATTAGTCTACGTGAACAGTGATTTCGAGACCCAAACTCTAACATCGGTCAATTTCGAAACCCAAACCCTAATATCAGTGTATATGTTAGACCCTAAAACTAAATATCCCTAGATAGGTTCTAGCTTCTAAGGATGATTCATGGAACTATAAAAAATCTCCCGATATTAGAATTTGGATCTCAAAATCACTGTTCATTACAGTAATTTCGAGATCCAAACTTTAACATCGATCAATTTTGAGACCTAAACTTTAATATTTATGTATATGTAACACCCTAAAACTAAATATCCTGCTTCTGTAAGGATGATTCATGGAACTGTGGAAAATATCTACGACAGCTATATTGAATTTCCCAGCCATGTTTTGGTATTGCTGCTGTCTGCAGATCACTTGAAACATTATAATACTTGTAACATGTTTTGCATGCTACTTGACTACAAAATTCACAACAACAAAGAATTGCCAAAAAAAAAAAAACACAGATCCATAAGAATACTGCTGAATACAATTTCTATTTCAGCTTCAAAGTAGGGGTGAACATTCGGTTAATTCCTTCAAATCGAACCGAATAACCGAAAATCAAAGTTGGGCAAAATTGAATAAGCAAAACCGAAGTCGAACCGAAATGAGACATAACCGAATCAAACCGAGCCGAATCAAATCAGTTCAGTTTTCGGTTTATTCTCTTTTCGGTTTATTTGTACTTTTTTTGTTTATATATATATATATATATATATATATATATATATATATATATATATATACACACACACGGCCCTCCGCACTACCACTAGACTAGTACCATATATATATATATATATATATATATATATATATATATATATATATATATATATATATATATTCTACTATATAATAGGAAAACTTGATGGTGAAACTTTTGAATTCCAAAAATACCCTTATATGTCTATCTATCTATTCTGCTATATAATAGGAAAACTTGATGGTGAAACATTGAATTCCAAAAATACCCTTATATGTCTATCTATTCTACTATATAATAGAAAAACTTGATGGTGAAACTTTTGAATTCCAAAAATACCCTTATATGTCTATATTAATTAAAAATGGTTCATCTATTCTACTATATAATAGGAAAACTGGTGAAACTTTTGAATTCCAAAAATACCCTTATATATCTATATTAATTAAAATCTATTCTACTATATAATAGGAAAACTTGATAGTGAAACTTTTGAATTCCAAAAATACCCTTATATGTCTATATTAATTAAAAATGGTTCATTAATTTTAATAAGACAACTTAATAATTATGAATACTATCCCTTGATCTTCCTAAAGAGTTTTTCAAAATTAACTAAAAGAATATTAAAATACGTGCAAGGCACGTGCACATATGCTAGTATATATATATATATATATATATATATATATATATATATATATATATAGACACACGCACACACAAAAAAAAATATAGACACACACACACACACGAGATCGATCCCCCACGGGAGCGGCTGGGTGGCAGTGGCCACGGTGTTGGCTGGGTGGCTCTAGCCCGAGGGCATTAGTCCACGAGCATTTGGTTAAAAAAAAAAAAGAAAATATATATATATACACACACACACATTAAATTTTTTTATTCGGTTTTCGATTTTGGACCGAAACCAAAGTCAAAACCGAAACAAAATAAAAAAGAATTAGTATTTTCAAAACCAAAACCGAATCGAATTTTTTTAACTCCAATAATGCTCACCCCTACTTCAAAGGATATGTAAAGTTTACAAATAATTGGGAAAAAGTGCACTTGTATTTCAATGATGTGTGTTCGAATTATACGGATTTCATACAACTCAACATCAGAGCAATCGCAAAAATGCTCATTCTTTACCATTATGTTCCTGTTAATGTGATGATTGGGCCATTTCTGATATTCTAAGGACATTGTACAACTATTATTTAAAAAAAAAAAAAAAACCCTTTTTAACCGCTTTAACTCAGGACCGTTTCTGACTAAGGACCTTGTATAAATATTAAAAAAATTGCCTTTTTTTTAAACCACTTTCATGTTACTGCAATTTCTAAAAAAAATAGAAAGATCTAAATCTAAAAATGAAAGATTTCACATTAGTAATATATACGACGGTTAAAAATGTGGGGATCTTTCAATAATTGGGGTTATGTACGATGACACAATTTGCACATGCTAAAAAAAAACGGTCATGTTTTTTTTAAAAAAACTTTTAACTATGGCTTAGCTTGGAACATCCCTTTAGGTTGGAGTCCAGCAGCAACCAGGCCCTTCAACTTGAAGACTAAAGGTTCTCAAAATATGATATGAGAAGTAGGTTTTGACTCTCAACCAGGTTACAGGTGGCTAGAAAAAAAAAATATTTTGTATACGAGTACCAGGTTTAAGACCTAATTATACTTTGGGTACTGGATTTGTCCGTTTTAGACTTTGGATATTTAAAATTTTTAGTGACACATTTTAGTGACGAACATTCGTCATTAAAAGACCCATTTCGTCACAAAAGACCAATTTTGTGAATAAAATGTGTCACTAAAAAAATTCAAATATTCAAAGTCTAAAACGGACAAACTCATCTAAGTAGAAGAAGAAGCAATTTTGTGACCTTTTGCCAGCAAGGAAGGGAGGGGACCTTCCTATGTCTTGCTCTCCTACGCTCCAAACCTGTTCCAGAAATACAAGCAAGTGAGAAGAACCATAGATGCATATGAATTAGAGCACAGCATATATGCAACTGGCAATACAAGGAAAAGAAAAAAGAAAAAACATATGCTCAACACTACAAAAGTAACAAGATGGATGGTACATCTGGAAGTTCTTTGAAGAAACAGCAAGAACATTTTCTTGTGGTGCTGTTCCCATTTGAAACATGCCAAACACATATATGGTCACAGAATTGTCCTCCGTCGTCAGGAAAATAATTACCATTTCCATATATATATATATATATAAGGAAGGATCAGGATTCTCACTTAAATATTTTCGAATGCTTCAAAAAATTACAGCAGCTGGATCTTGTCTTTTTAAAACTGACTGCAAATAATAAATAGATTTGGAGCAAAATAAATAACAAATTTGTGATAGGAAAATTGCAAAAATAATAACAGACCCACAAAGAATTATTTCTGCAAATCTAGAAGACCTTACCTCCCCAGAAATAGCCTTTTTTGTGCAAATTAACTTTCGTTTTTTGCAATTTTCAGATCTGCGCAACTTCTCACAGATCTAGAAAATTTTCTAGTCAGATCACAACATGAAACAATCTTGCTCAAGACCAACTAACCATAGTAAGCCAAACACAAGATCATACAAACGCACCAACACAATTCGACAATAAGACTAATCTAGTGAACATAACAAATAAAGCAAAAAAGAAAAAAAGGAAAGTTGCATCCAATTCATTGAGCTTCCAGAATATGTAGCCTTCCAAAATTTCTTTCAAACAACAAAAAATGACTCTTTAGACTCAAAATAGGTCATTAAACATATCAAACTATTGAATAGCAAATCCCCCAAGGAAACAACACAACCCAAGATCAAAGGGGGACTAGCAGTGCACACACAACTCCATGACATGGTAATTTCACAGAAATCCCAAACATATAAACCAAAATTAGTCATATAGGTAATTTGCAGGAGAACATTAAACCAAAATTTATTCACATCTACATGCAAATTTGTACTGAGAAATATTAGAGAAAAACAGCATCAAACAGGTTAACACCAAATCAAGAAATAGATAGCATACTGAAGTATTAACCTATAAGCAAAATACCTACTATTCTTTAACCTATTACGCTTTCTAGGGTTGCAACTTTGCGGTTGCTAAAATGTGGAACTATCCAGAGTCTTATCTTATGGCCTTGGGTGTAAATGCACCTTTGCAAAAAATAGATTCACAAAAGAAAAGTAGCGGTTTCACTATTACTGTTCTAACTGTGGTGGTCCAACTAATACTGCTAATGCCAAAGATTAATTCACATAGAAAATGCACTGAACACGATGTTGAAGAGAGCAATAAAATGTTAATTGTTACATTAGAGTGATGCAACGAACCGATGATTTTGTTACACCAGCAGCCTCATTCTAGGTTGTTTTCTCCAAACACTTTCTAAGTTCCTGGGTTCCAAATAACCCAAAGTCGAACTGCAATGCCAATTCTTGCCGTGTAACTTAAATCCTCTTGTTGAGCATTTACCTCGGACGAATTATGCTCCCACCATCCACTTCCCTATCAGTTTCATGGTAAGCAATAGATCCATCTTCTGTTACAAGAAGTAAAATCAAAGAAAAGATTAGATCTGAAGTATGATAGTGTTCACAAAAAGTTTTGATACCATAAAGAATGTAGTAGCGGTCCATGCTATCTTTTATAGACACACGTTCCAGAACTGTGGAAGGAACTGTGACATGTTTACAGTTTATACATAATTATAAAGGTTGATGTTAGTCAACCTAGATTTTCAGAATATGAGCTTGAAGTAAATAGAATTATCATAAGACTTCCATAGTTTCATCCTTTTTTGCTTATTGGCAATAGTAAATCACCTGTAAATGGTAGACTCAGTTCTACAGAGTCAAATTGCAAAAAGAAGAGTGCCATTTTATAAACATGGTGAGCTTGGGTCAAGTATTTATAATGATCTAGCAAGCATGGATATTCCAAAACATGTGCGATGTCTGTACCATAGCTGTCTGAGATTAAAGAACTGCACATGAACAAACAAATATATACACACAAATACACCAAAATTGGTGCCGTCTCTATGACATTGTCCATATTGTGTCATGTCACATTTGTAATTGTGCAACATAGATTGTTAGAAAATTCTTCAATAATTCTTCGATTTAAATCTGCAAAATAAAAAGGAAATTAAATTGTTACCGGCCTCCGGGAAAGTCGTGCACGTAGCACTGCCCTAAGAGTTAGCTCGGGTCTATGTGCAGACTGAATCCGAACGCCCCTAGTGGTAAAATCCCCGCTCCACCGGAATCTCGTTGCCGCACACGACGTCGAGAGAATGACCCCGACTTAGCTCCACCCAGAGCAAAAGGAACAACAGCAGCAGTACGATGAAGACGAGAAATTTAGAGAGTTCCGAGAAGAATATATTTCTGTGTGTCGAATGAAGAAAAAGGGGGTCAATATATATAGGCTGTAGCAAGCTTCTCCAATGGACAGAATATTATTACAAATGTGATACATTGTACCTGGACGGAATTCAAAATCCAAACGTTACTGAATTTAAAAGATTTGTAACGGTCAAAAATTTTGGAGAGGAGCAAAAAACTTTTAGGGTCTCGGTCCGAACTCCAAGTGGAAAACGGATTGGTATTCGGCGCCCGCAGATGTGGGCCCGTACCCACCCGGGCCGGGCGGCGGCGGCGGCGCGCGCGTGTGGCCCATGGAGCGCCCACACACAACTTTTAAAGAAACAAAAGTAGAAGAAGCAATATATACATAGTGGAGGTAGTTCCACTATCCGATGTGGGACTAAAGCTTATGTGGAAATTGAGCTTTTGCTCAAAATGCTACAGCTGAGCTAACATAGATGATGACAGATCCTAAGCTCCTCTTGGTTGACAAGATAATTTCAAATTCTATGACCCACTTCCTTGACCTCTACGCTAATAAAAAAAATATCTACCTAAGCTACAGAGATGAGTGCAATCTGCTGGGTATCCATTAATATCATACAGGTAGATTGATTCAGGTCACTGATAGAAAAGAGGTAGATTAATATCACATGATTCTTCACGTTAATCTTTATCAATATGAAAATCAGACATGTCTCTGGTCTCAGGCTCTAATTGCAAGACATCAAGTCTCTGGGCTAGTTCAAAACTTCAAATAGCCAGGGACCTCTAAAAAGCGTACCACTCGCAGACTGACAAACATGATCTTGTTGTAACAAATCTCATGTAAACTATCACCAAATTATGTTAGTTTCATTATCATAGCTTCATTAAACCTATTGATTCAATGTCATGTTCAAATAACTTGCATACTCCAGAAAAATATATCTTTAGTTTTGTGAAACTGTGTCCAAACTTAGTTTCTGGTCATCTGATAGTCAATGACACATTTTCTTGTTTATTTCAAGCAAGTATCGTATATTGAGCCTATTAACATTGTTGGACATCATCTTAGTCTCAACTCATCCAACTTGATGATGTTAAGAAATGTCATAAAATTATAATTTATTATGTTCCCTGAAACTTGACAATCTTATTCAAAGATTTGTTGTTTAACTAGATCCGGTTCATTGACCCTTGTCTTAATTTTTAAACTAAAGCATCTTTATACCATTGGTACTATACTACTATCTTACTTCACTCTTCAAGTACAGAAATTTAGACTAAATTTCTTTAAGAAAGGATGTAGTGACCCACATTTTCTTAACCATGTTTGCAAGTACAGAAGCATGGCCGAGCTGGATTTGGGCATCAATTTGGACTATAGTTTGCAATATCGGCCGATACCGATCCGATACGGCCATAGTTTGCAGTATCCGCCGATACCGATCCGATACTGAGAACCTTGTCAGTATCGGTATCAGAATCAGTATCGGAACATTCCTATGAGTATCGGGATCGACGGTATCTGTAGAATCAGCAGTTTTGGATTGGAGTATCGGATTTTTGGTATCGGAAATCAAATAATTATTAACAAATTGCTAACATTTTAGGAAGTATTTTTTTTTATATTTAGGCATAATTTTAAGCATTCCCAGTGTTGTTTCTTAGCAGTTTTGAAATTGAATGAAATAGTAGTCACCCTTGTCAATTGGTTTACAAGCGATAGATAAGTTTTCTTCTTTTACATGTTTTTACAACTATACTATGTTTTTACACCTTTGTTGATTGCTTTATTTTTCAATTTTGTTGTCGAATTGACCGGAAAAGTGACCCACAATGTTGGTATCGGTCGGTATCGAGTATCTGTCGGTATCGGATCGGGACATAACAAACCGTATCAGTATCGGCCGTATCGGATTGGTATCGGCCGATACTGCAAACTATGGTTACTGAGAACCTTGATTTGGACTTAATATGGACAACGATTATTCTAGGGTTAGATACAGATAAGAAATCAGAAGCGAAATCTTTGTTTGATTGAATATTTTTTGTCCCATCATAATAACTATCATTGGGGACTTGTGGTAACATAAGGATTTCTAGTTTAACTATACAATTGCTACAATGAAATGAAGGGTTTGGTTGTAATGCGACGTTTAGCGACGTCAAAACGTGACGTCGCTAAGTTATTTTACTTAGGGCACGCCGCTGCCTTCTTTCCCCCTCATTCTCACTCGAAAACCCGAAAATTTCATTTCCCCCCCCCCCCCACCCCCACCCCCGGCGACCCCCTCCCCCCCGGCGACTCCCTCCCCCTCCGGCGAGCTCCTCCTCCTCGAGATCCTCCTCCTCGAGCTCCTCCTCCCCCAATCCGACCTCCTCCTCCTCTTCCTCAGGTAAACCCTAACCTAACTCCTCTCCTTCCTCCTCCTCCTCTCCCACGGACACACACACACGCACACGGACACACACGGACACGGACACACACGCACACACACACACACACACACACACACACACACACACACACATATATCATTACCAACCACGCGTGAACACGTGCACGAGACTGCACTGTGTCATTTGTGTTCGTGTGTGTTAAAAAATAATTTGGACACGATTGTGTCCTGTTTTGGTGGACACTTGACACGTGTGACTCTATGACACATACACATATCATTACCAACCATTAGATTTTGCTATTAATTGAATTTGGATTTCGAATTTGGTTTATCCCCAATTTTCTGATACGTAGTTCACTATATATTAATTTTCTGAGATTAACATTTGTTTAAACTGATTTTGAATGATTAAACCATTATGATTAATCCCATATCTTGTCTGAGAATTAATGTGCATGTTAGGGTTCACATTGATTGGGGATTCTTGGGTTTTCGTATGCCATTGACTGTCAAAACTGAGAACAGTTTTTATACACTGTTTTCATATATTGGCACACACACATTACACTGAATTTTCTCGAGAAATTATGCACTGTTTACACCTATCTACACACACACATAAGTGTAACCTGAGAATATAAACACACACTACTGCTATCTACTGATTTTCCTAAGATTGATACACTGTTTGTGTATACTGTTTCTCTTATAGCTCACTCACATTACACTCAAAACCGAGAATAGCTAATTCACTCACACTATTGATTCCTATGTACACACACACATTGAGACACCTAGCCCATGTTATGTACACACACATGGCACACTTTACCCTATATACACACACCCTATTGTACACACACACACTGTTAGCACACCACACACATGACACACACACATATATATACGTGTCAATCTGAGAACAGTTTGTGCATTGTTTTCTCATATTTTATATATATATATATTGCAGTCTATATTATCTCTTCATATCAGTCCAGGCATTTATTTAGTTCCAGTCCTATTATTTGTCTTGTATTCAGTTGTTCAGTCCCATGACTGACATATAGATTAGGTATTATTTGGTTGAAGGATTACCTTTTTAGTTCATTCCACCCTTGCACATCGACATTAGTTATCAACTTAGATGTCCAGCCTGTCCTTAAATCAGTTTTGAATTAATTATTCAGCCCCCAAATTGCTTATTGGTTAGTTCAGTCTCCTATTGAATATGAGTTCAGTTCCTGAGGTCACTTGAGTATCAGTCCCTAACATCAAGTGTCTAGTCACCTACCTACCATGCATCAGTCCATGCCACACAGGTTCAGTCCTATTTTCACAAATGGGTCAGTGTTTGGAGTGTGGCTCGAGTTTGGGGCTTTTGATGATAGGTATTCTTGTATCAGTCAACAGGTGGTCTATTTGAGTAATAGTCCTTGTAGATTTTATTTTCCTTAAACTGTAAATAGGACTGAGATTGGTTTTCCTATTCCTGAGATAAATCCACTGAATGTGTCAACTGATTCCCTTGAATAACTGAAATTGAATTGACTGTTAACCAATAACAATAAGGTAAAGGGTACCAATAGCGATAAGGTAAAGGGTACCAACTTAAGGTATTGGTATTGGGATACCAATAGCGATAAGGTAAACGGTACCTTGGTAGGTAATGACTAGAAATAGGATATTTGACTTAGATTGGACTAAGAGTTGACAAAGTCAACTATAGGTCAATCCTTGACCTACTTTGACCTTGTTTGACTTTGTTTGACTTAGGTTGACCTTGTTTGACTTTGTTTGACTTAGTACAACCTAGTTTGACCTAGATTGCATATCATTGATATTAGTAACTGTCCGCTACTAATGTGTCCCTAATAAGACATAATATACGAATTTGTGCCTGTTGGATAATGTGTGTCCATCTTTGCAGAATTATTTTTAAATGGATATGAATTACTACTTGCGGAATCGTTCATGGATGTACAATCGTCGTCCTGATGATATGTGTAGTGTGCGGGATGAATACATAGCGGGAGTAGAGCAGTTCCTGCAGTTTGCTAAGGCGTTCCCTCAGTACATGGACGGTACCAAAATTAAGTGTCCGTGTGTGAAATGTCATAACGTGAAATATTATCCAGAAGTGGAAGTGACATATCATTTGTACTCGAGGGGTTTCACGCCTAATTACTATCAGTGGGCCGCACACGGAGAACTTGTGTCTTTAGCATCAGAGCCGGAGCCTTATGTTGAGCCATATATGCATGCGGGACCTAATTTTGTTTCAGATAATCATGCATACGACGACGGGTGCGTGAACATGGTTTTCGACGCTGTGGGACCTAGTTTCGTTCATGATGCACCTGAGGAGGCACCGAACGCCGATGCTGCACAGTTCATGGAGTTGCTGGAGAATGCAATGACTCCATTGTATCCTGGTTGTGAGGATCATTCACCGTTGGAGGTGGTTACAAGACTGTTGAACATTAAGTCAGATTTTAACATGTCGCAAGAATGCTACAACCGAGTGTTGGAGTTGATTATAGAGATCTTGCCGGCGGGTGCTAAGTTGCCTAAAGACTTCTACCGGTCTAAGAGGATGGTGAGATCGCTCTGGATGGGATACGAGAAAATCGATTCCTGTCGCAATGGGTGCATGCTGTACTACAAAGACGACAAGGACGCAGATGTGTGCAAATTTTGTGGTGCTGATCGCTATAAGACAACTAGTACAGGAAGGTCTACCGGTGCAAGAAGACCGACCGATTCAATGCACTACTTGACTTTAACGCCGCGGTTGCAAAGATTATTTATGGTGAAAGAGACGGCCGAAAATAAGAGTTGGCACATGCGAGAACAGATTGAAGGAGTGTTGGATCACCCATCCGATGGAGAAGCGTGGAAGCACTTTGATCGACTGTATCCAGATTTTGCTTCAGATCTGCGAAATGTCAGGTTGGGACTATCTTCTGACGGTTTTACTCCTTTTGGTCTTTCGGGATCCCAGTATTCGTGCTGGCCTGTGATTGTCACTCCGTATAACCTACCGCCTTGGATGTGCATGAAGACTCAGTACATGTTTCTAACCGTTATAATTCCTGGTCCGAACAATCCCAAGAGGAACATTGACGTGTACTTACAGCCTTTGATAGATGAGTTGAATCAGTTATGGGAAGTAGGCGCTAACACGTACGATGTTTCCAGGAAGCAAAATTTTCAGATGAAGGCAACCCTTATGTGGACCATCAACGACTTTCCGGCCTATAGAATGTTATCTGGATGGAGCACTCATGGCCGTCTCTCATGTCCGTATTGCATGGACCGTAGTAAGGCTTTCCGCTTGAAACACGGAGGAAAACCGTGCTTCTTTGATTGTCATCGGCAATTTCTGCCAAAAGATCATCCGTTCAGAAGGAACAGGAATGCTTTCCGTGCCGGCGTTGTAGAGAAGGGTGATCCACCGCCAAAGTGGTGCGGAGCCACGATATGGGAGGAGGTTAAAGATTTTTCAAGTGCTATCGAAGATCCTACAACTGGGTACAAGTGCGATGGATTTGGTAGAGTTCATAACTGGACAAAGAGGAGCATATTCTGGGATCTGCCATACTGGAGTACCAATCTGATCAGACATAATCTTGATGTCATGCATATTGAGAAGAATGTGTTTGATAACATAATTAATACTGTGATGGACGTAAAGGGAAAAACGAAAGACAATCCCAAGGCCAGGTTGGACTTAGAAGAAATATACAAACGTCCTGCGTTGTATTTGATACAGCAGAATGGAAAACAGTTCCTGTCGAAGTCAATTTTTTTGCTGGACAAGGAGGATAAAGTGAGACTTTGTCGGTGAATCCAGGGCCTAAAATTTCCAGACGGATATGTGTCAAATCTGAGAAGATGTGTCGATCCGAAGGAAAACAAATTGACGGGTATGAAGAGCCACGATTGTCACGTATTCATGGAGAGGTTAATTTCGATTGCATTTCGGGAATTCTTACCGCATGCAGTTTGGGATCCATTGACGGAGCTTAGCATATTCTTCAGGGATCTTTGTTCTAAGAAATTGCTCGTTGATCGTCTAGAAAAGCAAGAGAAGGACATTGCGGTAACACTATGCAAGCTAGAGAGGGTGTTTTCTCCTGGATTCTTCGACTCTATGGAGCATTTGCCGATTCATCTATCCTATGAGGCACGTGTTGGTGGACCCGTCGAATATCGATGGATGTACCCGTTCGAGCGACATTTGAATCACCTAAAAAGAAAGGTAAAAAATAAGGCATGGGTCGAGGGTTCTATTTGTGAAGCCTATGTTCTCGAGGAGATTTCAAACTTTTGTTCGATGTATTTCAAGCCTCATGTTGCGACTAATAGAACGAGAGCTTCCAGAAACGACGAGGGAGATCATGAAAGTAATGATACAATACTGAAGGTATTCAATGCTCCAGGAAAGCCATCGGGTAAGATGAAAAAGAGATATCTGAACGATGATGAGCTAAGGGCTGCTCAGGTGTATGTATTACTCAACTGCGACGAGGAAGAAGTAGAGAAACTGGAGGGATAAGTAATTAATACGTCTATATTATTTTAATAGTGTTAATTATTATACTATTACATTAATTGAACGATGTTGTTTTCAGCATATTTAATGATGATGTGAGGTCGGGTAGGCCACACATAACAGAAGAAGAACTAGAACAAGAAATGAGGCGTTATTTCCATCATAGTTGAGTGCATATGTAAGACTTGAGAACTCTGTAATTACCTTTTTGTATATGCACTTGATTGAGAATGAGCTTAATTGCTTCTTTCGTGGTATTTAGGTCGATCGTCCATACGCAAGACTTGAGAATGAGTCTATTAGAACGCTAGCCAAGGGACCAATTTATGCTGCAAAAATATGGCCAAGCTACTGTGTTAATGGGTTTAGGTTCAAGTCAACAACTTTCCCGATCAGAGACAACTTTGTGGATCTCGATTCCACCAAAAATAGCTGTTTGTGTATCAGATCTTCGAACTACAAAGATGTTGATGCGGGCAACAATTTCTATGGCGTGCTACGGGAGATCGTGGAGCTGACATATAGTTATGGAATAGAGCCTGCTAAGATTGTGTTATTCAGGTGTGATTGGTTCGATCCGATTGAAGGTCAAGGTTGGAAAGTAGACAAGCACGGTCTTGTTGATATAAACTATCGGCGTCGATATCAAGCCTATGAACCATTTGTCCTATCAAGTCAGGCTCAGCTCGTGTACTTCACAAGTTATCCTAAACGGGGAACAACAAGGTCGGACTGGTGGGCAGTATGCAAGACCAAAGCTAGAAATACCTTTGAGGTTGACGATATAGCTTATCAACAGGATGAACTACCTCTTGTAACAAATATTATAGAAGTGGACACGACGGAAGTTCCCTATTACACATCTAATTGTGTAGAAGAAGTAGAATTATCTGAAGAGGAAGATGCAGATGAAAGTGAAGATATAGAGGAAGAAGAAGAAGAAGAAGAAGAAGAAGAAGAAGAAGAAGAAGAAGAAGAAGATGAGCTAAACGAACTAGATGAATTTTCAGAAGAGGATTAAATCTGTACGTTTGTTTTATCATCATATTTGACACTTTAGTGACACTTCTATCATATAAATCTGTGACACTTCAGTGAAACTTTATTGACACTTTTATTGACACTTCAGTGACACTTTATGACTATGATATTTTTTAAAAATCTGTGATGTCTATCATATAAATATGTTTTTTTGTTTTATTGTCATATGTTTTATTGTCAAGTATGACTAGACCATCTGGATGACGCGGAGGATTTTATATTAGGCAGTCCCGTCAGCCTCGGGCTGGGGATGGAGAGGGCAGTTCCGTACCCTCATCCTCATCTCCGAGTACGCCAGTGTACCGTTCTGTTCCCGGTCCATTACCGGGACATGGCAGTTCCAGCAGGTTGGCGACTCCTCCCTCGTCGTCCAGCCTTCCTGATCCCGCGTCCAGCATCCCTGATCCCCCGTCCAGCATTCCTACTGTCGACGACTCTATGGAGGGAGCCCACGCCGAGCATATGGAGGACGGCGATCAGACTGATCCTGCCCAGGCAGGAGGTGAGAGCGACCCTCCATGCGCTCTCCCGGGCGAGACGCGTATGGAGATTTGGACGGACGGGCCTATGAAGTAAGTTAATTAATTATTATATATTTCTCAAATGATTATATGTACATATATATTCATGAAAAATTATTATTGTATAGATATCGGCCTTCTGCAGTACAGAGACAGCTGGGGACATTTCTGAGGCAGAACTATGGTGGGCCTTGGATTAACTACTCAGATGCTCCCGCAGATAGGAAGGCCTTTTGGTTCGCCCACTTCAAGGTAAAAAATTTGTTTATTTTTAAATTTTAATAATCATTTGTGCATATTATACAACTTTTGTATTTTACTTCTTGTAGAGGACCTATTTCTATCCACCACACCGGGCGGCGAGGATCGAGGGCTAATTTTCTGCCGTCGCAACCAAGCTCATCCGTGATGCGATCGACGACCAGAAGCGTCGTGATCGCTCCGGACAGCCGATCCAGGGTTGGATTACGCCAGAGCAGTGGACTGCGATGAAGGCTAGATTCAGCGAGCGCAGGTACCAGGAGCGGTCTAAGAAGGCCAAGGTGGCACGGTCGAGCGCCGGTAAGTGGTGTGGTGGCTCCATTCCGATGACGGAGCATTTTCGTCGTCTGGTACGTTTCCTATGACGGACATTAATTTATATGTAGTTATATAGAATGTTTAATACTAATAATAGATAATATATTTTAACAGGTAAAAAAGGGTGAGGACCCGAACATGGTGACCGTCTTCCTGGTCACCCATCGGAGGGCTGGGGAGTTCATTGACGAGCGAGCGACGCATGCATATGTACGTTCTATCCTTTATATTAATTTACTATAATTTAGAAAACATGAAAATATATATCAATATAGACTTTAGCAAACACTTACACGTTAGCAAACATGTTCTAGGCCGAGTTTGTTCGGCTACAGGAGGAGGCGGCTGCTGCTGCTGCTGCTGCTAGTGCGCAAGCAGAGGGAGGGGCTGGTACTTCCTCCCAGCCACCTACAGCTCCATCGCTGGACGAGCTCTGGATGACCGCCGTCGGCGGTCTTCAGAAGGGTACGTACTACGGTACGGGATCCTACGGCGCGTATTTGGCTTCGGAGTCATCCCGAGCCCCCTCTGTCAGTACGCAGTCTTCGGCTACGCAGGCGTCGTCACGAGCTGAGGATGTTCGTCGTCAGATCGAGGAGCTGCGTCGCGAGTTGCTGCAGCAGATTTTTGATGCGGTCGAGCGACGATCCGACCCTCCGATCGTCACCGGACGATTTGATACGGTCGAGCGCAGTATACATGAGTTGCTGAGTCTGCATCAGGCTACAACTGCCAGCTTGCAGACGCTCACCGAGTCTACGCAGCGCACAGAGCGTAGACAGGTCGAGCTGGAGGGATCACAGAGGAGCATATCTGCCTCACTCGCTCAGTATACTGAGAAGGTGGTGAGTACCCTTGCTGCGCATGGTGAGCGACTGCGAGAGCTGGAGCAGGTACGTCCTCCCGGTCCATCGACGGCACCGACTCCAGACATTCCACTGCCTCCTACTGCCCCTACGGTGCAGCTCACCCAGGAGCAGTATGAGTACATGCTATCCCAGATGCGCGGCAGGAGTCCTCAGTGATCCAGTAGATATTTTTTATCATCTTTGTATGTATTGGCCCTATGGGCCTATTGACCGTTCTGTACACTGATTTTCATTCTTATTTGCCCTCCATTGTGGACATGTATGTTTGTTGGATATTTACTTTGTGATATTTACTTTGTTGGTATTTTTATTGTGATATTTACTTTGTGATATCTGTGATGGGGATGACAAATATACCTACGCTGGGTTATAAGCGATGATCTGATATACAAAGGTGGTGCTGCCGAAATTTTAAAAAAATATATTGTGTATTTTTGTTATGATATGTGTCTGTGTTTACAGTGAATGTGAAATACAGTGTTCACAGTTTCGATTACTGTTGTATGTGTTATCTTGGATAGAAATAGCAACAGTTCAGGGTGCACTTCTGAGAGCTTCATTTTCACGTCCTTCACTTTCTCGGACGTCGTAAAGGTTCCCGAGAAGGTGAAGGACGTGAAGAGGAAGCTCTGAGAAGTGCACCCTGAACTGTTGCTCTTTCTATCCAAGATAAAACATAGAACAGTAAGCGAAACTGTCGATGGTTCGAACACTGCACTTCACACACACTGTAAACACAGAAACACAGCATAACAAAAATATCAATTATATTTTTAAAATTTTTTTTTAACATCTGCGACGTATAGCGATATTCTGCGACGTACTGCGACGGCAGATAGACGTCGCTAAATAGCGACGTTACGTCGCTAGACGTCACTAATATGCTGACGTGGGCTGAGGGTGTACGTCGCTAAATCTGTCGGTATGCGTCGCTAAGTTGCCCACGTGGCTGTTATGCCATGTCATCATATATAAATTACATAGCGTCGCAAGTGGTCGCTTTACGTCGTCATTTTGGCGACGTAATGGTACGTCGCTATATGTCGCAATTTTTGCGACGGCTAGCGACAATTAATTACGCATCGCAAATAGCGACGTTCAGCGACTAAAGTGCCATCTGCGACTTGCCTTTAAGCGACGTCCCGTTTTCGTCGCTAAATACGTCGCTAATTGGTTTTAGCGACGTAATTTCCTTATTTAGCGACGTTTCCTAACGTCGCTAAAATGAGTTATTTTAGTAGTGGTTGTTGTATGAAAACTCTACCAAGTACAGATGGCTCTCCCATGATTCGCCAAAGTCCAGCACACAAGTCCTCAATATGTCCTCTAGCGTCTGTATCGTCCTCTCGGACTGCCCATCTGTCTGCGGGTGGTACGCCGTACTGAACTTGAGCCGACTGCCCAACTCTTCCTGCAAGCTCCTCCAGTAGTGGGACGTGAATCTGCTGTCTCTGTCTGACACGATGCTCACTGGTACTCCGTGCAAGCGAACTATCTGCTGCATGTATAGCTCCACCAACTTTTCGGTGGAAAGCCCCACCTTGAAGGGTATGAAGTGCGCACACTTCGTCAGCCTGTCTACGATGACCCAAATGGCATCATTTCCTCCTTGGGAACGAGGAAGCCCTGAGACAAAGTACATCGTAATGTGTTCCCACTTCCACTCGGGAATGGGTAACGGCTGCAACAGACCAGCTGGCCTCTGGCGCTCCGCCTTGACCTGCTGGCAAACTAGGCATCTCGAAATAAAACGTGATACATCTCTCTTCATCCCGTGCCACCAAAGATGTTCCCGCAAGTCACGGTACATCTTGTTAGCACCAGGGTGAATAGAATATCTCGATCGGTGCATCTCCTGCAAGACTGCCTCTATCAGCTCTCCCTTCGGCATGCACAATCGGCTGTCATGCCTCAAGGATCCATCCTCTGCTACGGTGAAGTCATCCAGCAATCCAGCTAAAGCCTGGGCTCGAAGTCTGCGAAGGCGCTCATCTGTAGACTGTGCCTTCCTGATCTGCTCCATCAAACCTGACTGAATGTCAAGCGCCATCATCTGTATCACTGATCCTGGCCGAACTATCTCGAAACCGAGCTTTTCCAGATCTTCCCGCAAATGTCGATCTATCATCAGATACCATGCCATCGGATGTCTGCTCAGCGCATCCGCCACCATATTTGCCTTTCCGGGGTGATGCTGTAAATCGATGTCGAAGTCCTTCATCAACTCCAACCATCGTCTTTGTCTCATGTTTAGCTCTTTCTGTGTGAACACATACTTCAAGCTCTTGTGGTCAGTAAAGATTTCCACACGCTCTCCGTATAAGTAATGTTTCCATAACTTGAGTGCAAAGATCATGGCAGCTAACTCTAGGTCATGGGTAGGATAGTTCCGCTCATGAGTCCGTAATTGCCTAGATGCATAAGCAATCACTTTCCTATGCTGTTGTAGGACACATCCTAGCCCCTTTTACGAAGCATCGCTGTATATGGTGAAACCTCCAGAACCTGAAGGTAATGTCAGAACTAGAGCGGTCGTCAGCCTCCTCTTCAGCTCCTCAAACGCTGTCTGGCAGTCCTCTGACCAGATGTACTCTGCGTCCTTCCGCGTCAACTTCGTTATGGGTTCAGCTATCCTAGCAAAATCCTGGATGAACTTTCTATAATAGCCGGCTAAACCCAGAAAGCTCCTGATCTCTGAAACTGACGTCGGAGCCTTCCAAGTCTCAACGGCAGCAATCTTTCTGGGATCCACCGAGATCCCCTCTCCAGTAACTATATGACCGAGAAACTCCACTCGGTCCAAAAAGAACTCGTACTTCGACAATTTGGCATACAATCTCTCATGCTTCAGAATCCCCAAAACTATCCGCAAGTGCTCTGCGTGCTCCTCCGGCGTCTTCGAGTATATCAGGATGTCGTCGATGAACACTACGACGAACTTATCCAGATACTGGTGAAATGTCTTATTCATCAAGTTCATAAAGACAGCTGACGCATTTGTGAGACCAAATGGCATCACCAAAAACTCGTACTGCCCGTACTTCGTGTTGAACGTCGTCTTCTGGATGTCTGCAGTCCTGACTTTCACCTGGTGGTACCCGGATCTCAAATCTATCCTGGAAAATACTTTCGCCCCACTCAACTGGTCGAACAAATCATCTATCCTAGGCAGAGGATATTTGTTCTTAATGGTGATGGTATTCAATGCCCGGTAGTCAATACACAACCGAACGGTACCATCCTTCTTCGGCACAGAGCACTGGCGCTCCCCATGGAGAAGCACTAGATCGAATGAAACCCTTTTTCAACAGGTCATCAATCTGCTCTTTCATCTCTACGTCCTCCTTGGGGTTCACTCTATAGCAAGCCCGGGATACTGGTGATGAACCCGGTACTAAATCTATAGTGAATTCCACATCTTTGTCAGGCGAAAGTCCTGGAAAATCCTCTGGGAATACGTCCATAAACTCCCTAATGATAGGGTGTGGCGGTGCTATCTCTCCAACTGTCGCACAACAGTTCGGCTCTAGGCTGATCTCCGACCCTGTCCTCCTGACACTGAATGGTGTCGTGCCTGGGGGACTGAACAGAATACTACCCTCATGACAGTCTATAGCTGCATGGGCATAGCTAAGCCAGTCCATCCCCAATATGATATCATACCCCGGGAGTGGCATCACAAAGAATCGTCCCCTAAACTCTCTCCCGGCTATAGTAATAGAGCATCTATAGATAGCTCTAATGGGCACTGGTCCACCTTCCGTCATTGCTCTACTCATCTCCTCGGTAGGTGTAGCTACTAAGTGGTGTTTATGCATAAACTCTAATGACAGGAAGCTATGAGATGCACCAGAATCAAACAAGCATAGAGCTAGAAAAGTATGCAAATAAACATGACCTGTGATAATGTCAGCCAAATAAACGGGCTCCGATCCTGCTCCGGCTCCGGCTCAAGGGCCAGACTATAAGTCTTCCCCTGGGGTCCCTTCTGCTGCTGCAGATGTTGCCCAAACCTTTGCTGCTGAGTCGGAAGTGGCCCTCTAGATACTTTGGCTACTGGGCAGTCCCGAAGCTGATGGGTGGCAGACCCACAAGCTAAATACTGCCCTAACCTCTTCCTACAGATAGCAGCGTCATGGCCTATCCTCTTACAGAAAACACACAAAGCTCCCTTCTGCTGCTGCCGGGGTCCCGGGGCTCTAACTGGCGGGGTTGGGTGATGTGATTTAGGGGGACGATATGTCTGCTGGTGCGGCGTCGGTGCTCTCGGCTGGAAAGCCTGACGCTTGGACGATCCCTCGAGGTGTACAGAAGCTGACCTCTTGTAAGACAGAAGACGCTCCTCAATGCTCCGGGACAACTCTAGGCTTTGGTAGTAGTCAGTCGTACCGTTCGCTACTATAAGAATGCCAATGTCTGGAACTAGACCATGGCAAAACCTATGCGTCATCTCCTCCGGGTCTGCAACTAGACTAGGAGCGAAACGGCTCAGGTGACTAAACTCTGCTGCATACTCGTCAACAGAACGGATCCCCTGCTGGATATTCTGGAATCGTAGCCCCATGGCAACCCTAGCGGTGGTCGAGAAGAATTTCTTCTTGAACTGGGTCTTGAACTGATCCCAAGTGGCCCTCCCTCTCGCGAATAGCGGCTCATTCTGGAACCAAACTCCTACCAAGTCTGTCAGTAGAAATCTCGCTGCCTCAACTTGGAGGTCATTCGGCAACCTAGCTCCAAGGAGCTTCCTCTCTACCGAGTCTAGCCAGTCATCTGCTACAACTATGCCCTCAGTCCCTAAGAACTCCTTGGGGTTCAGACCCATGAAGTCCTTGATTGTCCCTGCTCTCTGCCGTGGCTCTACAGGTGGTGGGACCACGGTACGTTCCTCAGAACGCTCCATGCTCTGGCGGAGTAGGGTAGTCTGCTCCTGATGGGTCATTAGGAACCCCTGGATCAGAGTGAGCAATTGGTTCCCGTCGAGTGTGACGGAAGCCTGGGTGGGTATAGTGATAGGTGGTGGTGGGAGTATCGGGTCCTGCTAGGACTGTGATGTGGAAGGTGGTGGCATCTGGGTTGGTGGATTTGTGGAGTGGGATAGTATGGTAGGTGGAGGTGTATCGGTCAACTGGTCAGCTGACTGGATAGGGAGTGTGTCATTCTCAGGTGTGACATACTGGGATGAACGAGTAAACACCATCTAAATAAAATAAAAAGGACTTATAAGGACTCTTTAAAGTAAACAATCATAAACAAGAAAATCTAATTATAATCGCAAGCATGTGATGTATTTCCTATGTTGCAATCCTAGTATTCCTCTAGGTGTTCTAAGCGTCATTCCTAATGTTGTCTAATTACCTTAAGTTCCTAATTGCAGGCAAACTTGGTACAATAACGTAACCAAACAATTTAGTCATGACCTGCATAGGCCACCACTAAAAACATGTCACGACCCGCTACCAAAATTGTTGGGCCGGGCCGAGTCATGTCCAGCATACGCTTGAGATAAAGCGTAGTAAGTTATTCTAAAGATAACAAGGTAAAACTAAAATGTGCTAACAGTTCTATATGTAAAGAAGAGTCATAAATGCTCCAAAAACAAAAGTCATCTCATATAATAATAAGTCCAAGTACAAGTCCGAAATGTAAAACTGGATACAGGTCCAGTTACAAAATACGTAGTCTAATACATGACTACACTAAATATCCTGAGCAACTACACAAACTAGACGAGTTTTCCCGCAGGTACATCCTCGTAAGACAAAGCCTGGTCCTCGACAGTAACTCCATAATATGAGTCACAGAGCAACTCCTCCTCAGTAAGAATACCTACAACGTTATCCTGTCAGGACGGGAGCAAGTACTGATTCTAGCAAACATATAATACTGATCATGTGATGGAAAGAAATGACATATCATGTTTTTATCCTAGTTTTAGATATATTTTATCATGGCAATAGATATTCATTTTAAAGTTTAAAACTGTAGTAGGTGAGTGATCAGTCAATAGGTAATCAGGATGTACAGTGGTACATATCAATTTTCTGAAGCGTACATACGTACCCTTAACGGCATCGGTGTATGTCCATACACAAACGCGGGAGCAGACATACGACAAAGTTATATATAGAATATAACAGTGCTCGGTAAATACATACGGAGAAGGGGGGCATGATCACGTACACTACTAACAGTTTTCCCTTAACCCGTTGTTAAACATGTGAGAGATATGAAAACTGTCCTAAGCATGGTAGATACTGAAAGTAATATAACATGTGAAGTTTTAACTTGCTACCCCAAGGATCAGCATTTAACATGGTTAGAATTCGCAGTTTATGGTTATAGCAGTATGTAAAGTTTGTAGAAGTACTTGCCTTTAGCAAAGCAAAGTAACGATAAAAAATGCTATTAATGCCTGGTAACTCGTCATTGTAAAAATAAATACATAAACTTACTTTTTATACTAAGTTAAACACTAAGACACTAGTGGTGCAACACGACTTTCTGACTGGACACCTAGCCAAATGAAGACTTTAGCATAGGAGACCAATGTGGAGTGACACAATACTGTAACTAACTTTCTAGGACCTTTATACTAGTGCGGGGTGAGGTCCAATACGACTATAACTCAAAACAACACAAAAAGTTGCAAGTCGTAATTATGCAATAAATAAATCAAACTGTACATTGTATTCCAACAATTTTTGAGATAGACAAAAGGCTCAATTTTACATAAAGTAAAGTACCAAAATGATCCTTGTTAATTATAGAAATTTATACTAATTTTTCTGGAATTTATAAACCCTCATAAATATTTATTAAAAATCAGCAAACATAAATATACTGAAAATGAGTTCTGTTTTCCTATTTTTATAAAATACCAAAGCACTTAATAAATGCTAGAAAAATTATAATAAATTGTCTAAATTAACATAGTATTTAAATACAATTTTTCTCAGATTTTTACAGCACTTAAAATATATATAAAAATTCAAAATCAGCAAGCAACAGTTTCTGGAAATTAATTAATTATTTATTTACTATTTTTGTCCATGTATTCGAATTGAACCGAAGTCCAGATACTGGACCCAGAGCCATAAATTAAGTCCAATATGACTTGTACAGACTCTGAATGTATTAGACACAATTGGGCCCAAAACCCATGCTAGGCTTGGACATCAATTGGTCATAACAAAAAAAACACAGGAATTTAAATAATAATAATAATATATTTTTAAAGTGGTAAAAATATACAAGTCATAAAATATATAATAAAATAACTTGTGAAATTTTACATAACAATATTTTGTACAAGGTAGAATTTGAAATACATATATAAATATATAACTACAATATTTATATATATATATATACATATAAATATATAGATATTTATATATATATAATGGATATATACATACATATATTAAATATACATATATATATATATATAATGAAATACTAACTATAATATATATATATATATATATATATATATATATATATATATATATATATATATATATATATATATATATATATATATATATATATATATATATATATATATATATATATATACACACACACACACACACATACACACACACACAAATATTGTATACATATATAATAGTATGTATATAATAATATATATACACATGAACCCATATACATATATACATAAATACATATATATATATATATATATATATATATATATATATATATATATATATATATATATATATATATATATATATATATATATATATATATATATATATATATATATATATATATATATTTATATATATATATATATATATATATATATATATATATATATATATATATATATATATATATATATATATATATATATACACTTATAAAATAAAATACCAAATATAAAATATATATATATATATACATATGCAAATACTGTATATATACATATATAACAGTATATATATATATATATATAATAATATATACCTAAATATATATATATATATAAAATAAAACAAAAACAAAACAAAACAAAAAAGAAAACAAAAACAGAGAGAGGGGGGGTTCGAACTCGGCCCAGAGGGGTCGGGTTCTTGGGCTCAGTCGGGCTGGCCAGGGGGTCAGTCCGAGTCATGTGTTAGGGGTAGAGTTTGGGTTAGTGTTATTTCTGTTTAGGTTAATGGGTTTTAAACCCGATAAAATAAACTTCGTGTCCTGACAGTTAGGGACACGAAGACAGTCGAGTCCTGTGTCTGGGGTCGTGCACGACACGCACGATACGTGAACGTCGTGTCCACACTCATTACTGGACTCCCCATTACTGGGCGAGTCCGCACTTATGTACACGAACACGACTCGGCACGGAGGAGGAATGACACGTACGTGTCCGGCGCCTAGGGTTGAAGTCGGGGGCACTGGACGGCGGCTGGGGCGTCGTGGACGCGGCGCTCGGGTGGCACTGCGTTCGTCTCGATGAGATGTGTCGAGTGGTGGCGGTTGTGGGCGATGATGGTCGCTGGGGAGGTGGCGCTGGGGTATGGCCGGAGCTAGGGTTCAGGCGAAGGGGAAATGGGTCCTCGTCGGAGAAGAAGGGGGTCGGGGTGGTCGTGGTGGTGTGCTAGAGTTAGGGTTTGGTCTGGGGGTCGTTTATATAGGAGGGAGAGGTCGATTGTGGTCTGGGGGAAGTCGGTGGTCGTCGGCAGCTGGCCGGTCGTCGGGGAGTGGTTAGGTGAGAGGAGGGAAAGAACGTGGGGGAGGGGGGGGGGGGGGGGGGGGGGGTAGGGTAGGTTTGCAGTAAGGTCCCTAGAGTTTAGGATTTTACAGTTTGGTCCCTCCCCTAAATAAATGCAAAAATGAATTTGCAGAACCTAATTAAAACAATTCACAAATTTGCAAACTGCTATATTAACAATTTGACAAATTGCATAATGATATTAAAACAATTTTAAATATTACAAAACGATATTAAAACAATTCAGTTAATTACAAAATGATATATTTTAACTTAAAAACTATTTAAAAATTATCTAAAAATTCTAAAAAATTTCTAAAAATCATAATAAATTATTTTAAAGCTAAATAGGTCATTAGCAACTAATTAACACTAATTAAATTAAATTTGAAAAATAGGGCTGACAAAATATTTTGGCCAAAAAGGTTTTTTTTTTAACATTATGGGCCTAACAACACTAAAACTTTATAAATCTTCGTTCTACAACTTAGTTATGCATGGAACACCCTTAAAATATGCATATTATGCAAAAAACAGTGATAAATAGTAAAAAAATGTTCAAAATGTATCAACCGCCTAGACGGCCTACGCGGTAGGCAGACTCTCTCCGCCGCGTACCCGCCTACCGCCGTTTATAACCTTGTTTATAATTTAAAAACTATACAATTGCTACAACGAAATGAAGGGCTTGGTTGTAGTAAGTAAAAGAGTAGGGTCTACTTAAACTGTGGGATGTATGTGTGTGTGTGTGTGTGCTTTTTGCTTCTTCTGCTTAACCAAAGAACAGAAGAAATAAAGTGAAGCATCAGAGAAGTGAGGAAGAAGAAGGAATCATAGAGGAAAAAAAGAGTTGGAAGTATTTTTTGGAGTGACTTAGAAGTGAGGAGGCAGCATCGTTGAAGACAGTAGGTCCGGCAAGGATTGTTTTAATTCTTATTTCAAGTGAAGTTTAATCTTTATAATGGAACTGTTGATCTTTAGGGATAAATTAAATTATTAATACAGGAATTAGGTATTAACTGAATCCATACTATGGATTTTGAGCATCTCTTATTTGCAATACTCCTTAAAGTTCACAAAGTAGGTCAGGTTAGGAATTCGCATGAACTGATTGTTAGTGAAGAAGAAAAGTTATATTTTGGAATAGTAACTACGGAAGAATCCGTATCTTGAACTAGTGTGGATCCATGATCCTCTTTCACGAAAAGTAAATTTTCATGGTCCGTATCATGTCTTTCCCCTTTCGACAAGTATTCCATTTACTAAGGGGTACAATTCAATGGTTTAAGATGGAAATTGCAGTTCATAAGCTGAATATAGGCATGCTTACACTTGATACCAAATATGATACATGATTGTTATTCTACTTGCAGCCCACTACATAAGTATATCACATAGCTCATTATAATTCAATGGTTTAAGCTGGAGATTACAGCTCATAAGCTGAATATAGGCATGCTTACACTTGATACCAAATCTGATACAGGATTCATATTCCACTTGCAACCCACTACATAAGTATATCACATAGCTCATTTTAAATATGACTTTTGAAACCCCAAATCAGATTTTGTTGTAGAGATTCATTTTTTGTTTCCTGGAAGTTAATTAGCTAGTAGCATTTACAGTTTGTAAAACTCTAGAAATATCTATCCTAGAATTTGTCCCTCAATTTTCAATAAGCTTAGAGTTGGTGAGCTGGGATTTACCTATGGGAGAGTCTGCATACAATTGTGCAGCTAATAGGACTACAATTTGAGGTCATTACAGGTGGTCATCGTCGAAAACATACAGACTTCTTAGCTATGAATATAGGATCACATTCTAGTGTGTCTGCCAAATCTTTCATACATGGTATTCATGATTTACATTTGGAGATTCCTAGAAGGATAGCTGTGAGCTAATTATTATAAACATGCAACAGATGACCAAAGGAGATTGCAATTTTGAATTGGAGACAGGATATGTTGGTGCTTTCTTTACATGGAGAGAGCTTGCTCTCAACATGCCTTGTAAAATTATAGTCCCACATCGAAAATGCACCATGAGTTATCTCAACATATATACTTAGTTGTGTTGTTGAGAGATGCACATGGGGTGGTGACCCTAAGGAGGGAACCATGTGGGTGATTTTACTAGGAGGTAAGAATAAGGCTCCAAGGATTAAGCATTAATGCTTTTGTCATTCTCTTGGATTAATTCCACTTGGAGCTAAGCCCCAACGGGGCTTAGCGACTCGGACTCGGACTCGGACTCGGACTAGGACTAGGACTAGGACTCGGGCTCATGGGCTCATGAGGCGTAATGTGGCGTTTTGTTGGCGCACTTTGCACTTAGCACGTCAGCAGTCATGCGGTCTTTATGCGGCTCATATGCGGCCATGCGGTCTTATGCGGCTCATATGCGGCCTCATGCGGCTCATGCGGCACATGCGGTCCATGCGGCTCATGCGGCTCATGCGGTCCATACGGCACATGCGGTCCATGCGGCTCATGCGGCACATGCGGTCCATGCGGTCCATACGGTCCATGCGGCTCATGCGGTCCATGCGGCCATTAGGTTCATACGGCCAGGCTGCTGCTGCTGCTGCATGGAGGGATCCGCTGACTGTGCAGATTACAAATCAGTTATGGAAAGGCTGAATCAATACGATTAAATCAGATCCTATCTTTGTGGGATTTGAATTAATTCAGATCCTATCTTTGTGGGATTTGAATTAATTTCGTGGGATTTGAATTAAATCTCGTTGCTATCTTTTGGGATTTGATTCAATCCTTCCATAACTGAAGAGGCGGTTAGGGTTTCCACCCTCTCTCTATAAATACTCTCTTCTGGTCTCCTTTGTGACTACTACGAAAATTACAAGTTAGAAAAGGAGAAAGAGAGAGAGAGTTGCTGCCGCCATTGCAAGTCCATCCGAGGAGTCTGAACAGAGGTGACTTCGAGCGTTCCACAAGTTCTTCAACTTGCTGGTTCCTGGAAGCAGATCGTGTGGGGCGAATCTTGCTTTGAGCAACGGTGTTTTGACACCCCAGCATTGTTCTTCTTCTCATCTCTCTCTAGTTTTATTGTAACTCGTTCTGTCCCAATTGTAACACGTTTGCAAGGAAGAACGAGAGATCTTCTCTTCTCTTTTTTTCCTCCTTCAGATTGTAATTTGGCTATTTGATTTATTGTACCATCGTAGATCTTGAGTTTGATCACTGCAAAGTTTTTGTGGGACATCTCAGATCTCGATTGCATCTGTTTTTCATCTTTGATCAAGCCCCAGGACTAACAATCTCAAAGCAAGATCCGTATAGATGGAAAATATTAATTCTTCGCTCCTCCAATCGGACTTCTGCAAGTTGGAAAAGTTCGATGGAGAGCACTATCAAGTCTGGAAGAGAAAGGTGTACCTAACTCTTCAACTGAAAGACGTTGATCATGTTCTGTTGGAGGAAGAACCCTCTGTTCCAGACACTGGATCTACTGCCGCCATCAACGCGGCTACCAAACTCCAGGCCAAGTAGAGAAGGGAAAATAGCATCTGCAGGCTTCTCATCCTGAATGCTATGGAGGACTCCCTGGCAGAATCCTACTCAAAGAAGGAACTTGCCAGAGACATATGGAAGTCTGTGGAAAATCTGTATGAAGAAGATAAGAACAGGAGCAAAATATTTGTGGTTGAAAAATATCACAAATTGCTCTTTGAGGACGAAAAGTCCATGCTGCCACAGGTGAAGGAATTTCTGAAGCTGCGTCAGAAACTGGAAGACGAAGAGATGCCCCTTCCCGACAAGTTTGTCGTCGGAGGGATCGTCTTAAAACTTCCTGCTGGATGGAGTACCTTCTATGCAAGGATGCACAGAAAGAAGCTAGACATTAGCTTGGGAGATCTACTTCAAGAGATCCATGTTGAGGACGAGATGCGTTCTCAACAGAAGGTGGACACTCTGTCCAAACAGTTGGCTAAAGCCAATCTTGTTGTTGAGCCTAATAAGGTTTCATTGGTTTCTAACGTTGTTGCTATGATCGGACAGGTCACAACTGTTGGCCCATTGGTCATATGGTCAACCTGATTTTAATAATTGATCAAACTCTGTCTGGATATACAAAGCTAGTTGGGACATCTCAGCTTCTTGGACATAAGCAAGATTGGATATTCACTCCGTTCAAGATTGAAGATCTGTTTGCCTACTTGAGTCTGTACTTCCTTTGCAATGTAATTTTTTACTTTATTTGAGTCTAGGAATACGTTGTACACCGAGTCGTACTGGCAAATAGGCTATCCCCAAAATAGTTCAAAATGTTTTAAAATGACCTATCAAAATGTTTACAAAAAGGTTTTCAAAAAGGTTTTCAAAAATCACCAAAAATCTATTTTAAAACCCTAACCTAACCCTGACAGAACTCGGCCAGAGTTCGGCCAGAGTTCGGTTGGTGGCCGTTTGATTTTTGAATTCTCTGGAACTTGGTCCTCCTGCAGTTGCGGATTTGACCGAGATTTGCTCATCGAGTTCTGCCCGAATTCTGCCCGAATTCTGACAGAGTTCTCCCTTTGGAATTCCTATAAATAGAGATGGATTTCGATCATTTCAATTCACTCATTCACTTTCAATCTTCTCTCTATCTAAAAAGCTTTCTGCCTTCCAAAGAGTTTTCTAGAGCTTTCATTTTCAGATCCCAAGCCAGTTACAATCCTCTAGTCGATTTGCCAGTGCGGTACGATCTAGAAGTTTCTGAGAGATTGTAATCAGAAGGCTTGATTGAAGAATACCTCTTCACATTTGAAGTTGGACGAGTTCTTCGTATCAAAGCTCGCGTTGTAGAAGTTGCAAGGACTTCGTAAGAAAACTTGCGGTTTTTCCTATAGTGGATTCAACTGGTAGCAAGAGTTCTACCGACTGGATTAGTCCTCAACAGAGGGATACCAGTATACATCGCTGTCTTTGTGTTTGCTTTCTGAACTCTGCCTTTACATTATTTCAACTGTGATTATATACTGTGATTGTGTTGCTAACATTTTTTAATTAGCATTATTCCGCTGCCAACTCTATTCACCCCCCTCTAGAGTATTACGCTTTACTATATCGTTCCTACAATTGGCATCAGAGCGGGTGTTACAGGTAAAGCGAGGTAACAGTGCTATTATTTATTCATTATTTATTAGATCACAGCACATCACATGGCTACTATGAAATTCACAAGTGAAGGTCAGGCCACAAACAGACCCCCACTGTTTGATGGTACTAACTACACTTATTGGAAAACACGGATGAGTTTCTTCTTGAAATCTCTTGATTTTGACTTATGGGCTATTGTTCTTGATGGCTATCAGAAGCCACCTCGTATAAATGTCGAGGGAGTTTTGGTTGAAAAACCCCAAAGCAGTTATACAGAGGAAGAAAAGAAAAAGGCCAGTCTTGACGCACGTGCCATTAATACTCTTTTTTGTGCCTTAGACAGAACAGAATTTAACAGGGTATCTACATGCACAACGGCAAATGATGTGTAGAAGCTTCTCAAAGTTACACATGAAGGCACGACTCAAGTCAAGGAGTCAAAAGTCAGCAGACTTACTCAAGAGTACGAGGCGTTCAAAATGAAGCCAAATGAAACAGTCACACAAATGTTCGAGAGGTTCTTGGATGTTGTAAACCCTTTGTCCTCCTTAGGCAAAGATTACAGTAACCACGAAAAGATTCGCAAACTCCTGCGAGCTCTCACCAAGAACTGGATTCCAAAGGCTACAGCTATCATTGAAGGAAACGACCTCACCACAATGTCACTTGAAGTACTCATGGGTAAACTACTCACTCATGAACTGGAGCTACAAGATTTTGAAGAGCCTGCTCCAAAGGAGAAGACTATCGCCCTCAAGGCTCAGCACAGAAAAGCTGCTGAAGATGACTCAGACAGCAGTGGATCTGACGCTGAAGATGAAGCTCTCCTAGCAAGGAAGTTCAAAAGATTCATGAGACATGAGAAGAGAGTCAAAGAGAACAACATCAACAACTGGTATCAAGAAGATGCTGTCTGCTATGGCTGTAAGAAGAAGGGACATATGAAGAAGGACTGTCCCATCAACTCATCATCGAGCAAGAAGAACAACAGGTATGAAAAAGGCAACCTGAAAAGATCAACGTCTCGGAAATATGCCAACACCAGCATATGGCATGAGAGTGAAGCTAGCGACTCAGAAGATGAACATTCAGAGGACGCTGCAAACATCTGCTTTATGGCAATCGATCAGGTACCTACTGAACCTGTAGAAACATATGATGACTTCACCTTTGAGCAATTAGGAGATGCCTTCAGTGACCTGATGCTTGACTACAGGAAACTGCGTAGTAAATATCAGACCGCTAAGAAGGTACTCAAAGAGTACAAAGGAGAAATAGGAAGACTTATCGACCTACTAGCTGAGGTTAGAGCTAATGTTAGTGAGTCTGGTGAGCTTTCCTCTATAAAGCTCTTATTACACGAGACTAAACAGTCATCCGAAGAGAAAGACAAGATTATAGACCAATTGAGAGAAGATCTTTCTAGAGAAAAGAAAAGTCTTCAATCTGCACAAATCAGAATGGAATCACTCACTTCTGATTATACTAAGTTATATGACACTTCTAAAAGGTTGGAAATTAGGTTAGGAAAACAGCCTGAGCCTGCTGCTTCCTAT
This sequence comes from Iris pallida, assembly GCA_029216955.1. NCBI lineage: Eukaryota > Viridiplantae > Streptophyta > Magnoliopsida > Asparagales > Iridaceae > Iris > Iris pallida. The sequence continues at coordinate 49,340 of JANAVB010015332.1, read as the reverse complement.
CCTAACACGTATCACTTACCGAGAATTCGGAACATTCCCAAGCCAAACACTGTCAGACCAAACCATATAAAACCTTTACCCCAAAAGGTTAAGCCCAAACATGATCATAGGTATGCATTCTTCTATACTAGAAAACCCAAACCTACCAACCATGCACACCACTCAGCTTTCAACACTCGACATGCACAATGTCATTATTGTGGCCTCATTGGTCATATATCATCTGCATGTAGAATGAGAAAGCTTGTAGATTTAAATGTTTATGCTTGGATACCTAAAGCTAACAATTCAGGACCCTACAAGAAATGGGTACCAAAGGTTTCATCTGCAAACTGTTTTGTAGGTGGAACACCCTTCACATGCTAGAAGCAAATGGATCCTCGATAGCGGTTGCTCACGGCATATGACCGGTGACGCTACCCTATTTGCAACACTGTCGAAGAAGAAGAAGGAAGGTTATGTTTCCTTCGGTAATAATTTGAAAGGGTATATTATTGGTATCGGTGATGTTGTGATGAGAGTCATCTATGGCACATGAGACTCGGTCATGCAAATATGGATACAATTTCAAGATTATCCACAAAGAAGATAGTACGCAGTTTACCAGACATAACATTCAAGAAGGATTCGGTATGCAGCCAATGTGAAAAGAACAAGGCTATCAGATCCACATTCAAGTCTGTAAACGCAGTATGTACTACTAGACCTCTACAATTGCTACACATGGATTTATTCGGTCCTAGCAGAGTTGCTAGCCTCGGAGGTAAATTATATGCATTTGTTATTGTAGATAATTTTTCTAGATACACGTGGGTATATTTCTTGACACGCAAGAATGACGCATTATCCGAATTTGTCGCCTTTTGCAAGAAAGTACAAAATGAAAAAGGTTACATGATCACTCGAATTAGAAGCGATCATGGAGGCGAATTCGAGAATGCTGATTTCGAGCAATTTTGTGACACACACGGTTTCATACACGAGTTCTCCTGCCCTAGAACTCTACAACAAAATGGAGTTGTAGAACGTAAGAACAGAACTCTAACCGAAATGGCCAGAGTGATGTTAAATCAATTTAGCCTACCCAAATACTTCTGGGCTGAAGCTGTCAATACAGCTTGCTTTGTGCTCAATAGAGTTCTAATTCGACCCAAATCGAAGAAGACTCCATTTGAGTTATGGTTTGATAGAATTCCTTCAGTTTCATACTTTAAGATTTTTGGCTGTAAGTGCTTTATTCTTAATACTAAAGACAACTTGGGAAAGTTTGACGAAAAGGCCGATGAAGGTATATTTCTAGGTTATGCGGCCAAGAGCAAAGGGTACAGAGTCTTCAACAAACGTACCATAATCATCGAAGAATCAATCAACGTCACTTTTGATGAAATGAACCAAATGACTCACGATGATAGTGATAAAGATCTGCCTACATCAAGTTCAACATCAGCTGAACCTGAACCAAGCTCTGCACTAGCTGAACCCCCTGGAGGAGATCCAGGAACCAGCTACCTACAGAGTCTACCGAAGAGGTTAAAATTCACAGCTGATCATCCACAAGATTTGGTAATTGGTGACATTACCAAAGGAGTAAGTACTCGATCATCCAGTAGAGATATTGTTTCTAGTGTTGCATTTATTTCACAGCTAGAACCTAAATCTATTGATGAAGCATGTAGTGATAGTTTCTGGATAGATGCCATGCAAGAGAAATTGAACCAATTCGAACGGAATCAAGTTTGGGAACTTGTTCCCAAGCCTATTGATCATCCGATCATTGGCACCCGTTGGATATTCCGAAACAAACTAAATGAGAATGATTTAGTAACTCGTAACAAGGCTCGACTCGTAGCTCAAGGATACAATCAAGAAGAGGGTATCGACTATGATGAGACTTATGCCCCAGTTGCGAGATTAGAATCCATTCGAATGTTATGTGCATTTGCATGTTTTCATGATTTTAAACTTTTTCAAATGGATGTAAAAAGTGCTTTTCTAAATGGCTTTATAAAAGAAGAAGTTTTTGTAGCACAACCTCCGGGTTTCACGAATTTCAAAAATCCTGACCATGTTTTCAAGTTGAAGAAAGCCTTATATGGTTTGAAACAAGCCCCTCGTGCTTGGTATGACCGTCTAAGCTCTTTTCTACTTGACAACGGTTTTTCAAAAGGAAAGGTTGACACTACACTTTTTATTAAATCTTTTAATGGCAAGCTGCTTTTAATTCAAATCTATGTTGATGATATCATATTTGGATCCACTGATGAATCTCTTTGTCTAGAATTTTCTAAGTGTATGCAGAATGAGTTTGAGATGAGCATGATGGGAGAGCTGAAGTTCTTTCTCGGATTGCAAATCAAACAAACCGACAATGGGACGTTCATTAATCAAGCCAAGTACACAAAAGATTTGCTAAAGAAGTTCGATCTGGACAATGTCAAACCTATTGGCACTCCGATGGCAACTTCAACAAAGCTTGATTCTGACGAACAAGGCAAGCCAGTCGACACACTTAAGTATCGAGGTATGATTGGTAGTTTACTTTACTTAACTGCTAGTCGTCCAGATATAATGTTTAGTGTTTGCCTGTGTGCACGTTTTCAAGCTAACCCAAAGGAATCACATCTGACCGCAGTTAAGCGTATCTTCCAATACCTTAAGGGCACTTCTTCTGTCGGCTTGTGGTATCCCAAAACTAAATCCTTTGACCTTATTGGTTATTCGGATGCAGATTTTACTGGATGCAAGGTTGATAGAAAAAGTACTAGCGGTATATGTCATTTCTTAGGCAAGGCTCTAGTCTCTTGGTTTAGTAAAAAGCAAAATTCTGTAGCCTTATCAACAACAGAGGCTGAGTATATCGTCGCAGGACGTTGTTGCGCTCAGATTTTGTGGATGAAACAAACCCTAGAAGACTTTGATTTATTTTTCACACATATTCCCATTTTCTGTGATAACACGAGCACCATTAATTTGACTAAGAATCATGTATGTCATTCTCGTACTAAACATATCGAGATTAGACATCATTTTCTTAAAGATCATCATCAAAATGGAGATATAAATCTTGTGTACATAGATACTGAAAATCAATTAGCTGACATCTTCACTAAACCTCTAGCGGAAGATCGTTTCAATTATTTACGTCGAGAATTAGGAATTTTGGACGTTAATAATATTAATTGATTTTATTTTATGATTATATATCATTATGCAAAAACTGTGTTAGAGACAAGCTAATAAAGAGTCTGTCTGTCACCACAACTACGGTTGAAGCGAAGCGGTACTTAAGAGTTCCCCGGTGAACCTCCGCCAGCTGGGACAGTACTCCTACAGCTAATCTGAGACAGTCACTGTATAATGACATTTAATTCATAAAATATTATTAATTATGTTATTTGAAGACTAAAATAACTAATCTTTGAATTAAATATTTGCAACGAGTCAATGAAAAAGAAGTAGCAAAAATCAACCTGAAAGAACCCTAGGCGAATTCGGCCAGAGCTCTGACCGAATTCGGCCCAAGTTCGGTTGAGGGTGTATGTGTATATATACAGAACCCGAGAGCTTCTTCTCTTCCATTGCTTCCAAACTTTCAAACAGCAGCTCCAGCCGCCCGAAACTCCTCCAAACCCTAGGTATTCACCAACCCATTGCTTCCTATCTACTTGGTGAAATCCTTCCAAATTTTGGAATCGTGCGGAGATCGTTCTTCTCTACAACATATCCAATTTTCGTGAGGTATAACTCCCTCTCTCTCCACCTTTCAAATTAGTGCTTTTTATTTCAATGGCACCTAGATTTAATCCGTCTAAGAGGAAGAAGACCACTCCTAGTGAGGAAGGGTCCTCTTCGAATCCTCACACGAATTCTTTGTTTTCGTCGGTCCAAAAGAGCGACGGCGCTTTCGATGGGTTCTTCTTTCAAACCCTCGATCAAGCTTTATTATGGTACGGTGACTTTTCCACCCGATCCATATGTAGCGGCGCTCCGATTAAATGGACGGTATTCCCTGATCATCGTCACTTATTTGAGGCATTAGGGTCACACTTACTTGTTAAACTGTGCTTCCCAATAGCTACTAATGCCATTAGATTGTTCTATTGCAATCTCGTAGTTAACACTTTTGACGTGAGCACACGTATTGGAGGCATAGACATTGAGTTCAATGATGTCCTCCTAGCGGAGATTCTTGGTATTCCCAATGAAGGTGAACCGCTAGTTGATATCACGGAATTCGATTTCCCCGAAGGCACTACACTCACGAGTTTCAAAACGGAACTCTGTGCACCTGACAGAGTACGTTCTGGAAAGTTCAAGGCTAACAACCTGAACTTGTTTAACTACGAATTGCATCGCATCATCTACTCTACTCTTCTTCCAAAATCTACTTCCAAGGATGATGTGACTTCGCTTGAGCTGTCCGCCATGTACCATCTTATCAAGGGGATTCCTTTTTTCCGCCCCTAAGACTATTATTCAGATAATGGGACGTTGTCGTGCTAGAGATCGAAATCTCTCTTACGCGATGATTCTCCCTCGTATCTTTCAGCGATTCGAGATCGATCTATCGACTTGTACTCAGGACTCTGAGCCCAAGTTACTCCAGCTTTCTCGTCGCAGCCGGACTGCTTCAGCTCCACCTTCTGCTCCTCCTACTGCATCATCTTCACCACATCAGCCGTATGCCATGACTTTTGAGGGCATACATCAGCATTTATCATCTTTGCACGTCTCGATGACGGACATGGCTCGCGAGCGTGAGTTCCACGATGTCACCCGTTATCAGGCGATGGTAAACTCCTTGGCTGATCTTCGATTCGCTCAGACTGGTTATTCAGCCGGTTCCATCCCTCGAGATCCAGCTTTTTCGGGTTACCGCTGTGAGGATGAGGCTGTTCATGCCTACTTCCAGCCAGGTAACGCCTATGACTGGTATCGTGCACCTCGAGATTACGTTGGTGAGTTCTATGCTGGCGCCCCTACTCATCCTACTGGCGCTGGTACTTCTGGTGCTGGTACTTCCGGTCATGCTGGCCACGCTGCTGATGATATTGATGAGGATAGTGATGATGAGATATGATTTGATTATTAGTGATATTCTATTGTATACTTAGAAATGCTCCGACATTCCAAGTTTTTATTATTTACTTTTTATCAGTACTTTGTAGTTTGCTATCAGTACTTTTTATCTTCATGGACATGTTTATGATGTTTCATTTATGACATCTCAGTTTATTTCAGCATTTTGTTTAAGCACTATCTCTTTATACTGCTTCTCCATTTTTAAACTGCCTGTGAAATAGCATGCCTGAGATTTTTTTATGTTTTTGAAGCAATACATGCCTGTGATGATAATTTGTTGAAACATTACATGCCTGTGATGCTATATCTCTAATTCTTATACTATATTTCTTTTATTTGTTTTCTCGCTATTTGTTACTTATGCATTGATTGCGGGGGAGTCTTCTGCATTTAATGCGGGGGAGCCTTCTCTTGTGCAATTATTTTGCTAAGTGACAAAGGGGGAGAAAATTAAAAGATCTAACATTTTTTTTGAGTTAAATACAGGACATGAACAATTTCACGTTTTGATTCTTTTTGAACAAGCTTAATGTTATATCATTCATAGTTTGTCAATTATCAAAATGGGGGAGATTGTTGGCCCATTGGTCATATGGTCAACCTGATTTTAATAATTGATCAAACTCTGTCTGGATATACAAAGCTAGTTGGGACATCTCAGCTTCTTGGACATAAGCAAGATTGGATATTCACTCCGTTCAAGACTGAAGATCTGTTTGCCTACTTGAGTCTGTACTTCCTTTGCAATGTAATTTTTCACTTTATTTGAGTCTAGGAATACGTTGTACACCGAGTCGTACTGGCAAATAGGCTATCCCCAAAATAGTTCAAAATGTTTTAAAATGACCTATCAAAATGTTTACAAAAAGGTTTTCAAAAAGGTTTTCAAAAATCACCAAAAATCTATTTTAAAACCCTAACCTAACCCTGACAGAACTCGGCCAGAGTTCGGCCAGAGTTCGGCCAGAGTTCGGTTGGTGGCCGTTTGATTTTTGAATTCTCTGGAACTTGGTCCTCCTGCAATTGCGGATTTGACCGAGATTTGCTCATCGAGTTCTGCCCGAATTCTGCCCGAATTCTGACAGAGTTCTCCCTTTGGAATTCCTATAAATAGAGATGGATTTCGATCATTTCAATTCACTCATTCACTTTCAATCTTCTCTCTATCTAAAAAGCTTTCTGCCTTCCAAAGAGTTTTCTAGAGCTTTCATTTTCAGATCCCAAGCCAGTTACAATCCTCTAGTCGATTTGCCAGTACGGTACGGTCTAGAAGTTTCTGAGAGATTGTAATCAGAAGGCTTGATTGAAGAATACCTCTTCACATTTGAAGTTGGACGAGTTCTTCGTATCAAAGCTCGCGTTGTAGAAGTTGCAAGGACTTCGTAAGAAAACTTGCAGTTTTTCCTATAGTGGATTCAACTGGTAGCAAGAGTTCTACCGACTGGATTAGTCCTCAACAGAGGGATACCAGTATACATCGCTGTCTTTGCGTTTGCTTTCTGAACTCTGCCTTTACATTATTTCAACTGTGATTATATACTGTGATTGTGTTGCTAATATTTTTTAATTAGCATTATTCCGCTGCCAACTCTATTCACCCCCCCTCTAGAGTATTACGCTTTACTATATCGTTCCTACAACAACTGTGGGGGTTGACTCTGACTGGTGGATAGACACTGGAGCGACTTGCCATGTCTGTTCAGGCAAGGAATGGTTCGTCACGTACCAGCCGATATCTGAGAAGGTTGTCATGGCGAACCAGGCCCAAGCTGAAGTTCTGGGGATTGGGACCGTGGAACTGAAACTCACTTCTGGGAACACTCTGACGCTTCAAGGTGTGAAGCATGTTCCGGCGATTGCCAAGAACCTGATCTCTGGGAGCCTGCTCTGCAACGCAGGCTTGAGGATGGACATCAATGCTGGTCAGATGGTGATGTCCAAGAAAGGAATATACTTCGGAAAGGCTTATCAAACCGAAGGCATGTTTAAAATTCAGCTTGTTAACCAGTTTGAAGACATTAATGCAGTTGCATTTTCTGATTATTCTCTTGAGTTGTGGCATAATAGACTAGGACATGTTCATTGTAAAAGAATTAACAAAATGTCTAGTCTAGGACTTATCTCCAAATGTGGGGGTAAGGTGGAGAAGTGTGAGGTGTGTGCTCAGACGAAGATCACAAGGAAACCCTTTCATCGGGTCAATCGAAGCACAGATCTTCTGGAGTTGGTGCACTCCGATATCTGTGACTTCAAACATTTCTCCACGAAGGCCGGAATGAAGTATTTCATAACCTTCATCGACGACTTCTCAAAATACGCGTTCGTCTACTTGCTCAAGTCTAAAGACGAAGCCTTCGAGAAGTTCAGAGAGTTCAGGGCCGAAGCTGAACGGCAGACTGGACAACAACTCAAGAGGTTAAGGAGTGATCGAGGTGGGGAGTACAGGTCTCATGAATTCGTATCGTTCTGCAGAGAATATGGAATCATATGCGAGACTACTGCTCCATATTCTCCTCAATCCAACGGAGTAGCGGAGAGGAAGAACAGAACGTTGACAGAAATGATGAACTCGATGCTGCTAACCGCGGGTCTTCCTAAATGCTACTGGGGAGAAGCTGCATTGACGGCCACTTTTATTCTAAATAGAGTGCCACATGCAACTTCGGACGTAACTCCTCATGAACTCTGGTTCAAAGTCAGACCTAACTTGAATGTCATTCGAGTGTGGGGGTGTCTGGCGTATGTGAAACTCCCAGATCTGAAGATTCAGAAGCTAGGGACAAGGACTACGAAGGCGATCTTCTTGGGGTATGTCGAGAAGAGTGATGCTCGGAGATTTCTTGATATTGAGTCAAATCATATCATCGAATCTCGCGATGCTGAATACTTTGAAGACAAGTTTGCAAAAGACAAAAACATTGTTCTTTCGGACATTCCGAAAAATGATGGAGGTGCAAATAAGACTGAAATCTCATATGAGCCAGTAGTCCAAGAAGAAGTTGTTGTTGAGGAAACAACTCCTGTACCAGAACTCGCAGAGCCGTCAGCTAAACGAGCGAGGAGACCGAAAGACTTCGGAGATGACTTTGTCACCTATCATGTGGAAGCAGATCCGCTTACCTATGATGAGGCGATGAAGACCAGAGATGCTATCTTCTGGAAGGAGGCAGTGAATGACGAGTTTGACTCTATCACCTCCAATAACACATGGGTGTTGGTAGATCTACCTGAAGGAGAAAAGTCCATCGGATGTAAATGGATCTTCAAGAAGAAGATGAAGGCAGATGGAACTATTGACAAGTTCAAGGCCAGGCTGGTAGCCAAGGGATTTTCTCAGAAACAGGGGATAGACTACTTTGACACGTACGCTCCAGTAGCCCGGATGACCACCATCAGGATGTTAATTGCTCTAGCAGCTATACATAAGTTGGTGATACATCAGATGGATGTAAAGACCGCATTCCTGAATGGGGAGCTGACCGAAGAGATTTACATGCAACAGCCAGATGGATTTGTCGTCAAAGGTCTTGAAGACAAAGTCTGCAAGTTGGTGAAATCATTGTATGGTTTGAAGCAAGCTCCCAAGATGTGGCATGAGAAGTTTGACAAAGTTATTAAGTCAAACTGCTACAAAGTCAGTGAGACGGACAAATATGTTTACACAAAGTTCGCTGATGGAAGAGGAGTCATCGTTTGTCTGTACGTGGACGACATGCTAATCCTAGGTACAGATATAGGCTGTGTCACAGAGACAAAGAAGTTCCTCTCAACCAAGTTCGGTATGAAGGACTTGGGGGATGCAGATGTCATCTTGGGCATAAAGATCATCCGGACAGACACTGGAGTAGCGCTGTCACAATCTCACTACATTGAGAAGATGCTCACACGCTATGGGTATAAGGATCTTCCAGGGATCGATACGCCATACATGTGTGATCAGAAGCTGAAGCCAAATTCAAGGGAAAGCGTCAGGCAGCTGGAGTATTCTAGCGTTATCGGAAGTTTGATGTACGCAACCACTGCCACAAGGCCTGACATAGCTTTCGCCGTGGGAATGCTGAGTCGGTTCACAAGCAACCCAGGGGTTGAGCACTGGAAAGCTGTGAAGCGGGTGATGAGGTATCTCAAGAAAACTCAGACATATGCACTGCACTACAACGGATATCCGACAGTAGTGGAAGGCTTCAGTGATGCTAGCTGGTGTTCAGAGGTGGAAAGCGAGAGATCCACAGGTGGATATGTCTTTTCCTTGGGTGGAGCTGCTATATCGTGGAAGTCGAAGAAGCAGACTATACTCTCTCGTTCCTCCATGGAATCTGAATTCTATGCACTTGAAACTGCAGCAGATGAAGCAGAATGGCTTCGGGAGCTCATGTATGATCTTCCAGTGGTTGGGGCTCAGATACCGGCGATACCGATATACTGTGACAACCAGGCGACTGTGGCGGTGGCATCAAATGACCTCTTCAACGGGAAGAAGAGGACTGTGCGGTTGAAGTACAGGACAGTACACGATCTTATCAAAAGAGGTGTAATTGCAGTGGTTGATGTTCGGAGTCAGGAGAACCTGGCGGATCCGTTCACAAAGGGCCTCAAGCGCCAGTTGGTCGATGACACAGCTTGTAAAATGGGCTTGAAGGCATTCTGATAGTGTGTCTTTGTAATCCTACCATAAAGTTTTATGCTATTAGTTCAAAGAGAAATCTACTAGGCATCTAACTTTTGGTTCAAAGGAGGATCACTGACTGGAAAACTATCAGGTAACAATGGGTACTTGTTCTCTGGAACATGGAAGGGATACGGACCCATAACCACTGTTGTCTACTATGTATTTTTCTGCGAAAAAACAGATCCTGTGGAAGGTTGGCTTAAACGCCTTAATGAGTTCTCAGGCAGAGTGAATGCCTGGTGTGCTTTACAGGAAGCACGGTAGAGCAGCACTACAAGGAGCGAATCTCCATGCTACAGTGGGGTGACTCCACCATGAGGTTCCCAGGTAGGGGTAATGCCTCGGCTTTGCAAGCCAAGTCACAGCGGCGTAGCACCGCAAATAGGCAGGTAGCCTAATGCTGTATGACGTAATTAAAGAGTTGTAGACAGCACTACAAAGGGGAGGATGGCCCCATGTTACAGTGGCACGACACCACGATGAGGTACCTAGGTAGGGGTAAAGCCTCGGCATTGCAAGCCATGTCGTTGCGGCGTAACACCGCAAGGAAGCCTTAGGCTTCATGCTGGGTAGTTTGGCACTACAAAGAGGCTTGTGACCTCATGCTACAGTAGTATGACACTACGATGAGGTTCCCAGGTAGGGGTAATGCCTCGGCTTCAGGCCATGTCATAGCGGCGTAGCACCGCAAGGAAGCGCAAGGCTTCATGCCATATCTCTTTAATAAAGAACTCACCTATAGTGTATGGAAAGAGATATCAGGCCGTCTCTTGAGGGTAAACTTGTAGACGCCCAAAATTATACACTGAAACCAGGCTGGCACAGGGCCTTTAATGTGCAGCCAGAAGCACACGTAACTACACTTTGTGAGTGGGAAGAATTACAATTGTGGTGCAGAATTCAAGGCGTAGTCCATTCTTGTATCACATTGTTATTTAACCCATGCGGGAAGATTCAAGTCGTCAGCGACATCTATCCTAATGCAAAATGGACAGTTACTGTGGGGAACGCTCAACCGTGGACACATATATATGTTGTGATATGTGGAGGATTGTTGGTGCTTTCTTTACATGGAGAGAGCTTGCTCTCAACATGCCTTGTAAAATTATAGTCCCACATCGGAAATGCACCATGAGTTATCTTAACATATATACTTGGTTGTGTTGTTGAGAGATGCACATGGGGTGGTGACCCTAAGGAGGGAACCATGTGGGTGATTTTACTAGGAGGTAAGAATAAGGCTCCATGGATTAAGCATTAATGCTTTTGTCATTCTCTTGGATTAATTCCACTTGGAGCTAAGCCCCAACGGGGCTTAGCGACTCGGACTCGGACTCGGACTCGGACTAGGACTAGGACTAGGACTCGGGCTCATGGGCTCATGAGGCGTAATGTGGCGTTTTGTTGGCGCACGTCAGCAGTCATGCGGTCTTTATGCGGCTCATATGCGGCCATGCGGTCTTATGCGGCATGCGGCTCATATGCGGCCTCATACGGCTCATGCGGCACATGCGGTCCATGCGGCTCATGCGGCTCATGCGGTCCATGCGGTCCATGCGGCTCATGCGGCACATGCGGTCCATGCGGCTCATGCGGCTCATGCGGCACATGCGGTCCATGCGGCTCATGCGGTCCATGCGGCCATTAGGTTCATGCGGCCAGGCTGCTGCTGCTGCTGCATGGAGGGATCCGCTGACTGTGCAGATTACAAATCAGTTATGGAAAGGCTGAATCAATGCGATTAAATCAGATCCTATCTTTGTGGGATTTGAATTAATTCAGATCCTATCTTTGTGGGATTTGAATTAATTTCGTGGGATTTGAATTAAATCTCGTTGCTATCTTTTGGGATTTGATTCAATCCTTCCATAACTGAAGAGGCGGTTAGGGTTTTCACCCTCTCTCTATAAATACTCTCTTCTGGTCTCCTTTGTGACTACTACGAAAATTACAAGTTAGAAAAGGAGAAAGAGAGAGAGAGTTGCTGCCGCCATTGCAAGTCCATTCGAGGAGTCTGAACAGAGGTGACTTCGAGCGTTCCACAAGTTCTTCAACTTGCTGGTTCCTGGAAGCAGATCGTGTGGGGCGAATCTTGCTTTGAGCAACGGTGTTTTGACACCCCAGCATTGTTCTTCTTCTCATCTCTCTCTAGTTTTATTGTAACTCGTTCTGTCCTAATTGCAACACGTTTGCAAGGAAGAACGAGAGATCTTCTCTTCTCTTTTTTCCCTCCTTCGGATTGTAATTTGGCTATTTGATTTATTGTACCATCGTAGATCTTGAGTTTGATCACTGCAAAGTTTTTGTGGGACATCTCAGATCTCGATTGCATCTGTTTTTCATCTTTGATCAAGCCCCAGGACTAACAGGATATTGGTAAGGGTTAGACCGGAGAGGTTCCCTCGAGGAACTGCAAATAAACTACATAAGAGAAGGACATGTCCATGTCAAGCTCTTCGGAGGACAGGTCCTAATGCGTACGAGTTAGAGATTCCACAGAAATCAGGGATCAAGTCTATGTTCAATATAGAGACTTTAATACCCTATCACAAGCCCACATCTTTATCCACTACCATTCCAGAGCCTATAACAGCCCCCACAAAATGAGGACATTTTAAACGACTGGATCATCTGTACTGCAGATGGAGGGTTCCAATGATACTTAGTCAGTGTTGTAAAAATTCCTCTAGGCGGCCGACTAATCCCCGACTAGTCGCTAGTCGGCCGCCGCCGACTCGACTAGGGACTAGTCCCCGATTATTCACTTGTCGGCCACCGTCGACTCGATTAGGGGCTGGTCCATCCAAAAATTAGCTAAATTGGTACTAGTCTGGGGTGTCGTCGACTTCGTCAAGGCAGCCGTCGTCGACTCTTTACTTTGTTGCTGCCTTTTTCTATTTTTGAAAAAAGTGACTAGCCTACTCTTTTTATTTTTACTGTTTTTTGTTATCTCTTTGCTACTGTTGTTGTGGCTCTTTTTTTAATTTTTGCTTGTTATTTTATTTTTGCTTTTGCTTGCTACTGCGGCTGTAACTTTCCGTGCAAAATAGTAAGTTGTTAACATATTATTTAAATATTTATCGAAATAAAAATTTATGCAAAATAATGAATAAGAAAATGCACTGTAGTCTGCGATAATTAAAAGTTCAACAATTAACATATTATTTTTTAAAATATTTTTATAACATATATATATATATATATATATATATATATATATATATATATATATATATATATATATATATTCATTAAAAATTCTAAACCGACTAATCCGACTAGTCCCCGAGTAGTCCGATTAATCCGTAGTCCCCACGAACCGACTAGCGGCCGACTAGCGATTTTTACAACCTTGTACTTAGTTCGTCGGAGATAGGTCCTATGTTGCACGGACACACTGAATCGGCATTCGTACCCGTGTCCAGTATGTATTGGACACGTATTGGACACATATACAGCCGGATAGGGCCAAAACTGGCTAATGGTGCAAAAAAAAGACTAGTGAATAGTTCAGCATAAGATTTATGACTTTTGTCAGTACCTCAAAGATCCGGAGATTAGCTTCATCTCAGGCCCAAATCTCTGGACGAGCCCCATAGGAGTGTGCATTGTTGCTTGCATTCTTTGCACTTGTTTCTGCCCTCTGATGGAATTCTGACAGCAACAAACAACAGAACAATGGGGATGGATTTTATCATCACAAGAAAATGGATTTTACCATCACCAAGGAAGTCAATAATGTATTTATTCTTAGAAAACTGATAATAAACTTTCAAGAACTCTACCATTAGAATGCTCAGATGAAGTGAACTCGCAAGCGAACAAGATGAGAAGAATGATAAACATCATTTTCTATATAAATGAGAATAAGAACTCTACCATGGAAATGCTCAAACAAAAGGTCCTCATGCAATAAAATGATACAAATGCTACCTAATGCTAAGAACTTTTCCTAAACATCGTCTTTCCTATAAATTAGGAATGACTCGCTCCTGCTGTAACTGGATGCCAATGCCTTTCCAGAAGACGTTGGAGGAGAAAATGCACACTCAGAGATTTCTAATATCCGGCCCTCGAAGAAGCTTTCCCTGTAGAATAAGAGATAGTGCATGAGCTAATCAGAAAACCAAAGATTATATAACAAAATCATGAAGGGTATCGCACTTAACCTTGCAGCATTGAGTAACTCTGATGCAATTCGCTTCCTTCTCTTTGATGGAGCAACAAAAACAGCTCGAAAACCACAAATGGCAGGCAAAGCTTCTTCCTCACATAGAAGGGCTCCCGCATCCCACTCGTTCTCTCTGTTGGTGTTCGGCGCGCTACCTCTCTTTGCAACTTCCCGTTGAAAATTAAATTGTCCGAATTTGAGTGTGGTTGGCTTCAGTCTCTTAGAATTATTATCAGCAACGTCCAATCTAGGTGAGGGTGCATCTGAACATCTCTTATCGCTACTACTACACGAGGAAGGACTTGATATAACTCTATGGGCAGTTTTTATTGGCTCTGCAACAAGGCAGCCAACCACCCGGTGGCTAGAGATGAACAAGTAAACCTACATGACAGAAAAAAGTAATATATATGATGTTTTAGACTTCACGGATTAAGCCTATGGAGAAATAATCTTTTGTTTTATCATAGCTAGATTCACCTTGCAGAGTTCATGGATGAGACTATCCTCGCTGAACCCGAGCTCCTTCTCCATCATCCTAGTGACTTGATTGACCTGCCAATCAAACACTAAATGCTTAAATTCTAAGTTGCAAAGTGAATCAGCATCTTAACTACGTTATACTAGAATAATGTTACCTTTTGATTGCTTCTACAATATGGTGAGAAGAGGTTAAATGATGGGAATAACCATGCTTCTGTGATCACTATTAAAACTGAATTTAACCTAAATTGGAGCTAAATGTTTATGTCCGTACTCGATTATGATTTAGTTTCAATCATAGTTCGCAGTATCAGCCGATACCGATACGTTTTGGCATGTCCCGATCCGATACCTACCGATACCCGATACCCACATTTGGGATCTCTTTTCCGGTGAATTCGGCAAAGAAGATTGAACGAAAAAGACTAATCAGCAAGGGTGTAAAAGCATAGAAAGGTTATAAAAGCATGTCAAAAAAAGAAAACTTATCTATCATATGTAAATCAATTGGTAAGAGTGACTACTATTTCATTCAATTTCAAAACTACTAAGAAACGACACCGAAAATATTAAAATTATGCCTAAATGTATAAAATATATTTTCTAAAATGTTAATAATTTATTAATAATTATTTGCTTTCAGATACAAAAAAATCCTATACTCCGATCTGAAACCTCCGATACTGTCGATACCGCTGATCCCGACACTCATAGGAATGGTCCGATACCAATACTTCGAAGTTCGAACCTTGGTTTCAATTGCAATATAGGAAGTTCAGAAACTAAGGGTCTGCTTGGTAACGGTGTTTTCACCGGTTTTGGGGTGTTTTTGAACCGATCGTTTATGAAAACCCCTGCTTGTTAATTTTTTTGAGGCACCGGTTTTGGTCGGCTCAAAAACCCCCCAAAACCGGTGTAATGTATTTTTGGGTGGCTTTATAAACACCCCAAATCGGTGGGTTTTGAGCGGCTCTATTTTTTTATTCCATTTATATCCTCACAAAAATATATATAATTATAACTACTGATACCCTTTCCTATTTAATTTATTTGTGTAAAAAAAATTCAGAACCGCTCGTTAGTGAATTACCAAGCATGCATTGGACTAGTTTAAAAGCCGCTACTTAAAAACCATCCAAAACCGGACCCCTCATAACCGCTCATAACCGGTACTCTAAAAACACCTCATAACCGCTACCCCTACAATTGCCAAGCAGACCCTAATAGAAGGAATATTGGTGTACATCCTACAAACTATGATTGTGAGTTCCATCTTCCAGTTAACATTGAAAGGAATTCACTTCTCATACAAATAGATAGGTAAGAAGTAACAAGCAAGGATATGATTTATTTACCTTCTGTTTTTGAGCAGGAGGATCATCATTGAGCACCAATAGAACACGGTCTTTATTGCTTCCAGGTTTAGACACCACTCTTTCATTCCGCCAACCCTATAACTTAAAGAGTTTAAAGATAGAGCACTGCATAGGAAATAACATTAAAAAAATATATATGCAGGATTATATTATCAAAAATGTTATTTGGCTTCCAAAAAATTTGGGTGATACCATCTCCCATTATGTGGCATATGACATGGCTGATGACATGACAGCTGACATGACAAAATTAAACATTAAAATTAATATTAATAATTTAATATCAAATTAACATGAACATTAATATTAATATTAAAATTAACATTAACATTAACTTTAGCATTAACATTAAAATTAATATTAACAAAATTAAAATTAGCATTAACATTAAAATTAATATTAACATTAAAATTAATTTTATTATTAATATTAATATCAAATTAACATAAATATTAATAATAATATTAACATTAGTTAATTAAAATTAATATTAACATTACATTAAAATTAGCATTAACATTAACAATAAAAAAATTGGGTAATTAATTTTTTAGGTTAAAACATGACATGTCAGCTGCCATGTCAGTTGCCACGTCAAATACAACATAATAAGAGATAGCATCACCCAAAAAATTTGGGAGCCAAATAGCATAATTGTTTTATTATGGTGGTAGCTTGAAATGTGGTTTATGGGTGGCAATATTACTTTATACTATGGGGTTTGATGTTTCATTGTTCACTCCAAACAGGCTCACATCAAAGACCTTATTTCTTCGAAATAAAATTAAAATTTAATACAAAAACCTTAAATTGGATTCCTTCGTAATAGTCCTTGTGGAATGCTTTGTGAACCTTCTCGTCTTCCTCGTCCCCACGAGCGTACATTATCCCGCAAACCGAGCAGGAATGGAGAAGGAAATCAGACTGTCCTAGTTCCAAATGGTATTGAGCATAGCTTCTCTTCTTGTTGAGGATTTTGCTGACAGAACTAGACTTTGGTGAACCATTTCCCGATCTCTCCCTCCTTTCATCAATCTCTTTGCTACTGATATCATTTCTGTTCAAAATACAAGGGTTGGAATCAACATTTGTCCCTACATATTTTGCTCATATATAGGAAGGAATTTATACTCCAAAAATTGGAGTTGTACCTGTGCCATGTCGTGTCGGAATCCTATTAGACACGAGATAGATGCTGCAAAAACACACTACGACTAGCTGAAACGTGTTGTGTCCGTGTCACCATGTACTTACTGTGTCATATCATATACGTGTCCGTGCAACATAGGTAGCCCGATATCTTGTACTAGTGACCATTTGTGATACTTCTATTGTTTCCTCTTGCTACTTCTAACTATCAAAATCGGTACCTTCTAATATCAAATAATGTAATTTTGGTACATTCAAACATAATATACTGCTCTAACTTAATGATTGTTTTTAGGGTTCTTAGGTTTTTGAAGAAATCAATAACTGTTATTTTTCCCTCAGAGCTAACTTTTTACATAAATTTTCTGGAGTTCATTAGCCTAAATTCAACCAAACAAACCCTAATTTCACGATAAGCGTCCTGATCGACCCCCAACAAAGACACAAAGATTAGATTTTTATCATAAACTGAGCATTTCCCCCCAAACTGCGACATGGGTTTTGATCATAATGACGAAAAGATCAAACCTAAATGAAAAATAGGGCCAAAATCATAATGATGAAAAGACCAAACCCCCAAATTGTGATAAATTCCCATATTTTGACCAATTATGGAACATGGGTATCAATAAAAACTTACAGAAATTGCAAAATATTAGGTTTCGATCGAACCTTTTCTGATCGGAATTCGAACTCCGGCGGTTGTAGGTGACCAGAGGCTCCGGATTCGCGTCGCCGGCCAGCTGCCACGTGTCGATTCGGTCAGAATTTCGAGTTGGGATTTGGGATTTAGGGTTCGAAGGCTTGAAGAAGCTTAGGATCTTCGATTGTTGCATCCTCTTCTTTCTCTATGGAGCTCAATATTTGGAGAAACGAAATAGAGTTTATTTTTGTTCAAATAGAAAAGTACTTCCTTTTTTTTCTGTTTCCCGCCATTTTTTTAGGACTAATGTTTTGAAGTTTCTTCTAAATTTTTTGCGGATATATAGGTGTGGAGTGGGCCAGGCACGGCCGGGCAGGCCGGGCCCTATTTGGATCGAGTTTGACCTGGCCTGCACCAGGCCGGTCCAATTCAGAAGTTTGGTTCGGGTTCGGTCCAGGCTCGGGGACCATAATCCAAACCAAGCACGGGCTACTACTTGAAAAAAAAAATCGAGTCGAGTTGAACCGGATTGGGTTCAGTTCAGGTCTGGGCCAGCTCGGGTTGGTTCGAACTTGTTGATTAAATAGATTTTTGACATTTTTTTTATAAATGTTTGTACCTCTTTTCAAGAGAATCCATGTCTCTAACATTTTCCTTCTTGCTATAGGATGGCTAAGTTGTAAGGATTAGCAACTTGCAGAGATTATTCTCTCATTAGCGATTGCTTTAATGCAGGGCCGACCATGAGCTAATAGAGGCCCGAGACAAAATTTTTAAAATGGGCCCTCCATAAATAATGTAAAAAAAATATAAATAAAACAAAAATTGTTGCCATCAATATTTGAATCAAGGACCTCTAAAATAAAAGCATAAGATTATAACCACTACACCACAATATTTTTTGTTAAAAATGACATATGGTACATACTATATCTATTGTAGATAAATCCATGTCGTTGCCCCTTTCGTCTGGAGGCCATGGGCCGTCGTCCGGCCTGTCCTAGGTCAGGGCCGCCCATGCTTTAATGTTGCCAGTATTTGGAATTACAGGTTTTGTTTCAGTCATAACACACTTATTGACTTGGAGATTGAGTTCAGCTTGTGAAAACTTGTGTTAAGGATACTTGTACGGGCTTCCATTTTATATAAAGTAATCATAAGCCTTGAGAGCCACAAGAATCTCGCTTTGAGATTGTTGTAGAAATCAATTGGTCTAAAAGTATAGGTGTTGAGTGGGCCGGACACGGCCTGGCAGCCCTTAGTAAAAGATGCGAGGTATGACTACAACTCTAATAGATACAAAATACAAATAAAGGAGAGCAGACGACACTAACCCTCCCAATTAATATAATAAAGCACTCAACAAAACTCAAAGGATGTCGAATGCACGACCTTTGCCAACTGCCAACGAATTCATTTTTCTTCCGTTATAGCCCAAGTTCCCGACGAATTCGTTGCTTGTCAATTCTTTGAATTGCTACTGCGCTCCATTGAATTGCGTTTTCCTCCACCCAAAGGTATGGGCCATATATATATATATATATATATATATATATATATATATATATATATATGAAAAATTCTTGTAAAAATTCGTATCAATACATCCCAAATCTAAATCATTGGATGTTGATCCAATAGTTCAGATTAAAGCCGAAGTCAAAGTAACAGGTAAAGTCAAAGTCAAAGTAAACACTTTTCACAATTTCCAATGCATTTTTGATACAATTGTTTGGAATGTATTGATACATCCCATGTATTGTAGAATGACCCTATATATATACTAGTGTATATGTACGTGTTTTACATATATTTTAATTAGAATATTATAAGGACCTGTCGTATTTTTGTCTTTTTCATGTGATTATTCATATGTATGTTCTTTTTTATTTTTTACGATGTCAAGAGAATCGAAGTACAAATTTTATTTTATTTTTAATTTTCTATTGAGAATGATAATCTTTGAAAAATGGTAATAATAGAAAATTTTATTATCATTGGAACATGAAAAATTGTATAAAAAAAAAGAAACTTACATGCAAACTTTATTACTTTTGACTCTTAAGCATAAATGACATACAAGTTGACATAATAACATTATATTTATAAAATACTCAAGGGTATTTTAGGAATTCAAAAGTTTCACCACTAAAATTTTCTATTATATAATAGAATATATATATATATATATATATATATATATATATATATATATGAAAAAACTTTGATACAGAAGGCTATATCAAAATTTGATACAGCCTTCTGTATGACAGGTGGACCCCCCCCCCCCCCCCCCCCCCTATTTCTTGGTAACCATATAAGCAAATATATAGGGAGCCCACCTGTCATACAGAAAGTTGTATCCAAAAAAAAAAATATAATATATATATATATATAATATATATATATATACACACACCCCCACGACAACTATCTACCGTAGATGAACCGTCCCCCAGTAAAATATTAATTTAATATCATTGTGAGCACATGGCCCACATATCAGATATTAAACTAATAAGCTGATAAAAAGTATATATATATATATATATATATATATATATAATATATATAAAGAGGAAGCATCAGGATTCCCACTTAAATATTTTTGAATGCTCCAAAAAATTACATACGTTGGATCTCGTCTTTTTTTCATTTTTTTTTCATAGTAAAACTGACTGCAAATAATAAATATATTTGAAGCAAATAAATAACATATTTGTGATCGAAAAATGGTAAAAAGAATAACATACCCACAAAGAATTAATTGCTGCAAATCTAGAAGACCATACCTCCCAGGAAATAGCCTTTTTGTACAAATAAACTTCTGTTCCTGCAATTTCCAGATCTCTTCTATCTCACAGATCTAGAAAATTTTCTAACGAGTTCTCACAATCTTGCTCAAGACCAACTAACCATAGTAAGCCATACAAACGCACCAACACAATTCGACAATAATACTAATCTTGTGAAAGTTGTTAAAAATAACAAATAAATTAAAACTATAAAAAAAAATTTAAAAAATGTAGCCTTCCAAAATTTCTTCCTAACAACAAAAAAATGGCTCCGGACTCGAAATAGGTCATTAAACATATCAAACTATTGAAGAGCATATCCCAAGCAAAAACAACACTCCCCAAGATCAAAGGGGCAACAGAAAGGGGGTAGCACTGGTAATTTCACAGAAATCCCAATTTAAATTTGCCTAATATGACTATACATAGTCCAAAAACACTTGCAGAAAAAACCCTTCCATTTGCAGAGGCCATTCATTCCTCCTGAGTTTCCATGACACATTCCGGTGGTTGGCTTTCGGAGTCCCCAACTTCAGACTGAGAAGCTGTGAAATCATTGACGGTGGTATTCTTCCCCAGGATCATTTGCAGCGGTCTAACTTTTTTCCTCGCATTTGATGCTCTAGCCATGTATATTAAAGAAAAATATCAGTAATGGTAATCATGCAATGCCAGCCTATCCAAAGCGACGGTAATATTTATGGAAAAATTAGTCATATAGGTATTTTGCAGGAGAACATTAAACCAAAATTTGTTCACATCTATATGAAAAATTGTACTGAGAAATACTAGAAAAAACAGCATCAAACAGGTTAACACCAAATCAAGAAATAGCATACTGAAGTATTAACTTATAAGCAAAATAACTACTATTATTTAACCTAATACGCTTTCTAGGATTGCAACTTTGCGGTTGCTAAAATGTGGAACTATCCAGAGTCTTATCTTATGGCCTTGGGTGTAAATGCACCTTTGCAAAAAATAGATTCACAAAAGAAAAGTAGCCGTTTCAATATTACTGTCCTAACTGTGGTGGTCCAACTAATACTGCTAATGCCAAAGATGATTAATTCACATAGAAAATGCACTGAACACGATGTTGAAGAGAGCAATAAAATGATAATTGTTACATTAGAGTGATGCAATGAAGCGACGATTTTGTTACACAAGCAGCCTCATTCATTGGTTGTTTTCTCCAAACACTTTCCATGTTCCCGAGTTCCAAACTTCCAAATAACCCAAAGACAAACTGCAATGCCAATTCTTGCCGTGTAACTTAAATCCTCTTGCTGAGCTTGGCCAGTCAAGCCTGAAAACAACACCAAAGTAGCCACAAACAACACCCCCCCCCCCCCCCCCCCACTCACCCAAAGCCCAAAGTGAAATTATAAATTTCCAATGTGAAAAGTTTTAATACTTTGCAAATGCCAATTCCTTTAATAAGAGTACATTTTATAAATTATCACTTCCCTCATTTAAACAATCATTTATAGGAATCATTACTTAGTAATGTGCCATTTATTACTTGATTGGGAACCACCAAAATAGCAGCGAGTGTACAACAAACCAAATGCATAAAAGAAATAGGGAAACCAAAGGAAATATATACTGGATTTTGATAAGGAAATAGGGTAGTTGAGAATGATATTTTTGAAACTCATCCAGGCCAAAAGGAGCAAATTGCTCGTACACAAACCAGCTTGGTTTTATAACAGACCCTAAATGTTAGGGTCTGAAGGCTTGCTTTATAACTGAGTCCACGGTGTTCGGACCCAACCCGACTCACAGGCTAAGATTAAATCCATAACCAACTCCAATCAGAACAGGCTCTTTGTTGGTCACGGGCTCATTGCCAGCCCTATGAGTATTATCTCCAAACTAGGTAATTACACAGCGTAGGAACAGAAAGCAGTCGGTTGAACTTCATGAAATATGACAAGCTAACAATATAAAATTATCAGATACTAGAGTTTCATTTACCTCGGACGAATTATGCTCCCACCATCCACTTCCCTATCAGTTTCATGATAAGCAATAGATCCATCTTCTGTTACAAGAAGTAAAATCAAAGAAAAGATTAGATCTGAAGTATGATGTGTTCACAAAAAGTTTTGATACCATAAAGAACAAAGAACATTAAAACTCTAGTAACGTCCATGCTATCATTTATAGACACAAGTTCCAGAACTGTAGAAGGAACTGTGACATGCTTACAGTTTTACATAATTACAAAGGTTGATGTTAGTCAACCTAGATTTTCAGAACATGAGCTACAAGAAGTATGAAGTAAATAGGATATAGTTGCATCCTTTTTTGCTTATTGGCAATATTAAATAACCTATAAATGGTAGACTCAGTTCTACAGATTCAAATTGCAAAAATAAGAGTGCCATTTTATAAACATGGTGAGCTAGGGTCAAGTATTTATAATGATCTAGCAAGCATGGATATTCCAAAACATGTGCGATGTCTGTCATATCTTTCTGAGATTAAAGAACTGCACATGATCAAACAAATATATACACAGAAATACACCAAAATTGGTGCGGTCTCTATGATATTGTCCATATTGTGTCATGTCGCTTTGTATCTGTGCAACATAGATGATGACAGATCCTAAGCTCCTCTTGGTTGACGAGATAATTTCAAATTCTATGACCCACTTCCTTGACCTCTACGCTAATAAAAAAAATCTAAATAAGTTATAGAGATGAGGGCAATCCGGGTATCCATTAATATCATACAGGTAGATTGATTCAGGTTCACATATAGAAAAGAGGTAGATTAATATCACATGATTCTTCACGTTAATTTTTTAGGCAAATTCTATAGGCACTCCACATTTTGCCCAGGGCTGCCCATTACTTCGGGACAACTTAGTTTTGTGCAATTTTTACTCAGGACAACCCCAAGTTTTCTTTGGGGTTACCCAACCCCCAGTATACATTAGGACTGTCAGCAAAACTGACAGTCCTAACCTCTTAAAGGATTGTCACTCTTTTGACAGTCCTACCGCTGCTCTCCACGCGCTCCCCCGCCCGCCGCACGCCCCCGCGTGCGACCCGGAGTGACGCGCGGCCGACTCAGTCGAGGCCACCAGAGTGACCCGGAGTGGCGCGCTTCAGCTGCTCCTCGAGCTCGACCCCAACGTCGAGGCCACCGGTCGGGGGATACGAGTGGTCAGGTGGCCAAAGGAGGGCATAGAGGGTGATGGTTAGGTAGGGTCGATGTCGGAGTTGGATGGGCACGGCGAGGACAGGGATAGGTGTGTGTTTGTAAAATTTTGGTATGAGAATGCATGTAGAGTTGGACTGCCAACAAAGTTAGCAGTCCTAACCTAAAGTAGGACTGCCCAAAAAGTTGACAGTCCTACTTTATGTTAGGACTGCCAACTTTGTTGACAGTCCAAATCTAAGCTCTCTGTTTGGACATAGGATTGGCAGTCCTAACATAAAGTAGGACTGCCAACATTGTTGCAGTCCTATTTTATGTAAGGTTGGCAGTCCAAATCCAAATATGTGGGTTGCTCAAGTAAAAATTTAGAGTGGCAAACTTGTAAATAAATTGAAAAAAAATTGGGCTGCCCTCAAGTAAAACTTGAGGTGCCAATAGAAAAGGCCATCTTTTATCAATATGAAAATCAGACATGTCTCTGGGCTCAGGCTCCAATTGTCAGACATCAAGTCTCTGGACTAGTTCAAATAGCCAGGGACCCTAAAAAGCGTACCACTCGCAGACTGATGACCAAACTGAGGTACTTTAGACGAGTTATTGAGTTGTCTCATAGGCGATAGTTATCATGATCTTGTTGTAAGCTATCACCAAATTATGTTAGTTTCGTTATGATAGCTTCATTAAACCTAGGGTTGGGCATACGGGTCTAGGACCCGCGGTTCCAACCCGAACCGAACCGTAAAATGTCCAAACAAGCCGGGTCTAACATTTTAAAATTTAATCGGAGCGGGGCGGGGCTGGGCGGGTCGGGTGATATTAACGGGGCGGGACAGGTCATAATTTGGAAATAAACGGGACCCCGGCCCGACCCGTTTGTAGGGGTAGTATGTAATTTAGTTAAAATCCGGCTCCACTCTCTCTTAGATTTTCTTCCCGTCACTGAGAAACCTTCCATTTCTTGATCC
The DNA here is from genome assembly GCA_029216955.1 of Iris pallida. NCBI lineage: Eukaryota > Viridiplantae > Streptophyta > Magnoliopsida > Asparagales > Iridaceae > Iris > Iris pallida. The sequence continues at coordinate 24,833 of JANAVB010015332.1, read as the reverse complement.
ATCCAACAAGAAACTTCATGAAATGGCAGAAACCACCCCCCATCACCAATGCAGAGGCCCACGTGGTGGAGATCCAGATGGACTCCGGCACCGACACAGACACGACCGCCGGCCAGGCCCAGGCTCAGCAGCAAGAGTGCCTCCTCGCCCACCCTCTCAGAGATCTCCGCGAGCCTGGGCCACCTCCTCCTCCTGAAGCTCTACCAGCGCGAGGAGGACTGGCTGGTCCACCGCACGGGACTGCGGGAGGCCCGCCTCGACGCCATCAGGCGCGACGCCTTCCGCCTCTCCTCCCTCTTCCTCACCCTCCTCTTCGCTGCCTCCGTCGGCCCTCCTCCTACAGGAAGTGGTGGGTCCCCTCCTGCCTGTCGCTGCTCACCTCGACTGCCAGACCCATTTGGATCCGCGGGTTGTTGCGAATTGGATATGTTTCAAACGGGACGGGTTAGGTCCGGTTCCCAAAAAAAAAAGTGACCCGCCCCGTCCCGCCCTGTCAAAGAATAGATCAGGTTCGGGTCTAAAAAATTTGGGCCCGGCCCGACCCTGCCCAGCCCTAATTAAACCTATTGATTCAATGTCATGTTCAAATAACTTGCATACTCCAGAAAAATTATCTTTAGTTTTGTGAAACTGTATCCAAACTTAGTTTCTGGTCTTCTGATAGTCATTTACACATTTTCTTGTTTTTTCAAGCAAGTATCGTATGTTGAGCCTATTAACATTGTTAGACATCATCTTAGTCTCAACTCCCAACTCATCCAACTTGATGATGTTAAGGAATGTCATAAATTATAATTTATTATGTTCCTTGAAACTTGACAATCTTATTCAAAGATTTGTTGTTTAACTAGATCCGGTTCATTGACCCTTGTCTTAATTTTTAAACTAAACCATCTTCATACCATTGTGTACTATACTACTATCTTACTTCACTCTTGAAGTATAGAAATTTAGACTAAATTTCTTTAAGGGGGAAAGGATGTAGTGACCCACATTTTCTTAACCATGTTTGCAAGTACAGAAGCATGGCCGAGCTGGATTTGGGCATCAATTTGGACTCAAGATGGACGACGACTATTTTAGGGTCGGATACAGATAAGAAATCAGATGCGGAATCTGTGTTTGATTGAATATTTTTTGTCCCATCATAGTAACACTATCATTGGGGACTTGTGGTAATATAAGAATTTCTAGTTTAAAAATACAATTGCTACAATGAAATGAAGGGTTTGGTTGTAGTAAGTAAAAGAGTAGGCACTAGTAAAATTTCCTTATATTACATAAGATTTATAATTTAAAACCTATACAATTGCTACAACGAAATGAAGGGCTTGGTTGTAGTAAGTAAAAGAGCAGGGTCTACGTAACTGTGGGATGTATATGTGTGCATGTATGCTTTTTGCTTCTTGTGCTCAACCAAAGAACAGAAAGAAATAAAGTGAAGCATAAAAGAAGTGAGGAAGAAGGAATTAGAGAGGAAAAAAAAAGAGGTGGAAGTATTTATTGGAGTGGCTTAGAAGTGGGGAGGCAGCATCGTTGAAGACAGTAGGTCCGGCAAGGATTGTTTTATTCTTATTTCAAGTGAAGGTTAATCTTTATAATGGAATTTGTGGTCTTTAGGGATAAATTAAATTATTAATACAGGAATTGGGTATTGACTGAATCCATACTATGGATTTTGAGCATCTCTTATTTGCAATACACCTTAAAGTTCACAAAGTAGGTCAGGTTAGGAATTCGCATGAACTGAATGTTAGTGAAGAAGAAAAGTCATATTTTGGAATAGTAATTATGGAAGAATCCATATCTTGAACTAGTGTGGGTCCATGATCCTCTTTATGGAAAGTAAATTTTCATGGTCTGTATCATGTCTTCCCCTCTCGACAAGTATTCTATTTACTAAGTGGTACAACTTAATGGTTTAAGCTGGAAATTGCAGTTCATAAGCTGAATATAGGCATGCTTACACTTGATACCAAATATGATACATGATTGCTATTCTACTTGCAACCCACTACATAAGTATATCACATAGCTCATTATAATCCAATGGTTTAAGCTGGAGATTGCAGCTCATAAGCTGAATATAGGCATGCTTACACTTGATACCAAATCTGATACAGGATTGATATTCCACTTGCAACCCACTACATAAGAATATCACATAGCTCAGTATAAATCTGTCTTTTGAAACCCCAAATCAGATTTTGTGTAGAGATTCATTTTGGTTTCCTGGAAGTTAATTAGCTAGTAGCATTTACAGTTTGTAAAACTCTAGAAATATCTATCCTAGAATTCGTCCCTCAATTTTCAACAAGCTTAGAGTTGGTGAGCTGGGATTTACCTATGGGAGAGTCTGCATACAATTGTGCAGTTAATAGGACTACAATTCGAGGTCATTACAGGTGGTAACATACAGACTTCTTAGCTATGAATGTAGGATCACATTCTAGTGTGTCTGCCAAATCTTTCACACATGGTATTCATGATTTACATTTGGAGATTCCTAGAAGGATAGCTGTGAGCTAATTCTTATAAACATGCAACAGATGACCAAAGGAGAATGCAATTTTGAATTGGAGACAGGATATTGGTAAGGGTTAGACCGGAGAGGTTCCCTCGAGGAACTGCAAAGAAGCTACATAAGGGAAGGACATGTCCATATCAAGCTCTTCGGAGGACAGGTCCTAATGCGTACGAGTTGGAGACTCCACAGAAATCAGGGATCAAGTCAGTGTTCAATAGGGAGACTTTAATACCCTATCACAAGCCCACATCTTTGTCCACTACCATTCCAGAGGCTATAGAGTATCACCTACTATTATTTCAGGACCATCTACTTACCCTGCCAGTATTTTCAGAGCCATCCCGCTACAAACTTGGAGGCAGTTCACCACGCACCCACAAAATGAGGACATTTTAAATGACTTGATCATCTGTACTGCAGATGGAGGGTTCCAATGATACTTAGTTCGTCGGAGAGGGTCCTATGTTGCACGGACACGCTGAATCGGCATTCGTACCCGTGTCCAGTACGTATTGGACACAGATACAGCTGGACATGGCCAGGATACAGCTGGATACGACAAGAATACAGTCTGGATGCATTCTGGACACGGGTTAGACTTGGTTAAACAGTTAACCCAAAAGCTAAAACAAACTGGATTAGGTCCAAGTAAAGGACATTAAATAACCAAGCTATTTGTGAGCCTGCTCAACTGAACTTTTTGAGCTTGAGAGGAGCTCGAGTCAAAGAATTGGATCGCCAGATAAACAAGCCCCAAAATGAGCTTAGAAGTATTTGGTTCGTGAGGTTGAGAGCCGATCGTTTTATTTACATATTTATATAAAAGAAATATCTATAGTAATAGATATTTCCAATTTGTTATGAAATTCATATAAACAGTATCAATTTGATATTAAACTTATTGAGCTATATTTTTTGTTTGAACAAAAGCTCATAAACCAGTTCAATTTATGTTTAAGTTTGTTTACAATTATTCAAGATCATCGAGTTTTCTAATTTAAAATAGCTGCGTAAGCCGAGCTCGTGAATATTGTAAAGGGTCAAGCTTGAGATCAATTTTAGGCTCATCTTAAAGTTTGAGCCGTATTTTTTCTTATATAGCCGAGCCTGAGTAAGGGGTGTCGATCAATGCTCATCTAGTTAACACTTCGCACCCTAGCTCAAGCACTATTTAGATACATATTGGCCTTTCTTTTAAACTTGGATTAACTTATACTAGTGTCCAAACATATAACATAACATGATCCGATTTTCAAACCTAAACCTCTCGCTTTCTCTGATCCACAAAAAAAAAAGAAAAGGCGGCAACAGTCAGAAAGGAAGAGGGGGGAGAGAGAGAGAGTGTGTCTATATATATATATATATATATATATATATATATATATAACATGATCCGATTTTCAAACCTAAACCTCTCGCTTTCTCTGATCCACAAAAAAAGAAAGAAAAGGCGGCAACAGTCAGAAAGGAAGAGGGGAGAGGGAGAGAGAGAGATGTGTCTATATATATATATATTATATATATATTATATATATTATATATTTGTGTCGTAACCATATCCTAAAGTTTCGCAAAATGGTCGTATCTCGTACAAGTATTGTGTCTGTACCTGTATTCTTGCCGTGCAACATAGGAAAGGACGAACATATTCAGACTGTTCATTGTTGCGGACTGAGGAGTTGGATTAACTAGACCAAGATACGCTTGAAGACTATCAATGCTTTCATTCACCAAGTGTGAACCTTTCAAGCTAGATAAAGTTGAAGGAGATCAAGCCATGATGTGGGTTTACCATCAAGGAGCGTCGCAATCGAGGTTGTCGGTTGGATGCAGAGTCAAGAACTTGGACTTTGGATTCATTTTTAGGTTGCTTATTTGCGTGCTTTTATTTTAGTTGCTACGCACATGCTTGCATATGGTTTTTCATTATGCACAAGGTTGACTTATAGAATTTGGTTATATATGGTATTTAGGATTAGGTTTATTTTAGTTAAGCTTGTTTTTATTAAAATTAGGACTAGTAGTCTTCATGGCCAAGGTTTGATTGTCTATATAAACTCACCTACTCTATAAGTTTTGTTCATTAAAGTTTACAAATTTATTTGACTTATGCTTTTTTTACCTTTCCTACAATAAGTTTCTTTTTCTTCTTCTTATTAATCTTACACAAACCCTAACCCCAAGATCACATTACCATTAACCACAAATTTGAGTTTCCTTTACATTGCATATCCACATCAAAACGACGGCCGACCACGCGGTCCGTCGTGCGGCGCCGTAAGGGCATCGAGAAGGCGTCGTAAGGGCATCGTGCGCATAGAACGGGTGGCTGGGCGGCATCGGCTGTCGTAGGCGTCGTGAAAACGTTGGGGGGGCGCCTTCGGCGTCGTGGGCGAAGCGAGGCGTTGTTGCGGGCGCCGAAAGACGTCATCGTCGTCTCGTGGAGCTCTAGAGCGCGCGGAGTGCACGAGGTGTGCGTGTGGGGCGATGATGACAAAGTCAGTGCGGAAAAGATCCGCACGAAGAGTCTGAAATGACATGACAACCGGCTAAAAATTGTGTGCGGGGAGACACAATTTAACTGAGCCCGCACGTGCTGGAAAAAAAACAAAAAAAAAGAAGCATATCCACATCTAGGTCGATCTTTTGAGTTTGGACCCCGGGACAAAAACTTCGATATCATCATCTTCGTCGTGGAAGGAGATTTGATACATTTGGATTATATGGTGCAACTTTGTGATCCTTTAGTAAATTCGATGTAGGTACCTCTGAATTCAATTGATTATTTTTGTGATCTTTTGGGGTTCTTTTTTGGATAGATTTCTTTGCTTCACAGTAAGAATTTCGGATATTTGCTACACTATAGTGGTTTGGGGGAACAATAATACGGTATCACTATCCACTATCCGATTCAGAAAAAGGACCATCAAATATATTGGCTGATACAAGTGAAATTCCGTTGATATGAGCAAAATGTCAGTTGATGTTTGTAGTAAACCGGCTTGTATATTGCTATATTAGGTTGGTCATAACAGTATTATTTGTTTGCTTTATGTAGAAATGTTTTGTTTGCAGTTTGTATTTTTGTACAAAAGCACTGCTCTGCTTCTTCAAGTTTGCTTTCCTGTAAAAAGAAAAATTAAAAAGCTTGCTTAGAAGTAAAAAGGTTAACTTTATGATTCATCTTCAAGATCAAACACTGAAGTTGCTTCGGGATTTGATAAAGTCAACTTTGAGAATAACAAAAAATGTCTTGTAATAGTAGCTTACAGGCTTAGTTTAAATTTCGTTTTGATTTACTTTCAGAAATCATGCATAAACATTATGGATAATTTGTAAGGATAGTTTGAGTTGTTTATTATTAAGGATACTTGTTAGCTTTATATTAATGTTTTCATTCTCATATACATGCATATATGAAGTGAATTATAACTTATACCACTGGGGCCATATCTCCCTATATGTATGGTATATCCCAGTATCCAGTATCTGGGAGGACAAACCCAAAAATGGAATGGAGCCAGTATCTGCTATTGGGAACCTTATTTACAATTAAACTTTCGTTAATTGGTAAACATTCATAATTCTATATACATCGTCCCTCTAGGTCTTGTCCTGTGTCACCTATAATACAACACATGTCCAGAAACCAGATCGTCTGACATTTATCCAACATGATACTTTCCAACAATACTTGACCAACATAGGTAGGAGAACATAGCTGGGTAATGTAAGCTCCAGGTGCTCCAAAATGAGGCCACATTTAATGAATATTCTCACTGCTCAGTTAGTTGCCACTTCAGATTGGCTTATTGCCACTACAAGGGCACAGTTCCTAGAATCAAATGGCTGTTCCAACACAAAATCTAAAGAAAATGATTTTCAAAGGAATTCATCAATACCTTCTAAAGAAAATTGGAGTTCATTAGCTAGCTTCTAAGACATATGTCCATGCACAAGGATATAGAAATGCCCATAAGCAGAATGCATAAATCAGCAAAACCATAAGGTTATATATGCTTAAAACCAACGTATATACTTGGATTTTATCAAAGATGTGTTGCATCCAAACATCCATGTCATGCTGCTTCCGAGACATGAATCCGTCTCAATGCTTCATAGTGAGGAATGAACCAATAGGCCAAACACTAAGATACTTCTATAAATGGGATGAATGCTCACAAAGCTTACGAGTTAGAGAAATAAGTATTACCTGGGGAATTCATATATTCTTGAGTCTTATACGAACTAGTTGTTTGTGTTTCTTCAAGGTCCCCATCTGAGTCAGCAGAAGTAGACGAATTGTCCAAGCCAGCTTTCACGGTAGTCCGTCTGTGGTTAATCTCAAACTCGTCCTCAGAACTCCCACTTGTACTATCATCAAAGATATTGGCAGGGGTACCTAATGATATCTCTTTCTGGGTAGACTTGTTTGCTTCCTTCCTGTATCTGCTACTTGGAACTTTTCTAACAGCAACTCTATATTGTTTTCCTTTCAGTTCACTGGCCTCTCCAGTGCTATCACTCGATGCAGAAAAATTATCCGAAGTTTCCTTCCTTGAAGCATTAGCATCAGCACTGGAGTGTTTCTGAGTAATAGATGCACCTACATTGCCACTTCTGACAAAACTATCAGAGTTCTTAGACAGTGATGCTTCATCTGTGGCATCCACAGCATTGATGCTCTCATTTCCAGCAGACACTTGGAGTTTGGTCCCAGTGTTTGTGGAGTTATTTTTTGCCTTTACATGATTGGTTTTCTCACCCATTGATGCCGATACCTGACGATGTGAATTCGATTCCTGATGCTTCTTTGCAGCTCTGTCATCAAGCAACTTACTAGGAGAAACTAAAACAGAAGATGCATTACGAGAATGTATATCAGATTTATGTGCCTTCTTTACAGTTTTCCTTTTAGGTGCTTCATTGGTTTTGAATTCTTCACTTGCAAGCCGGACCGAAGGATTAACCAGATTAGTATTACTACTTTTGTGTTGCTCATCTGAAACTGAGGGAGTCAACAAATCATGGGTAGTACCAAGTGGAGGCAAAAATGGTTTTCTTTTTCTGCTAGCAATCTCCTTAACTGGTACAGGCTGGCTATCATTTGTTTCAATCAACTCTGCAGATCCTTGAAGAATCATATCGTGAACTGTTCCATTACCAGATTCCTCGAGAGTCTTTCCTGATAACCCCATTGTATGCTTTTCATCCACCTTTTCTGCTGAAATTTCTGCTGTTTTATTGTCAGATAATTCATTGAACAATTCGGCTGGATTTTTGTTAGAGAGCTCTGGATATTCCAAATGTTGGGCAGTACCATCAGGATTTATCCCAGCATCAGATACGCACTCTGAAATTACATTGGTAGTTCCCACTTTCTCCGGATTGACATGTGTATGTTCATTCTCTGAAGAAGTATTCGGTTTATTATTGATGGGTGAGGGATTAACAAATTCACCTTTGGTGGTCTTTTTCTTGTCATGACGCAAGCTTTTACGCTTTGCATTTGAAGTATCTATAGAATCTAGTTCTGCTGTACGTTTGAGAGGTGTACCTTCTGTAGTATGTACTGTTATGCTAGATTCCTGGCCCGAACCTTTGTTGGTTACATCCAATGTTACTTCCTGGTTCTCTTCTGCGACTTTGTTTGCTTCTTTTAAGGACTCTTGATTAGGAAATCCGGACCTTACTGTTTTTTTACTCTTGTGCTTTGACTTCTTATCATTGGGGCGTGAAGGAGCCATCGGGACAACAATTGTTGAATCTACATTATCTGCAACTTCTCCAGAAACGGTTGTGCCTTTAGATTCTTTTCCTAGATGACCAAAGTCACCACCAGATGTTCCATCGACAATGTCTCCCAGTGGTTCTTTGGGATCTTCCTTAGCATCATCTTTTAAAGGAGCAGCTTCAGACATTAAGGGTTCAAGCAGTTCAGCTTTTACTGATTTTTTCCTGCTGCGTTTTGACTTTTTATCTTTAGATTTCTGAATTGTTGAATCAAATGTTGCAGATATCACATTAGCAACAACTTCTCCATTAAGAGCTTCTACCTTACCTTCTTTCTCTTGCTGTCCATGGTCAGCATGAGACACTCCAATAGAAATACCTTTTGATGGTTGTATAATGTTTTCTTCACCATCTTCTTTCACAAAAGAATGGAGTGTTTCTGGAACTACAGACTCAGGGAGTTCAGGCTTTCCCCTTCTTTTCTGGCTACGCTTTGGCTTTTTGTCATTAGGCTTGGAAGTAATGATTAAGTTTCCTTCTGATTCTTTTCCTGCATGTCCAAGGTGGCTGCCTGATGTTTCATTTGGATTCTCTAAGGTGGCTCGGCCTGCTGAGGAATCAACAATTTCACTAGTATTAGTCAAAGGATTGGGCAATTCAATCGTGTCCCCTTTATTCTCCTGTCCTCAATCGTGTCCCCTTTATTTCTCGTGTCCTGATGTGAGCTTCCTGCACCAATGTCAGTGAAAACTTTAGAGCCTCTGTTTGAAGGATTTCTACTTTCCATATCTTCAGCTGTGGTCACTGGATCAGGTTCCCTATTCAAATTATTGTAGTTGTTTCCAGGTGCTTCAACATTTTCCCCAATAACATCTTCTACTGAAGAGTAGAGAGTTTCAGTCTTGCTGGAAACATGTTTTACACTTTTACGCTTTTTTTTATGGGACGTGAATCAGCTGGAAGGTCAGCGCTGACTTCAGGGCGATCTCTAACATGTTCAGCTTCTTTACTAATAACTGTACCACTAGATTCTCTTTGTAGGCCTACAGAACTCCCATGCACTGGACCCTCGTGATTCACATTAGCGACTTCTTGGCTAGGGATGTTTTTGCTGGTTATTGTACTCTTGGATAATGTTTCTTTGTCGTAGTCTGAACCTGTATGAGTGGCGGATGAAGGCTTTGTCATGCTGACTTCTACATTACTACCATCTATCACTTTTTCAGTGCCCTTGCTGATTAGATCTGCTGCATCAATCTGCTGCTCCCGATCAGGATTCTTTGTTACCAAGTCTTCTTCAGCATTCCCTTCAGCATCTTGCTTTTGCTTTTCTGTATCAGCATTTGTCATTGTCACTGAGGGATCAGCAACTATACTTTGGGGTAACTCATCATTTAACTTGGATAGACGCTTTTTCTTTTTCTTTTTCTGTCCATCTTCAACAGGATTCAGATGAAAGGAGTCAACATAGGATGGTTCACTAGGAAGTGCTTCAGAAGAAGCCAGATTATTTTCATGTTTCTCCTGAGGGCTAGTCTTAGACAAGAGTGTTCCTGGATCAGATATCATCTTGCTGTGAGCACCAGTATCGAAGTTGTGTCCTGTAACCTGATCCTTAGAAAACTCCTCAAGAGACCCATCCTTTTTCCTCTTCCTTTTTTTCTTGTCCATAGAAGGATGTTGAAATTGACTCTCCAGTGGCAGTACTTGATCATTTTGCAAAGTGCTACCTTTTTTTCTGGATTTCTTGTTCTTACTAGCAATGGGAGAATTACCCACATCATTAGCTCCAACAATAGGATGATCTTCCTCCTTGTCATCCTTCTTCACTTGATCAACAATTAGCTCTTTTCTCTGCTGAAAAAGGGATCCAATGACTGCATTGCCCCCGTTAACTGGATCTTTCAATTCCAGTGGAGCAGGATCTGACCTTTTGTCTAGTTTAGAGGGAGGCCTCCCAGAGTTATCATTAAGATTATCTTCTTGTACATTTAAGTGGACCGTTGCACCAATGTCTTTATCCATAGAAACAAACTGATCACTTGATTGCAGAATTAGAGGTTGGCAACTGCCAGTATTTGGTAATGATGAATCGCCTTGAGTTGCTAGCTTCTGTGAAAGAGTGTGCGGCAATGTTCGGGTTTCATGCACGGTTGGACATTCAGATGGAATTTGACCTTTGTCATATGGGAAATCATACATGACAAAACCTTCTTCATTGTTTTGAGGAGATGGATTAGCATTGCGCTCTGTTTGAGTTAGACAGAGGTTCTCTCGACAACTCTCACTTGAGATATTTCTAGTAGCTTCTGTTTGAATTTTCTTGATAGATGTAGTGGATACAAGATCAAGATGAAGAAACCAAGTCCCTTTGAGCCCCACAAAAGAACTTTTGACTGGCATGGAATCTGATAAATGATAAAAAGATCCTTTGCGCCTCACCTAGAAGGACAAAAGCAGCTTATGAATTTAGAGCATCATCAGAAGCACCAGTTGATAGCAAAAGGCACAGAAATAGGAAGAAATGGAGGAAAATAAAATATCTACACAACCTTAAAACCTACAAGCGGCATATAAATTACAAAAAAAAAGTCATAGCAAGAATATCAGGGATATACCTTCATTGCCTGAACAGAGACTTCCCCAAATTCTGGGAAGCAAAGAGCATGATCCGTCCTTTTTCCCTGTTCGAACAAGAAAGAAAAGACATTATATTTTGTTTATCAAACTACTAATAAATTTCCTTTTGTTTTCCCTTTATGGTATGCTTTAGCTCCAAATGAGATAAATCTAGTGTTAACTTGCTGAATATGAGACAACAAGATACAGAAGATGATGTCACAGTAAGCAGTTGCTATCAAGATACTATTGACATCACGGATGAATCAAATCAAAATGACTGATAAGATTAATCCCAACATGATAATAAACAAAGTCAGGAGAAGAAAAGAAACCACGCTCTGCTTTATATTTGGGGTGAGAAAGAAGATGAAGAAACACGTATTGAACATGAATGTGATGATATAAATATCACAAAAGAGGCCCTTTATAACTCGACAGAAAAAGTAGCATATACCTAAAATAAGAAAAATCTGAAAACATAGAAGAGCACTTGTATGATCAAAATGAGAATCCTCAGTATTAATGGAGGAAAATCCATTCACAATAAAATTAGAAGACATCAAAAGCAACCGAAGAAAACCCACAAGCAATTTGAACCATAATCAAGATGAGATCAAAAAGGAATAAATCAGTATTATGGAAGAAATCCATACAACATCAAAAATTAGAAGACATGAAAAGCAACTGAAGAAAACCCACAAGCAATTTGAACCATAATCATATATCAAACAATGAAATTGTAGAGAGTGAATCCCTTTGAAAAAACAGCAAAATATCATCAAAGCATACTAAGATCCTCCTAAGGGAATAAGCTTTAAAGGAAGAAAATCCATCCGACTCATGACCAAAACATAAAGAAACCAAAGAAAGACCGTAACCAATTTGAGCCAAATCAAAACATTAAACGAAGTGAGATTCTATTCACAATAAAATGATACGACATAAAAGAAGCCGGAGAAAGCCCATCAACAATTTGAGTGCCATAATCAAAATATTACGGACAAGTCCTCTGAAGAAAAAACAGCAGAATGATATCATCATCTTCAAATTTCAAAAGCATATCAAAACCCTAACGAGGCAAAGCATAAATGAAGAACAAAAAAGTACATTTAAACTCATAATGTTAAGATATTAAAAATGATGTAAGAAGAACCCAAAAGGGCCAAAACCAACTTGGACCATGATAATATCATTCACAAAATGAGATCAAAGTCTGTCTACAAATCACAAAACCTATGTAATACATAATACATACAGACATGGTAATACATAATACAGACATGGTAATACACAATACAGACATGGTACTGACTTCAACGAGTCTAGTGTATTTTATCGTGTTCGTGTCGAGTCCGATATGTATCTAACACAGATACTATGCGGTGTGGCATGAATCTTGTAGTATTCATGCTAGTAGCAAAAATTATGCCTTCACCTCCAAAAGCATATTACAATCTTACTGAGGCTACAATGAGAAGACGTGAAAAGAAATGGAATAAAAGCCAGTCCATATGATACATGATCATATACACACCAAATGAAGTTGTGAAGTGAAATTTCTCCGAAAAATAACCAAATTATATCATCACCTATGTAAGCATATCAAAATTCTATAAGCAAATGTATCAATGGAAGAAAATACACCATTTCAATTTTTATAATATAATGACAAAAGACATAGAGAAGCCGACATGTAATTAGAAAGAATGTGAACAAGATAATTGAAGGGGAAACCCGTTTGATTATATTCCATAACAACAAGAAATACATAATACCTTGATCATTATTTTTTTCTGCTTGAGAGAAAAATAATACACATTTTAATCGTTTATCAACCTAGTAAATTGTCATCAAATTTTCGTTATGTATTGCCTTCGTATTGAGAAAGGTGCAGTGATGGCTTGCGGAAATATTTGACGAGTCAAAAATTGATATTCAGAAAAAAAAACATTTGTGCCCAAGACGATGTTGGCAACATGTAAGAATTAAACAGGAAACACAATACTTAGCACTCTTAAAAAGTAATAAACAACATCAATTTAAGTTCCTTGTTAATTTATTGCAACATTACCAGTCTATTGTTTATGAGAATACTATGAGGAAATTAAAGTTAAACCCAAAATAAATGTATATAATTATGTAGTTTAAACCAATTCAATTATGTTTTACATTTGAGGTGAGAAACAAAAGGGACATGAAGAAACATATATTGAACAATGTGATGTATGACGATATATATATATATCACAAAAGAGGCCTTTATATGACTTAACAGAAAAGGTAACGTAGGACCTAAAACAAGATCATCTGAAAACATAGAAGCGATCTTGTATGATCAAAATGAAAATCCTTAGTATTAAATGGAAGAAAAATATTGACAATCAAAGTTAGAAGACATCAAATCAATGGAAGAAAACTCACAAGCAATTTGAACCATGGTCAAAATGAGATCAAAATTAGAATGATTAGTACTAACGGGAAAATTCATTCATATCAAAATCAGAAGACATTAAGAGCGACTGAAGAAAACCCCACACGCAATTTGAAACATAATCATATATCAAACACAAAACGAAATCGGAGTTAGTGAATCCCTCTGAAGAAACAGAAATATATCATCAAAGCATATTAAAAACCTTCTTAGGGAAAACTTTAATGGAAGAAAATCCATTGATTCTGTTCACAACCAAAATGATAAGACTTAAAAGAAACCAAAAGAAAGCCCATAGCCAATTTGAGCCATAATAATAAAAAAGTGTGTGCAATGAGATTTCATTTACAATCAAAATGATGACAAAAGAACCAAATAAAACTCATAAACAATTTGGTCATAACCAAAATAGTATGCAAAAAGAGAATGGAGAGAATGAGTCCTTATGAAAAAACAAGAGAATGATATCATCACCAACGAAAGCATACCAAGTCCTACAGAAACAAAAGTATGGGGAAAAATCCATTGACAATCTATTAAAAGCAACGAAAGAAAAAACCAAAACCGACTTGGAATATAATATATCATGAACAAAATGATATCAGAGTGAAGTCTGTCCAAAAATCACAAAACCTCTATGTTACATGGACATGATTATGGTACATCGTACTGGCATAATAGTACACAATGCGGACATGGCACTGATTTTGTCATGTTCATATTGTGGCTACTATGTGTCTAACACAGATACTACAATCTGGCTCAATCTAGAAGTATCCATGCTTAGTAGCAAAAACTATACTACCAACTCCAAGGGCATACCACAATCTTACTAATGCTAGAATGCTAATGGAAGAAACCCATTCAAATCAAAATGAGAAGACATGAAAGGCATTGGAACATCACAATCCATTTGAGACATAATCATAAACACACTAAATGAAGTCGGTGAGAACGGAATCTCTCTGAAAAAATAACCAAATTATATCAATGCCTTTCTAAGTATATCAAGTTCCTACATGGCAGTTGTATACACCATTTTAAATACAGTAACAAAAACGAAAATGAGAAAACCACAGGTCTCACAAAAGAATGTGAGCAAGAAAATTGGAGAGGAGATGTTTAGGAACATTGAAGACAACCATTTAGATTATATTAGATAACTAAAAGATTGTGTGTTGTGTGTGTGTGTGTGTGTGTGTGTGTGTGTATCTATATTAAAAGATTGTGACACACACAGCTTGGTCCACTTCTTTCTCTGCTAGAGAGAAGAATACTACACATTTTATTTGTTTATCAACCTACTAAGATTTTCATCATTTTTCTTCATGTAATGCCTTCCTAATGAGATATGTAGTGGTGGCTTGCAGGGATATAATCTAGTCAAAATCAATATCAGAAAAAACAGTTCTGTCAAAGTAATGTTCTCTGGAAACACTCCGATACACGGTACGTTTTGGGTAGGATGCTTCGGTACGCTTATCCGGAACGCGGTACGTTGAACCAGAATGTGGAACAATTTTTTAGGAACACATATGCAATATAAATATTATATAATCAAAATTAAATCAAATAAGTTCATTACTTTTTAGGAGCACATATGTAACAGCCCATATAGTTTTTATTTTAAAAAACAGCCCATTTAAGAAATCGAAGACATCCCAAACTTTTGTCCTCTAGCAGCCGGCCATAATCTTTTCAGCCCCTCTCCACCTTTCCTATAAGCTTTTCGAGTTTTCGGGTTTCGGATTTCACATAAGACGTTTAAACTATTCTTTACTTCAAATATTTGTTGATTTTTTACTTCCTCAACAACAATGTAGATGATTGCCTTATGTGATACATATTTATGATATATTGTTGAGTCTTTTTTTTAATCTAAAGTTGATAGATTATTCAAATTTTCCATCAAATATATGTGATAAACTTGATATTTACTACATATATCAACCGATTCTTGGTTTCTAATCTGTTTTCGGGTTCCATCGAAACTATATCCAAACCCCAACTCTTAAGAATTTTGGACATACTTTGGAATCCAAACCCTATAGTCTAAAATATTTGGGTTGGGTTATCCAGTACAATTGGCAGCCCTAGTTGCAAGCCATGTCTTCCAACATTGGATGATTTACATATAAAATAGTAATATGCACCGTTCTTCATGATCTAACACAAGTATTAGCTATTTGATGTCATATGCAAAACTCCAACCCATCAATCAAGTGGTCTTGTTTGTTATATTGTTCAAACACCCTTAAAGTGGGATACAAGCGGACACTTGATCGATAGGATGAAAATTTGCATACTGTTAGCAACAGTGGTATGAATAGTAGAATTTAATGGATGTATTAGGCTATTAGCTTCCGACCAGGGGTATATAACTATATATACAAGGGTCATCAGAGGAGGAATGGATCTATTAGCCTCCGATTTATTAGTCTCTAACACATACCAAATGACATTTAACTCAAAATGTTTTACAATATGGAGATCATGATGGACGGTGCATATCACCATGTTGTGTGCACATATCCACACATAGAGAAAGATAACAGCCTCTAAGGGGTTTTCTTCAATGCCCCAAATCATCTCGAAATTTCTCTCCTCCGATTTAATTGAGCACATAATAATTCGGCAGCACTGTACTATTCTTTCAACTACTTTTTGGTTACTGACAAAAAAATGTAAGAATACTCTTCATAGAGTACTTATCCTAGTTGTCAAAAGTCATTGTGCGAATAATTCTTCCTGAATGCACATTCAATTTGAAACCTATAGAGTCACGGAGATTAAATATTTGAGAAAATCAATTCACACTTGGGCTATTGCAAAAAATGGACAACCCATTTGGAATAAAAAGGAATTCATTTTTAATATTAAGTACAAATAGGATAAGAACAAATCAATGTCATGTCTGTGTCGCGTCAAGTCAGACACGATATAGACAACCGCTGAGAACCCCTACTGAAAGCCCAAACCAATGCCATGTACATGTCGTCATGTCTACATCTTGTCATGCCATATTCATATACACAAACTAGTTAAGGAATCAAAGATAAGCCTAAAATCTACTAATATGCATATGTAGTTTAAACCAATTCCATTCAATAGTTGAAGCATTTCCTCAACAACAGATGAAAAACCAATTAGCAATCTGAAGGAATCCATTCCTAATGTGAAATATAAACAGGACTACGAACAAATTAAGTACAATAGGCTAGGAAGCATGGACATTCCAAACATTGGTGCCATGTTCGTGTCAAGCCATGCCTAGTATGATGTAATGTGTAAGTGCATGCTTACATGCCCATGTCATATCGGAACACGACAGTGTGCGTAGTCCGTTCGAGTCATATTTGTCTACATGCAACATAGTGAGGGAGACAAGTTGAGCCTAAATACTACTAATATACATAAAATATGCAGTCTAAACCAATTCAATTCAAAAACTAGAGAGAAAAAAAAAATCCAACAGAGAACCCATTTGGGCAGAAGTTATCCACGCCTACTATGAAATATAAACAGGATTAAAAACAAATTAAGTACATGACCATGAAGCATGGACACTCCGGAAAAATTGATGTAGTGTCCTGCCGGACTCGGCATAGAGATCCCCAAGAATACACTAGGACACTCCAAACACAATGTCGCCCACATATCGCCATGTCTTCGTGCCCACGTCGTACTCGTGTATGTGCAACATAGAGGGAATAGAGTTAAGCCTAAAAACTACTAGATTACATAAAATAGGCGCTTTAAATCAATTCCATTAATACCTCAAGCATTTACGCAATAATTCAAGCAGTTGGGAGCAGGAGGAATACATGCCCAATATGAATATAAACAAACATAAAAAAATTAATGGACTAGGGAGCACCAACATGACAAAGACGCCCCTAAAATTACAGTAGGACAACGAAAACCTGCAGTGTCGTGTCATGCCATGTCCATGCAACATAGCGAGGGAATCAAAGAACTCAAATTTGGAATCAGAAGAAATTCATGCCTAGTATGGAATATCAGGTATTAAGAGCAAATTAAGTACTCCACTCCAGGAAGCACATGCACTCCAAAATTCGAGCCACACAATATAGGTCACCTTGTGTATGTGAAACATAGTGAGCGACTGAAAATTAAGCCTAAAAACTACGAATATAAGAAGAAATTCATGCCTAGTGTGAAACATAAACAGGTATTAAGGACAAATTAAGTACTCGTCTCCAGGAAGCCCATACACTCCAAAAAAAAATGGTGCGGTGTCCGTATCGTGTCAGTCGTGTATCAGACACAACACGGACATAGGTCACCCTCAGAATCAATGCCAAGTATGTCTCTCCGTGTCCGTGAAACCTAGTGCACGACTCGAAATTAAGACCAAAAACTTCAAATATACATAAACTAACACAATCATTCCCTAATAATGAAGGGAGAAAAAATGCCCCCATTTAACTAAACTCGGAAGGAACCGAAGCAAAGTATGAAATATAAACAGAATCAAGGAACAAATTAAGTACTGGTACGCCCAATAAGAAGCACAGACACTCCCAAACATCGCCGTGTCCGTGTCCGTGTCCGTGTCATACTACTAAATGTCGCAAAGAACATTCAGAATCGGACGGGATCCGTGCCTAACAATGAAATGCGAGCATAATTCAGCGACAAAATCGGGCATCGGCCAGCCGGGAACGCGGATCCACTCCGGAAATCCGTGCCGCGCCGTGTCGGACACGACACGGCGGTCGGGTCGATGGGGTTGGGACGAGTGTCGTACCCTTGAGATCGGCGGCCGTGTCGCCGTCGGAGACGAGCGTGGCGAACTGGGTGCCGAGGTTCGTGTTTATGAAGAGGGGGAACGACGAAGCCGCCATTCAGAGGAGCTCAGGAGGAGGAGGAAGGGTTTTGGGAAGGTTTATTGCCGATAGGGCTGATATATAATAACATGTGCCCTAGGCCATCTCCAACGGGGTTTCTCTCTCAATAGAAACCTTTTTTATGTGACCATGATAGTTTATAGGGATATTTAGTAGTAGGATCTCATATATTAGGATTTTGTGATATAGTCTTTGCCACCTAGAAAAAATTATTTACAAGGGCACATTAAAAGTTGATCAGGGCTAGCTCGGATTGTGACTAGTCCAGGTTTGAGAAAAATTACTCAGAACATTCTATTTTCTTACTCATTGGGCTGTCGCAAACCCACACACCCTCCAAACCCAAATTTTGAGCTTCATTTTAAAATTTCACTCTCTCCCTCTCTTTCAAAATCCTACCTTTCTTCTTCTTCTTCTTCTCCACCATTTTCATTCTCACCGTCTCCATCAAAATCCTAGTTTTCTTCTCATCTTCTTCTGCTCCCACCATTTCCATCCTCACTATCTCCATCAAAACCCTAGTTTCCTTCTCATTCCAATTTCGATAGCACCCAAAGGCTCCTCACAAACAATGTACAAATCCTAATACTTCTTCCTCACAAAGAATGCATGAAAATAAACCCTAAAATGTATATATCACTCCTTATCAAGATGGAAATAAACCCTAACATAAGTTATTTCATTCGACAATTTCGACTATAGGACTGCTAGGAATAGTGGCAGTCCTGAATGGACTTGCTGTACAGCAAGTCCCTTTCAGGACTGCCACAATTTCCAGTCCTCAATACTTCTATGACTGCCAGAAATTGTGACAGTCCTGCTGTAGAGCAAGTCCCTTTCAGGACTGTCATAATTCCTGGCAGTCCTCAATACTTCTAGGACTGCCAGCAATTATGACAGTCCTATTTGTGGCAGTCCTTTTGTACAGCAAGTCCATTTCAGAACTGTCATTATTTCTGGCAGTCCTCAATACTTCTAGGACTGCCAAAATTGTAGCAATCCTGATATGGACCAATTTATTCCACAACTAGGGTTTCATCCATAATTTCTTCTACAACTAGGATTTCATCCATAGTTTCTTCTTTATATAAAGAAAAATTGGTTAATAGATTAATAGATTTGATAACCATTTCTTCTACAACTAGGATTTCATCCATAATGTCCCAAACAGAAGAAATAAAAAAACTAGGCTTTAGAGAAAGAGATCTGAGAAATTAGAAGAGAGCAAAAATAAAATAAACTATGGTTTGGAAAAAAGAGATGTTCTTATTGTTCTTGTTCTTGTTCTTCTTCAGGACCGGCCCTGAGCTGATGGGAGCCCGAGACGTAACTTACAAAATGGGCTCCCATACATAATGTAAAAAAAATATAAATAAAACAAAAATTTGTTGTAGGCAATATTAGAACCAAGGACCTCTTAAATACAAGTCTAGCATTATAACCACTACACCACAATACTTTTTTTTAACAATGATACATGATATTTACTAGTTACCTTGTAGATAGTTCCATATTGGTGCCCCCTTTCGTCAGGAGACCCTGGGTCGTCGTCCGGCCTGCCCTGGGCCAGGGCCGCCCCTGTTATTCTTATTCTTCTTGTGAGGAACTTCTTCTTCTTGTGAGGAAGGAGAAGAGAAAAAAAAAAGTTGACTTATATACTTACATTTGGGCTAGCCCTGAGTAATTTTTTCAATGACAAACTTGTAAATAAATTAAAGTTAGCTTTAGGTTAGCCCCGATCAACTTTTGATGTACCCTTATAAATAACCTAGAAAGATATTGTCTTCTGGCTAATGTCACATAAGAATCGCAAACATATTGCAAGACAATAGGGTCAGAGACGCTTTAAAGATGCATGCTAATACATTGACGAATGTGCATTTCAGATGCGTACTCCCACCAGCACATTAATTATCAATGCACCTTTTATTTAAAAGTGTGTTGATAAATGTAAAATAGCATTAATAAATATGTTGGTGGGAAGTACCAATATAAAATATACATTTATCAATGTGTTAACACCCATAGGACACACACACACACACACACACACACACACACACACACACACACACACACATATATAGTCCGGAGCCGGAGCACCGCGGGAGCCCCGTCGCTATCGACATTTGGATCGAGCGGACGTGCGCGTGGGCCCTCGATCCGATGGTGCGGAGGGGTATATATATATATATATATATATATATATATATATATATATATATATATATATATATATATATATATATATATATATATATATATAGTTGGAAAAAAACATTTTAATACTTTGTCTTGAAAGTTGTTAAAAAGTAAGCACATCAATACTTTTGCATTGGAGAAGATTTTCATACTTCATCGTCTTTTGTGAATATAGTCTTGCCACCTAGGAAATACATTGTCTTGTGGCTAATGTCACATAAGAATCGCAACACATTACAAGACAATAGGGTAGGAGATGCTCTAAGGATGCATGCTAATACATTAATGTATGTGCATTTCAGATGAGTACTCCCACCAGCACATTAATTATCAATGCACCTTTTATTTAAAATGTGTGTTGATAAATGTAAAATAACATTAATAAATGTGTTGGTGGGAGTACCAATATAAAAACATGTTTATCAATATGTTAACATGTGCCCTTAGGGCACACGTTAAAATTATATAATATATATATATATATATATATATTATATATTATATATATATATATATATATATATATTATATATGTGTGTGTGTGTGTGTGTGTGTGTGTGTGTGTGTGTGTTCTACGTGCTATCACCAGGCAAGTTGTAACCCCCGTCCCAAAATACGTAGGACTAGGTACATAGACATGCCAACTGTATACATACGAAGTATACTCCAATATATGGAAACCTCGTATGACATAAGCTGTAAAATGCAATAACCAAGAGTAATCTAATCTCATCCACGAATATAAGAATAAAAGATGTCATATAATGATATGAATTGTCATTGATACATATAGTTGGGCAGAGACAAATCCACTACCAACTATGAAAAGAAATACAAGATATACAAAAAATAATTTTGGCTAGCGAAGCGAAGACGATCTAAGCGCAATCATCTTCGAAGAAATAGAGATGGTCACAGCTAGAGCTAGAGCACCTGCGAAAGACAAGAACACACACCTGGAGAGATAACCAGGTCCTCAGAGGGACGTAACAAGACACATAATATCATGCCATATAAACTGAATAAATATTGCTCAAATAAATAAGTCAATTGAATTATAACATGGTCCACACCATCCATTGAACTAGCGTACCATCCCCCCAACCAAACAAGGACAGAAGATGGTAAACTATTCACGGTGACGTATCTTTCCATGCTATGAATCCAATATGGTATCCGGACCCCAACAAGGTTCAATACCTTCTCATCAAAGTAGTAAGTCACACCTACAACCAAACAAGGACAAGATGAGACGAACTAATTCGCGACAAGTTTGTTCCAAGCCACGGTCAGATACAAGTACCCAAACCAAGAGTACTCATACCTAATGGATAGGGTAGCCTAATCGTTCTAAGTGAATGCAGTTTTAAGAACAGTTCATGGTCGCATGACTACGGGTCAAGTCAAGAAAATACCAATGCAGTACCTCAGTAGCGAGTCACAACACCATATACTATTCCTCAGTATCGAGCGAGTCTATAGCATATAGTCTACCTATCGTTCCTCAGTAGTGAGCGAGTCTACGATAGATAGGGTGGTAGTCAACTTCCAATCATGTTCTTCCCGCCCAATGCCAACTCATAACTGCTAAGTCTTCTAGCATGCAATTCTATTAGCAGTTTTTCCTAACGCACGGCTTATACGTACTGGTGGCCAGCCAATCACGCATGTCCGAGTCCATATGTGACTCACAACAACGTGGTATAAATGTGTCAAGGCCTATGAATGTAACACACAAGGTGGTCCCTTAAATCTAGGTTTAATGTGTAAGAAAAATAATACATAGCAGGAAATAAAATTGAACAGTAAGTTCTAACAAGTTATGCCATGTATCGCAGTTTATTTGCATAAAGAAAATAATAAATGATGCATGAAATATGAGCTAAAATAATAAACAGCAAATGACAAGGTGTCTTGCCTGAGGGTGGTACGAGATGTAGCAAAATCTAACAATCAGAATCGTCAACACGAAAGTCAAAATCCACAAGGAGCTTCGGATGCTGAAACAAACATCACGAACGAGTTTGGAATAAAAGATATGCCTAGAAAATGCCTGTCCAAAAGTCAAATTCTGGAACAGGGGCAAAATCGTAATTTTGGGTCAAAACGATGTCCCCGTTGGACCCGCCTTGTACCGAAATGCATGCCAGAACCTACGGTCTCTAAAGTCGTCAAACTACATGTCTATAAATTTGTTTTTCCGAGACGAACTCAACGGTATGTCCAATTTTGGATTCCGAGGAGCCGTGCACAAAATCGCCCGTTGAGTGGGATTGTGGGCCCGCCAAAATGGCGTCCCAGTCAACGGTCTCAGAATCGGACTAAACTTGGCATACATGACCTGAAAAATATTTCGAGTCCAATGGCGCAAGTTTCGTCGCGATTTGATGAGTGTGTACAAAGTTGTGACTTAATTTGCAAAGGGTCGATACGGGGGTATCTCGACGGATACGCACGGATTTCGTCGCGCACATGCAACGAAATTGGGTTCCGTCAGTTCCCACACGTCGACAACATCCATACGCGCCTTTCGATGCGTATAGTGCGCGACCACGTCGCCCGATTTGTCGGGACGCACGCCGTATCGGGGTGTTTTTCTAATTTTTGAAAACAGAATTTATAATTTTTCGTGAAACTTTAACAACGTGTAACTTTTTACACACTAGATGAAAAGTGAATTCAGAAGGTGCGTTACAATCTCGGTTATGTTGTCTTTGACTGTCTTCAATTAGTTTCTACAAAAATTTAATGTACAGAACGAAAATTGGCCGACAAGTTGATGTTTTAAAACAGTTTTTAATATTTCAGAAAAGTGGTTTTTCTCCAAATTCGTCTCGATTTTTCGAGCAAGTTGGATGGCCATGTCGAAATCCATCTGGGAGATCTCGAAGAGGGTCATGTAAGCTTTCTACACGAATTTATGGATCGAAAATCGGAGTAGAATTGACAGAGAAATTGATCGGGGAAGTGGGATACCTTAAAGTGAAAAACTGTTGTTGTTGTCGTCGTGACGACCGGGAGACGGGGATGCTGTCGCTCTGGCGAGGCTGGCACGCACGCCGAGGATGGAGGAGAGAGGATGAAAAAGATGGAGAAAATTAGGGTTTGATTTTTACTAAAACATATTATATATTTATATATTATGTTAAATGAAGGGAGGGGTCGGCCACATATTACTATGCTGCTGCTGCTTGATGTAAAAAAAAATGGACATACAAAGCTAAGTAGCCGCTGCTTGCAAGTGGTCGGCTCCCACATGGTGGGGCCGACCACTTAGGGTATTATTTTTTTAATCAATCTTTTCTTTTCTTAAAACTTTAATTATATATATATATATATATATATTATATATATCTATATATATATATATATATATATATATATATATATATATATATATATATCCATAAATACTCCAAAAATTATTTAAAATTCAAATACCATTTAAAAGTCAACTATCCAATTATTTAATATTTTGAGCATATCTACATATATATATATATATATATATATATAATATATATATATATTATATATATATATATATATATATATATATATATATATATATATATAATTTGAATCCTTAATAAATCAACTCAAAATGATAATAATATTTAAATAGGAAAACTGTTTATTAAATCTTCCACAAATAACTTTAATAATAAAGTAATAAGATCGTCCCAATGAGTGCACTTACACTGCACACCCTTTTCCGGGTCCACAAAATGTACTATTTTGTAAAATATTATTTAAATAATAAATACCAATAATAGTACGAATAATTAAATAATTAGAAATTGTACATAAAATTCTAAAATAATTCAGAAAATATTTGTATATACATAAAATATGTCTACATGGCCACAATTGGTCACACCACATGCTTACATGGCTTAAATTGGTTCGGACCCAATTCGGACTGGTTTGGACAAACCGGATCATCTAAAAAAAATAATATATAAAATATTTTAATTAAAATAATTTAAAAAGTTCATTCACAACTTGGCCTGGTTTTTCTTGTTTGGATATCACCATGGCTAGGCTTCCCCTGGCATGACTGGTACACTAGTCAAGGCACACTACTACATCTTCCGTGCCAAAATTTATGGTAGTCTTGTGTTCCAAAATTCAACAATGGCTAAGGTCATTTCTAATGAAATAAAAAAATCATAATTTGCATAAATTAATGTTTAAGTCTAATAAAATAATAAAAATAATAAAAAATAGGGGGTTTTACACAAGTATACCTTGCCGAACTTAACAGTATTTACATGTTTCCTTCCTATTGTATTTCTTTTCATATTGTCACATGCTTCTCATATTCACTTGGGTTATCATCTACTGCCTTCTTGTTTTATAGATTTACGTGTCAGGAATATTAATGTCATGTAAAATCCTATATTCCACTTGGGTTCTCATATTCTTTCATTGTACTACAGTCTAT
>JANAVB010015331.1:0-37636 GCA_029216955.1 Iris pallida | reverse complement strand
CAATTTCAACTGTCTCAGAATGGACCAAACTTGGCATACAGGGACCGAAAAACGATACGGTCCTGTTTGGCGCAAATTTCGTCTCGATCTGACGAGCGTGCACAATTATGACTGAATTTGCATTGGACGGATACGGGACGATTTCGACGGATACGCGTCGAATTCGTCGCGCACACGCGACCAATTTGAATTCCGTCAAAGCACACACGACCACGAAGCCGTTACGCAGCTTTCGATGACTTCGGTGCGCGACCACGTCGCCCGGAATGGCGGGACGGACGTCGTGTGGAGCAATTTTGTGATTTATAAAACAGATTTTTCCCGAACTTTGAAGTTAATTTAACAACAATATAATTGATGAAAAATAAATCTAAAAACAGGGTTTCCATCTTGTATATGTTGTCAAAATTTCCTTCAGATGGATTTTCAAAATTGTGTATGGTTAGGGACAAAACTGGCTGTAAAGTAGGCTATTTGGACTGGTTCTTCTGTCCTGGTTGGGACAGATTTTTTTGTCAACTTTGGTTCGATTTCTCGGCCAATATACCGCATATAAAATCGATCTACTTGAAGGGAAATACTCTTGTATATGTTGGGAACGTACCCTAGTTGATGGATCGCAAAACGATTAACCATGCGTTGCGAAAACGCGTCGCGAAGTCGGTCCTTCCGACTGCTGTCGCTGCGGTTACCTCTCGCGCACGCGTCGCTGGGTGCGCGCGCTGTTGCTCGCACGATCTGGCCGAGCGTCTGCTGTCCGCGGCAGCTGCCTGGGGCGGCGTGCCCGCGCGCGCAAGGGTGCGCCCAGTGGGGTCGGCGGGACGTGTGGTTGCGGCGTTAGGGTTTAGGGGAAATCGTCGATCTCCTTTCTAATCTCGGGTATACATATATATGGTTGCTGTGATCGGGTGTTCTCGGTTTGTTTGCTATTGCTCACGTGGGAATCCGATTTGGGTTGGCACTGGTGTGCTTGGCCTGGCATTAAGCGGGCTCCACTCGGGCTGGGATTAGCACTGCTGTGCTCGGGATAGGAAGTTTAGTTAAGGGCTCTGCCTATTTATCATTCTTCTTTTCTTATTCCTTTTCTATTCTCTTCTCTTTATTCGTTCCTATTATTCGTTTGGTTTGGAGAGGGTCCGCTGGTATGGGCTTAGGCCAAGCCCCGTGTGGGCTGCCACTACTTCTCATCCTTTCTTTTTTTTTCTTTTTTTTTTTTCTATAACCATTATATATACTATTATATATATAATATATATCCACACAAAATGTCTATGCATTTATATACATATATGTATAATATTTATACATATATACATACACATATTTATTTATATACGTATATATATACGTACACATTAACACCCATTTATATAATACGTTTATATATATATGCAAATACACCTATATATATCCATACAATTACCTATAATATTATATATATGCATAAATTCACTTTTCCATATACGTATTTTTATACGCATACACACAATATATATAATTATATATCCCTCTATGTATTTCTATATATAGGATACTTATATGCTATTTATTATTATTTCTATATATTTATATGTATATCTTATTTCTATTATACAACATGTGTATATATATATCCCACATATATTTATATATATCTATCCTTAAAATCACAAAACCAAAAATACTTCAAATAAACATATAAATATCAATACTCTTAATATCTATATATAGAAAATCCCATTTATATCTACATATCTATAAATTGAACTTACCATAATTGACACAATAATAATAATATATATAATAACGAAATTCAATAAATAATAATGGTGTGTATACGTACCGTTATATGCAGTCAAAAATCCAAAATGCGCGAAGGCTCATTTTGTACCAATATCATTGAATATTAATTAACTAAATAAAATATTTCAAAATTCCGGGAAGGGGAGCTACAGGAACCGTTTATGTGCGACACTATGTTTATGGATTACGAGATCGGTTGGTATGCTATGGATTGTATGCTATGGAACGTATTGCATGGTCAATGGACTCGGATTGCCCGTGCACGGGTGCGGCTTCCCTCGAACGGTTACGCCGGGGCGCCGGGACCGTTCGGCCTAGGAGGGAAATGTGTGGTATTTATGGTGCACAACATTCGGACGGATTGCGACCGTCCAGTGCTATGATAAGCTATGATATTCGTAAGTTTGGGATCCTTCGGATACTGGGCTAGCAACCCGTATCGAAGTGATTGTAGGCTTACACATATGAGATGCCAAGTCCATTACGGTGCGAAACACCGTGACCTTCATATAGATAGGGCCGGTGGACTGAGATGAGAGCTGGGTGCAGGCGCAGGGCCTGCCACCCATTATGCATATATTTACGTTTATGATTGGTCTAAGTTTATGGTTGGTTGTCGCGTGAATGATATTCTATGTTAAGTTCTAACCCGTACAGGCTAAGGAAAATGGGACGGAGATGAGCACGAGCACTATGTTTACGTTCATATTATGGCTAACTGTATCTGCTGCAGAACACGGCATGGGACACATTTATGATATGGTGCTATGTTTAAGTATTGCCATGAAACTGATCCTAAGG
Source organism: Iris pallida (assembly GCA_029216955.1). NCBI lineage: Eukaryota > Viridiplantae > Streptophyta > Magnoliopsida > Asparagales > Iridaceae > Iris > Iris pallida. The sequence goes on along the minus strand of JANAVB010015331.1, from coordinate 35,053 downwards.
CTAAATAGAAAGATCACCAATTAAGATACATGCTCACTAAGTTGAATTAAGTGTTTGGTTTGGGTGCGAGCGGGTCTTGATCAGTGCGAAGCGAGGACGAAAGCACTAAACCCCACTAGTTTATGTGCAGGTTCATATTATGATCAGCTCGGGGCAAGCTTGACTTGGACGTGCAGGCATGGAGTCCTTGGCGTTCAAAGGAGCTTCCGTATATGCGTTCGGACTTGCGACATGGAGATGTTCGGCCGAAGACTACTTGGTGGCTATACAGAGGCATAATGTATGGAACAATGTAATCCTTTGTGAGCTAGAGAGATCATGAGTGTTGTAGCCAATTGGCATGTTATGTTGGTATTCAGAGCCTTTGTAACCTTTAGTTCAATATGAATAAAGAGATTCTTATGTTTTACTTTGTTTTCTTCCGCTGCTTATGTTATCGATTGAGATAGTTCTATGTGAACCTGTCTTGCCTTGCACGAGCGCAACTCCAGGCTCGTGCGGCATCACGCCCCAGCGAGGACGGTGATTCGGGTTAAATCTAGCGAGGACGAGCGATTTCCCGGATCGGGGCGTGACAGGGGGGAGGGGAGGGGGTGCGGGGGTGGGCGGGGGAGGGCGGTCGTTAGCCGTCGGGGGCATGCGCGCAGCAGGGCGCGTCTTGGAACGAGAGTCGCGAGAAAGAGGGGGCATTTTCGTCCAAAATTATCGGTCAACCGCGTTGACCGTTAATCTTGGACGGAAACCTTCAAAAATGGAAGATGTCTTGTATTATACAAATTGTGTGGGGGTGTACCTTGAATTTGAGTAAAGCAAGTGGAATGCGACTCAAAATTTCTAAAAAAAGAAATCCACCCACCCCCCCGGAACCCCACTTGTTACCGTTGAATGTAAGCACGAATCCCTCGATGAACTTGTACAGATCACAGGATGGCCCTTGTCAAATACCAACGGCATTGTTCAGCCTGCTCCAGTTCCCAGTCCCTCCGTTGACGGACTGCTCTAGTTTCCAGTACGGTTGCGACACAAATTCCTTGTCATTAGTCTCCTGAAATCTAAGGTAAAGTTTTTTTTGTTTGTCGAAATGGTAAACTTCCAGAGGGATGGTGTCTTTCAGCCTGGAAGTGTGTGTGGATTCCGGCATTTCATGGGATAGGGTTGGAAGTGCAAAGTTAGTGTTTGGTTGGGAGAGGGAAGAGGGAAATGAACTGGCACTGCCAGTTCCTGTCGGCGGAAGAGGGAATGAAGAGGATGGGTTATTTGTTTTCCTCATCAGGAGTTGGCAGTCGGATGTGGTTGGGAGTTTTTTTTTCAATTTTTTTTTACTTTTCTTTCAAAAAAAATCTTAATTAGTTGTAGATTTTATTTTTTGGTTACAACCACACAAATTTCTTGCTAATTAATATAATTAATGTATTTAATAGTTTTTTTATTAGTAATTTTATTATTTTTGCTAACAGCCGCATTATTGACACGTTTAATAGTAGTATAATTAATGTAATTAATAGTTTTTTTGCTAACAGGCGTACTAATTTTTTTGCTAACAGCTGCACTAAGTTTTTTTAAAATGGAAAGAATAGTTAGATCATTAATATAATCAATGTAATTAACAGTTTATTTAAGTCAACTTTCTCAATTAATAGTAAATTTAGATATATAACCTCAAAAGAATTAGTAATTAATACTAAATAGTTAGAGTTTTAAATATAAACTCTTAATTGGTTAGTAATTAATTTTGAGTTGATAAATTTTTAATTAGTTACTAATTTATTATCTTAATTTATTAAACTAATTATTTAATTTATTACATTGTATTGTGAATTAACTATAATTTATTATATTATAAAAACTTCCACTTTTTTACTTTTCACTTCCTATCTCAACCAAACACATTTATCTAATTTTTATTTCCCACTTTCCACTTTCCAATTCCAACCAACACATTTGTCCTCTACTAGGGGGACAAGAAAGTAAATGGATTCCTATCACTCTTCCCCACATGAAAGTCTAAATCCATATTTTCCTACACTTACGGTTTACCAAACGGCCCCTAAGTGGGGAGGGGTGGATTTGTTCAGCTAACTTCAAGCTGCATGTAATTCTTCTTACTTTTGGAGTGGTGTGGTCTCAACCTATGTGGAAAATAATGCATAGTTGGATTGGATATTCATATATATATATATATAATAAAATATTTTAATAGATTTGGATTGGGTATTTATATATGAGAAATTATTGTATGGTCCGGCCTCACCACGTGGCAATGATGAATGGTGAGCCCGGCCACTAATTATGTGACACTTGGCAGAATCCATTATATCACTATATTTTTCTTATTTTCTAGGTCAATTTTGTTTAATGTTTTTAAAGAAAAAAATTCTATTTTCTTTCTGATTATATCTCAAGTGGATTCCGACATATTTTATATTTTTTTTACAATTTTTTGAAATTTTTTATGCCAAACATTATGCCAAGTGTCAAGTAATTAGTGGCCGGGCTCACCATTCATCATTGCCACGTGGTGAGGCCGGACCACACAATAATTTCTCCATATATATATAGTAGTAATATCTTAATGAAGTTGAATTGAATATTTTTATATATAATAAGAATACATTAATGATTTAGATTGAATATTCCTACATATAGTAGAATAACTCAATCAGTTGTGAGTTTGAGGTCATATATATTAGGTGTTTCCTCGCCTTAAAATATATTTCAAAAAAGAACATCTCAAAAGGAAGCAAGAGTGTTTACAATTTTTGACAAATGATTGAAGACTATTGTGAAAGAGAGATCACTTCCAATAATTTTTCGACATCTCTTTTTCGAAGCCTGCAATCAAAAAAAAAAATTCAAGCGAGTTGTGGTGATCCGTTTGGATCGGAAGGAGCTTGTAGAGTGTGTATTCTCTTTATTCCATTAGTGGAGGTTCTTCAGAGTTGGACTCCGATCGTCCCGTGGTTTTTCTCATCTGAATTTTTTACGTGAAAATCTCTATGTCTGCAATTTGGATTTGACGTTTTTGGTTTGTATGCTTTTACTTGGTTCTCTGGTTTGGGGGAACGTTTTTTACGTTTCGTTTCCAATACTTACCATATAAAGGGTTGACTTCACAATGTCACCACATCTATTATTTTTTGACGCAGACATGACATAGCAAGAAATGACTTTCTCTTAGGGCCTGTTTGGTTCGATGTAGGTGTATGGAAGTGTGAAAGTGGCACTTTCATGAGATGTAACTCTCATTTCACTTACAATACATTCCACTTTCCAAAATGTGTTTGGATATAGTACTTTTTGTCTGCTGCAAGTGGAAGAAAAATGAGTTTGGTGTTTGGATGGTTGATGTAAGTGGAAAAAATAGTTCGGTTGTTTGGATGGTAAGTAGATGTTGGAGTTGGAGATATGGTAACTAATAATTAAATTAATTACCATAATAATAATATATAATAATAATAATAATAGACAAACTAAATAAATTAAACTAAAAATAAGCAAATTAATTATTTTTATTAGACAAATTAAACAAATAAATTATTTTTATTAGAAGAATTAATTAACCCCAAATTAATATCTAATATAAATATCTTATACTCTCTCTCTCTTTCCTGGTGTTCTCACTTCTCCCCCAACATAAACTCTCCTCCACCACCGACTTCTCTCTCCTCCTCATCCTCCTCTCTCCACCGCCTCCACGCCCTACCGCCGCCTCCTCCTCATCCTCTCTCCACCGCCTCCACTCCCCAACGCCAACTCCTCCTCTCTCTCTCCCCGCCACCTCCTCCTCTCTCCACTCCTCCTCTCCCCACGCGGAAGGACAACCCTGGCAGTTCTCCGGCGGCCAACGGCGGCTTCGCCTACGTCCGATGAAGTCCGGTGTTCGATGGCTGACCAGACGCTGCTCCCGTTGGCCGTGGTCGAAGCATGCCGGAGTTCCCGTAGACGAGACAGGGTGTCGACCAGATCCAGCAAAATATTTTTTGTAACTCAACTCCCATTCTCTCTCTCCCGGTGGAGTTCCTTCATTTTTTTTGGGATGTGAAAGTGTGAAAAACATTGGGGGACAGGAACTGCGACGAGTCCCATCTTAAAAAAAAATGACTTTCATTGCAGGCTAGCAAACGCTTGAACTCTGATGAGTTCAGACGAGTTTCCAAAAAATTGCCAAATTCAACCCAGTTGCAGGCAACCAAACAGGCCCTTAACGAGGATGTTTGTAGAAACATTGCATATGGTAGCATTTGAATAGTTTCGAAGTCTAGCAAATGGCTGTATCAAAACCTGAAAAGTCCTTAGTTAATATTCTTAGCCAAGTTTTATGAGGGTTTTTTCTAAGGACACCACCATTATTGCTAGGGGGCAACCCTTACTTGGGGGCAGCCCAAGAAGGTGAAAATTTGCTATGGGGCACCCAAATTTTGCTAAGGGGCAGTCCAACCCCCCAAACCCTTTATTTCTTCTCATTACTCATTCTACACTCTCTCTCCATAAAAAGAAAAAAAGAGCTCTCTCCATCTCCCTCTCCCAAAACCCTAATTTCTTCTTCTCCACCACTCCACTCCCAATTCCTCCACCAAGATTTCTTCCACAACATTCGTAGATTCGAAGAGATGACACGCAAGTCGAAGCAACCAGAATCTAGGTATGTTCTTCCCTAATTTCTTCAAGAATTTTGTACATTCTATTTAAAACCCTAGAATATTTTTAATTCTCTAAAAAGTCTTAATAAATTAGGTTTAGAATTTCTTTAGGGTTATGAATGAAATTTTTGAACACGACAAACCCGCATTTTTTCTTGAAATCCTAACCCTAGAACACGACAAACGAGCGTCCCTTTTTGGCCGTTCGGCTGCTACAGTCGGGTCTGAGTACATTAGGACTGCCAGGGGTGTGACAGTCCTAATGTAAAGTAGGACTGCCATAGTCCCTGCAGTCCTCTTGTGAGAGGACTGCAGGGGCTGTGGCAGTCCTACTTTACATTAGGAATGCCATACCCCTGGCAGTCCTAATGTAATCAGATCTGGTTTGGAATGTAAACACTTTAGTATCATCTAGCAGCTTAGTGGAGAGCACACATACTGTTATAAAGGTAAAGCAAAATTTTTTTTTGATTCACTTGATTTAAAGAAATTATTTAGCCTGATGCATGATTTCTTATCCTATATGTATCAGCCGAGCGCCCGTGATAACCTCCTCTTCATGTTGTATGGTGGGCCGGTTAGCATGGTGCCCGGCCCAGGCCAGGACCGGCCCGCGGTCAAATCAGCCCGCCCGGCCCGTCCGAGGACCGAACCGGCCCGGCCCTCCACCCCCCAACGGGTCGGGTCGGGCCTCCCCCCCAGCCCGAGCCCGGCCCGGCCCGGCCCAAAATTTTTTTTTTAACAGTTGTAGGCCCGGCCCGAAAAACGGCCCGGTTGGACCGGCCCGAAGCCCGGCCCGGTTGGACCGGTCCAGCCGACCGTTGGGCTGTTCAATTTTTTTTTAAATCCTGCCGACCGTTTGGGGGGTCTTTTACCAAAATGCTCCTCCCATATAGCCGTTTTTAAAACGTTGGGAGGGGCATTTTGGTCATTTTGGGCCCAAATTACCAAAATAATCCTGAAAAATTTCTATAAATAGGCCAAAATTCCCATTTTTCGGACACAACTCATTCCAAACATTTCTCATTTCTCTACGGTGTTCTACGACTTTTCCTCCCCGGTGCTCTGGTGCTCTACGGCTTCCGATCTCCCTCCCAACTCTATTCCGGCTCTACGGCTTCCCTTCCCGATCTTCCTCTCAATACCTTACTTTCTTCTAAAGTTGTACTTTATTTTATTTTATATATGGCCGGTGAAGGTTCAAACCCACCTGATCTTGCTGGACAGACTTACCAATTTTTTAATACTTTTTTTGACGGTACTGAAATTCCACCTGAGCAAGTAGTAACCAATCCGATTCTGGAGGGGTTCCAACCATCTCCTCCGAAAGTCGCTAGTTCCACCTAACGTTCTGAAAAGAAAAAAAAGGTCTAAGTATTGGGAATATTTTACTTTGATTTTTGAAACTAATCCTGATGGTTCGCTTGTTTTAGATGCCAAGGGTGAACCAATACCGTACAAGGCACATGCAAGAAATGTTGCAACCAGTACGCATTGAAGAAGGGCGGTGGCACCGGAACCATATCCAGACACTACGACACTTGCTACGGAAAGGACACACTTCAAGCGTCCCAAACCCAAATAAGCTTTGGCACCACCGGTTCTTCAATGTGTAACTTTACTTACTAAGCTGCTCGACATAAAACTGAATTAACTAAACATATTATTCGTAAGAACTTCCTTTCACGATGGGTGAAAGCGAATCTTTACGAGATTATGCATCAATTTCTCTAAACCCCTCCTTTACTAGAGTGAGTAGACAACAAGCTCGAAATGAGGCTATTCGTCTCTTTAACGAGCGAAAAGCCGCTTTGAAAGCGGAATTTCAAAATGTTAGTAAGTTGTCTATTACTTCTGATATTTGGACTACTAAGTGGAGTTATGCTTACATTTGTATTACTGCACACTATATAGATGCACAATGGATGTTGCAAAAACGCATCATCTGTCTTAAAATTATAGAATGTCCACACACGGGTGCTGTAATTTCAAGTGAGATTTCAAAACACGTGCGTGAATTTTTAGAAGTTTTTTACAATGCTACATGTATTCTTTCTGGTGTTTATTATCCCATCTTGCTTAGCTTTACGTGAACTTTGTAACATGTCTTATTTATTTTCTAAATATAGAGATCATCCAAATTTTGAATATGCGGTGAGAAATATGGAAGCCAAATTCAAAAAATATTGGGATAAAGTACCTCTTTTATATTGTTTGGCTTCCATATTTGATCCTACAATCAAATTGGATGGCGTAGAGGTTTTATTAGATATATGGAGAATATAGGGTATAGATGTTACTGACATGAAACTAGAAGTTAAAGTTGCGTTGGACAGGTTAGTTATGTTGTACGAAGAAGGAGCAACGTCGACCCGACCAACTCAGGGGGGGCTAGTAGTAGCTCCAGCTTGACGTCTAAGCTATCAGCAGCCGGTCGCATACTACAAAGGAAGAAACAAAAACAATCTTCCCAACCTACTCAAGAGTTGTCTCTTTACCTTAATTCTTATCAAGACGAAGATGAGACTCCAGATCACTTCGCCGTTTTAGAATGGTGGAAGAGACACGACAAGAGATTTCCCATTTTTTCTACAATAGCACGTGATCTACTGATGGTCTCGGTGTCTACGGTAGCATCGGAGTCCTGTTTTAGTGCAAGTTCAAGGATGTTGAGCGATAGGAGCCGCTTGAAGCCGATACCTTGGAAGCACTAGTGTGCGTACAAGATTGGATGAAAGCCGATAAAAGAACCCAAAACCAGAAAGATGAAGAAGATCATGATATCCACGAGCTGGATTTGGAATCGCTTTCATTGCATGAAGGCGAACAACAATGAGGCTACGGTGCAAGGTATTAGGTATATACATTTAAACTTATACTTTTTTTTACTTAAAAATTTTCAATTTTAACTTATACTTTTAAATTTTAACTTATACTTTTCAAATTTTAACTTATAATTTCAAAAACTATTTTTTATTTTTAAAATAAAAAACATTTTTTAACTCCGTCTATGCCAAGCAAGCATTTGCCGGTCCCAAGCCCGGATAAAGGAAGAGGAAAAAATGTTTTTTTTTACTTTTACCTTTTTTTTTCAAAATTAAAAATTATATAATTTAGCAAAAAAAGTAAGGAAAATTAAGTAAGGAAAATTATATAATTTAGCAAAAAAAAAAATTACAAAATTAAAAATTATATAATTTAGCAAGCATTTTTTTTACTTTTACCATTTTACTTTTACCATTTTTAAATAAAGTAAGGTCCAAGGAAAATTATATAATTTAGCCAAAAAAAATAAATTACAAAATTTTTTTGATAATAATTTAACAAAAAAAGTTAAATAAAGTAAGGAAAATTATATAATTTAGCAAAAAAAATAAATTACAAATTTTTTTTAAAAAAAAATAAAAAAAGTTTTAAAAAAAACCCATCTAAACCGGGCCGGCCCGGTTCAACCGGCCCGAACCGACCAAGGCCCGGCCCGTGGACCGGTTCGGCCCGGACCGACTGCACCATGGTCCGGTCCACTGGGCCGGGCTGGACCTACGCAAGCTGAACCGGTCCGGGCCTGGCCCGGCCTTTGGATCTAAGTGCCGGTCCAGGACCGGCCCGATCTGGCCCCCGAATTCGGCTCATGGGCCGGCCCGGACCGGACCGTTTGCAACATGACCTCCTCTCCAACTCTGATGCTAGTTTCCTTTACTCCCCGGAGATGGGTGATTGCAGCAAACCAGAAAACCTTGTGGAGGGATGGGATATTGTGGAGCACTGGACACGGGCAATGTTCATTGATGCTAAGAAATAGTTTATGTACATAGCTATTGTAGCCCTTGGCCATCTCATACTATGGAAGTAATACATGAAAGTTGTATTGATTTCTACAGTGATTATATGATGATGCTTCAAAAGCAATCATTCTAGTTTTACTCGTGTACAGCTCTTTCCGGATTGCACTCCATTTATATGTACAACTCTTTTGTACGTTTGCAACCATGTCAACAATTTCTCCTACAGTTTTACTATATACAGCGAACAATTTTACAACTTTTTTATTATCATATCTCAAATTGATCGGCCGAAGGTGTTTCTTTCTGGATAGCACTCAAGTGTTGTTCCGTTCCTACTTCTTATATGTCATGATATGGATTGAACAATAAATGAAACTCTCTACGAAAGCAAGCTAATATTCATTTGATAACAGTCAGTCGGTTAGTGCTACCACTATTATTTATTATTTATTTTTATTTTATTTTTTTGAGATGTTCGACGATACGTACGAGATTTTTTGCACGCTATATTGCATGTCTGTTGGGGCTCACTGTCTCGTAATTTGGATATATAAGTTGGATATGTTGTTATTTGGATCTTATTTTGATGTGGACATATTGTTATTTGGTTGTCGTAATTTAGAGAGTTTGTGTGTGTCAAACTCTCTTCACAGAGAGTTTGTATCAGGACTGCCAGCACCCTGGCAATCCTACATTAGTGTTGGACTGCCAGAGAGCTGACAGTCCTGATACAAACTCTCTTCACATGACAGTTCTACATTAGTATTGGACTGCCAGAGAGCATATGTGAACTAAAACTATATATATATATATATATATATATATATATATATATATATATATATATTGGTAATTGTTTTATTACAAAAGACTAGTACAATCAAGAGTTGGTCGTCACGCCCACCATTCCTTACATCGCCTACTATATTTTGTATGATCCCAGTATTGCTACTCTCAAATGTCCTATTATTTCGCTCCTTCCAGATATGTCATACCGCTGACGCGACTCGAACACAAGCTTCTCTGAACCAGCTCGTACCTTGCCCTCTGACCCCTCTGCAAGTTGCAATTAGCTCAGCCAGGTCCTGGTCTTCACCGGTCCACAAGCCAAGTATAGTAGCCTGGGAGTCCCACACTCCGAGTAAATGTACATCCGAAGTACATATACGATATGGACTCTGTAGCTTGCCCGCAAAGAATACATCTAGGTCCTCCACTTGCACTCCAAACCGTTGTAGCCGATCCTTGGTAAGTAACTTACCCAGCAAGTCCTTGTATAGGCAGAGTTGCATTTTTCTTGGGATCTTTTTCATCCATACGATTTCCGCGTGCACAAATTCTTCATGTCTCCCCCGGATACTCTCATAAGCATCACCTACATTGAAGCCTCCATCTGTTGCCGCTCTCTCTCTCTCTCTCACACACACACACACACACACACACACACACACACACACACACACACACACATATATATATATATATATATATATATATATATATATATATATTATATATATATATATTTTGTTGGTTGGGTAACAGGTTTTTTAAGAAAAAGTTTAATTAGCTTCCATAAGTGTTGATAATCTGGAATGGCTTGCTTGAGCCTTTTTTTTTGGTTAATGTGAATGAATTAAGTTCTATTTGTATGAATTTTTGAGTGTCAAATGGCCATCAATACCCACAAATATAGTTGTTATCGGAATATATTGATTTTTTATTTATCGGAATGTATTTATTATTTTTAAAAAAATCAAAATATTTCATATTAATGTTCAAAAAAGACTAAAATTAAATGGAAGTATTTTGGTAAAAATACCACCAAAACAATAATAGTTGTTTGGGTTTTTTTTTTTTTTTTACTAAAATATATTTTTCAACGTTTATATAACTATTAATAGAGAAATATTTTGGTAAAACAACCCCTATATAATTCAAAATTCAAAATCTTGGTTAGAGGAGGATTAACCGGATTGATTCGGACCTGCGACCGGGGATGATGGGTCACCGAGTGGGCTGGGTCGACCGATTTTGAGAGTAGGGTTCGGCTTGGACCGATTTTTTAGCCGGACCGGGTCGGTGAGGACTTGTGGTCCGGAACCGGAATTTTAATGGACCGAGTCGGGTTGGCACCGAATCCCTCCGTCCCAATAAACACGTTGACCAGTTGTCCGTTGTCAAAGAAAATGCAAGAGTCCCACAATTCTAAAAATAAATTTGAATACAAACCTTTGCATGCCTACTTCACTTGCACTTGCATTTGCCCTTGTATAATCAATGTTTTTGCCTACTGTTTCCGATCATGCGATGTGTGTGCATTTGCCCTTGTACATATCGAAAGATGGATAGCACCATAAACTGAATAACTATGGTAGTTTTTCTCGAAGGCCAGAGAGATTGAAATTTCAAAAAAGCGAGGGTTTGTTATGGCCATTACATGTGCCCATTTTGTTGGAAATGAAGCACGAAAACCGTTTTCCTAAACCAGAAAGTCCTGCAAGAGAATCGAGCAAAAGTACACAAATCAAAAACACTAAACACAATCGCAGACACAGATTTTTGACGTGAAAAATTCTTGCGAAAAAAATACGGGACGATCGGAGTCCAACCCTGAAGAACCTCTATTAATGGAATAAAGAGAATAAACCCTCTACAAGCTCCTCCCGATCCAACACGGATCACTACAACTCACTTGAAAGAAGAAATTTTTTGATTGCGGACTCCGAAAAACAAAAGATGCCGAAAAATTATTCGAAACAATCTCTTCTTCACAATAGTCCTTAATCCTCTCTCAAAGATTGTAAAACACTCTTGTTTTGGGATAATTTTACAACTAGCATGCATCACCCTTTTATAAGTCCTTGGTAATCCATACATGGAAGACCAATATATATGAAAACTTCCAATATGCATCAATCATATATTTAATGGAAATCCAATCATAATTGCCTTGCCATAATTGGAAGTCCAATTATATGGAAAGCTACTATATGAAGAGTCCAATCATAAATATATGATCACAGTAAATATGGAAATCCAATAATATATTTTCTTACCATATATGTTCCAAAATATGATCCATACACTCCCTGAGCTTCTCCGACATATGGATGGCGCTCGTCGCTCTTCGGGGTATTCTCCACATAGGTTGAGAACCCCACCCACTCCAACAAATCTCCTCCTTCACAACTATTTGGAGGAACTCATCATCCCGACGATCTACCTGCAGTTCTTAAACTTTTTCTTTGGTAGAACCTTCGTAAGCATGTCCGCTCCATTGTCATCAGTATGGACCTTCTCAAGCATCACGTCCTTCTTCTCAACCACATCCCGTATCCAATGATATCGAGTCTCGATGTGCTTGGACCGGCTATGAAAGGTCTGATTCTTCAAAAGGTGAATGACACTCTGATTGTCGCAAAGCAAAATACTGCTCTTGCTTCAGTCCCATTTCCTACAACAGCTTTTTCATCCACAGCAACTTCTTGCAAGCCTCCGTCGCCGCAATTTACTCTGCCTCTGTCGTCGACAAGGTAACACACTTCTGCAACTGTGATTGCCACGATACCGCTCCTCCAGCAAACATCATCACATAGCCCGAAGTCGATCGCCTCGTGTCTACATCTCCAGACATATCATCGTCAGTATACCCAACCATCTTCGGCTCGTCACCACCAAAGAAAGTCTCCAATCAACAGTGCCCTGAACGTATTGTAGAATCCACTTGACCGCACTCCAATGTACCCTTACATGATTTGAAAGATATCTGCTAACTGTGCCAACTGCATGAGTGATTTCTGGCCTCGTACACACCATAGCATACATAAGGCTTCCCACAGCCGAGGCATATGGAACCCGCTCCATATCTTCTTTTTCGTCCTCGGTAGATGGACAATGCTCCTCAGAGAACTTAAAGTGAGCCGCAAGGGGGCAACTGATCACTTTCTTCGACCCATCCATCCCGAAACGCTGAAGTACCCGGTGAATGTACTTCTTTTAGATAAGTGTAGCAGCTTGGACTCTCTCTCTCTCTCGGCTGATCTCCATCCCAAGAATAGTCTTGCTGCACCCAAATCCTTCATAGAGAAGGCCGCGCCCAGTTGGCGCTTCAACTCCGATATCCTAGTAGAATTTTGATCCACTAATAGCATGTCATCAACATAGAGCAATAAAATGATGAAATTATCCTCGACAAAGTACCTTATAAATACGCAATGGTCCGACGTCGTCCGTGCATAACCATGCTCCCCCATAAACGACTCGAACTTTCTGTACCACTGCCTCGGAGCCTGCTTCAGACCATACAAGCTCTTCCTCAACCGACCGGCAGACCAAATGTGACTTGCCCTTCTCACAGAATCCCTCTGGCTACTCTATGTACAACTCCTCCTGAAGATCACCGTGGAGGAATGCCGTCTTCACGTCCATCTCTCGACCTCCAAGTCGAAACTGGCTGCCAATGCTAGCACCACCCGAATAGACGATTGCTTGACGACTGGCAAAAAGATCTCATCATAATCCACGCATTTCTGCTGACCGTAGCCTTTAACTACCAGCCTCGCTTTGTATCGAGGGCGAGTAGCATCATCCGTCTGTTTCACTCTAAACACCCATCGATTCTTCAAAGCCTTCTTGTCCTTTGGCAACCGCACCAGCTCATAAGTGGAATTGGCATGTAAGGAACTCATCTCATCCTGCATAGCCTGCATCCACTCCTGCATGTGTTCGTCTTCCATAGCCTCTGCAATGCTTTCGGGCTCTCCTCCGTCAGTCAGTAGCACATACTCACCGGGTGAGTATCTCGTAGATGGTCGATAATCTCTGTCGCTCCTTCTCAGTGGAGCTACTGGTGCTGGCTGTATACCAACTGTCTCCTCTCCTTCAGGAACTGCCTCTCCGGCATGCTCATCCTCCTGAGGGACACCATGACCACCATCAGCAGGCTGATGATCAAGGTTGGGAGCAACTCTATGCACTGAATCCCCCATAACTGGATCCTCTGCGATGTCCTATAGAAACCGCTCGAAGCGAAATGACTCTAACTCAGACAATTCCTCAGCCTCAGAAGGCGTCTCGAAATCCTGAATGTTGGTCATGGTCTGATCCTCGACGAATACCACTTCCCTCACTACCAAAATTTGTTGATTTAGCGACGGCCAGATCCGTCGCCAGTCAAACGGGAAATTGTATTAGCGACCGATCACTGACGGGTCTTGGCCAAAATAATCCGTCGGCAATCAGCTCGTCGCTAATAAAGGTCCGTCGCTACGTAGTCAAGCGACGGAATAGCGACGGCTGTTCAACTTCACAATACGAAGCATTAGCGACTACTTTTCGACGAACTTCCGTCCATTTCAAGTATTAAATACTGAACTGTGTAGACAATAGCGACGTAACGGTCCATCGGTAAACCGTCGTAATAGCGTATCAGAGTGTATCGTTCCGTCGCTATTCCGTCGATCGTCGTCGATAACAAAGGACGGATTAGCGACGAAAAATTGACGGATTATCCGTCGACCATGATCTGGAAATGCTTGGCATTTCCAGAACCATGGCGACGGATTAGTCGTCGCTATGCCGTCGACAACCGTCGTTAACAAAGGATGGATTAGCGACGGAATACTGACAGATTATCCGTCGACCATGTTCTGGAAATGCTTGCTATTTCCAGAACCATGGCGACGGATAAGTCGTCGCCAATCCGTCGAACCATATACCACCAGAACGTTTCCGACGGATATTCCGTCGACCACCCGACACTACCTGGAAATATTTTCAAATCTCCATGTAGCGACGGATATGCCGTCGAATAGTAGTCGGAAACTGGAGATATCCGACGCTAACCTCACTAGTCTGTCGCTAAATGAGTTATTTTTGAAAAAAAATTGTAGCACTTTTCCTGTTCGCAAAAATATGCATAGACCAAGCCAATATATAATGCACACCAATTATCCAACAATCACATAGACCAAATATATAATGCACACCAATTATCCAACAATCACATAGACCAAATATGCACATACGAATTTAATGCACACAAATTATCCAAGAATCATATAGACCAAACCAAATTAAAATAAAATAGACATCAATTATCCTGAAAAGTAACCTAATATCCGTCGTTATAATCCGATCATAGCACAAATATTCCAAAATTCCCACAAATATTCCAAAATTTCCACAAATATTCCAAAATTCTAAAACACATAGGAAAATCGACTTGGCCTCAGCAAAGACCGTAAGTCAGACGATGAATCCTCACAGCCAGGGATCATAGTTGCGTTGAGGCATGTACCATTCTATCAGCCACTTTGTATACGAAGGCTCAATCTGGTTGAGGTCTTCTGTACGGACAGGAGGGTCGGTCCCGATGCTACTACTCTCTGACGGTGGCTCCTCCTTAACTTCAACCTTGGGAGCAATCTCTTCCCTGATGGTCATCAGTTCTTCCTTGACATCGACCTTTGGTAACACCTCCTCCTTAACAGTCACCGGCTCTTGTTTGACGACGGAGACTTCCTCCGTGTCGACCTCCAAGGGTTTTTTGTCTCGGCCCCTTCCTCGACTAGCAGCACCACCACAGCGAGTCCTAGGAGCCATCTCTCTGACAACAGAAATTTTTATATAGGGTAAAGAAATTTACTCAATTATAAAAGTTGTGACGTTGGTTTTTTTGCGTTCATCATCATTAGAGGGACCAGCACTGGAAAAGTTGTGACGTTGGTAGCATGAGAGAGTAAAAATCTGTATCACAAGACTAACAGAATTACTATGTAATCATGTACTCACCAATAACCGGATATAACTGGAGTCGTTGGGCCTATCGTGCAGTAATTGGTGGATCCGCTGGTATAGGCCGGATGTACTTAGTATCTAGTGTATCAGATTAGTATCGATCTATCGGTTCGGTATAGGACGTATCAGATTGGTATTGGCTTTAACAAATTGGTATCATCCTATATCCGATATGTACATGTATCGGCCGTATAGCTAGGATTCATATTGGCCTTATCGATTTGGTATCGGTCATATCCGATAGGTATCGGCCATGTTAGATTAGTATAGACCATTTCAGATTAGTATCGTGAAAGGTTTAGTAACAACTGTACTTGGATTTCTCTCTTCTCGAGCTAGAATACCATTGCAAGAGTCACCAGATCGTGATTGGCCAGTTACAGTAACATACATGCTTCCTTTTCCATCAGAAAAAGCGAGATTGAAAAGAAAGTATGTATGTTCTGTAACTGGCCAGCTACGCTCTCGTGACTCTCTTGCAATGGTAATCTAGCTCTAGAAGAGGGAAATTCAAGTGCAGTTGTTACTAAACCTTCCACGATACTATCCGAAATGGTCTATACTAATCCAACACGGCCGATACCTATCGGATATGACCGATACCAAATCGATAAGGCCAATATGAATCCTAGCTATACGGTCTATACATATCGGATAGGACGATACCAATTCGCTAAGACCAATACCAACCGATACGGCCCATACCAAAACGATAGATCGATACTAATCTGATACGGTTAATACTTATAAGTACCTACGGTCCAGGAGGTTGATTCGCTAGTACATTCATGTACGATCAACGAAGTAACGATCCATTTCAGTTTGGATGTAAAAATCTGTATCGTAAGACAAACTAAACATAATCAGTTCTATTTCACATGCTTAATTGCCAAGTATGGGAACGAATGACTCAGAACACAATCCAAAATTCATTCTAGCATACATTAGTGTGAATCATCTATGTTCTGTACATATGGTGTAGTATATGTTCTTATCGTATCTAGTATCTGAAGAATGTAACAGAATCAAGATGAACGCACATAATGTAATACTAAGACATCATCTACTACTATATAAGATATAGTGATAGGTTGTCATATCATCATTGCTGAGGGATGAGGGTCAGAGGACAAATACCGCTCGAGTGAGCCAAAGGCATGCAGCCACTTCCCTCCCTCCATTCACCCTCTCCCTCTCTCATGCTATCAACGTCATAACTTTTCTACCTCAAGTTCTGATCAAGCATCTTCCTTCTCCTCTCCTCCACCATGGCTCTGGACCCATCTGCTCCTCCCTACTTCCCTTATTCTTATTTGACTCTCTCAGCCACATATGATATCCACCTCAAGTGTAGAGTCGGGGGAGAAGAAGTGGGCAGGAAGAGGAGGGGAAGCAGCACAGCCGACGGCATGACCCGGAGGAAGTACAGAGGTTTTCTTCAACATCCGTAGGAAACTATAAGGATATATCTTTTCACAACATATCACCTTGTCAAAGACCCTTAATGTGACAACCATGTTACCGCGTGTCGGAAGACTAACATGTCATAATTTTCTAAGCTGTTTGTTTTGACATAATCCTCCAAACTCTTTTCTGCTATGTAGTAATGCAAGTTTACTACATAGGAGGAAAGAGTTGGGAGGATTATGTCAAAATACATGGCTTAAAAAATTATGACATGTTAGTCTTCCGACACCGCGGTAACATGATATTCACATTAAGGGTCTTTGACAAGGTGACATGTTGTGAAAAGATTATCCTTATAGTTCTCCTACGGATGTTGAAGAAACATCTGTACTTCCTCTGGGTCATGCCGCCGGCTGTGCTGCTTCCCCCTCCTCTTCCTGCCCACTTCTCTCCTCCGACTCTACACTTGAGGTGGATATCATATGTGGCTGAGAGAGTCAAATAGAAGAAGAAAGTAGGGAGGAGCAGATGGGTCCAGAGCCATGGTGGAGGAGAGGAGAAGGAAGATGCTTGATCAGAACGGATGGCTCAGAACACAACCCAAAATTCATTCTAGCATACATTAGTGTGAATCATCTATGTTCTGTACATATGGTGTAGTATATGTTCTTATCAATCTATATGTAGTATCTGAAGATATAACAAATCAAGATGAACTCACATAATGTAATACTAAAACGTCATCTACTACTATATAAGATATAGTGATAGGTTGTCGTTCATCATTGCCGAGGAGGAGCCACTTCCTCCTTAACAGTAGGAGGAGCCACCTCAGCATTCACTGTTTCCTTCGAACGATGTGCCGCTCCACGGGTCATGGTGCCATCTGGTAAAATCAATATTCACAGGGAGAGCGGCTGAAAATGAATGAGAGAACTATCAGAGAATCACATAAAACTAACTAGAAGGCAATCTCTCATTTCCCTCCGGGTCCACTCTACTCCCAATATCTTCCTCTTTTACACACGGATCTACAGAATCATGCCATCCAAGGAAGGCAAAACTGAATCAGCATTGTCTTTCGGATCGTCCTCATCAAGGCATAACGGGCTGCTCAGCGTGCCCAGCTTCTTCAACTTCTCGCTGGCTGCAGAGTCGAAATGGGAACGGATCCTCTTTGCCGGCCCGGAGCTCTGACTCGCACTCGTCCCTCGCTACCGGTTTTCTCTCCTCCTCTGACGTGGGTCATAAGAAAAGAAATTCCGTACCTCTTCTTTACATACATCATTGTCGCCTTGTACTCGAGCCTCCTCGTCTGTGATGCTATCCAATTTCTCGGTGCCTACATTATTACTCGAGAAGTTGGATAGCGTCACAGACGAGGAGGCTCGAGTACAAAGGAGACCACCATGCTGTCAGGAACCTCTCACTCGAGCTCTACACGAAGGATGTCCTTTGAGCTCCGGGGCAAAATTTTGGCTCGGAGCAAGAATCTGTTGACGGAGCACATCCACCATGCTGTCAGAAAAAAATAGTAACAGTGAGACCCATCTCAGTAGGACGTATACTATGATAATATCTCCTACAACACTCAATCCCACTACTGATATCATTCTTGTAAAGATGATCTCTCAGAGTATACGTCCTACTCAGATGGATCTCTCAGAGTATCCTCTCTGGTTGGTTGTCGTATCAACATTGCCGAGGGATGAGGTCGTAGGACAGTCAACTTCATCTACGGATACATAGTTTTTGCCTCGCCAGTCGAATGGCTGCAGGGACTATGTCCTGATCACCATGTCGTAGTCCAATACAATCCAGAGATTGACACAGTACTAATTCATATATGTAGTCCAATACAAATAGTCTAATACAAAAACAACCCAATACAAATAGTCCAATACAAATAAGTACTAATAACTAATGAGACCACGCAGCTCACGCAAACGCTCAGTGATACGATCACGCAACCACCTCGAAAAAGCGGGATCTTTGGCATGAGGAGAGATGTAGTCCTTTGCAAGTGCTGCATGAATAGAACTCCCGGTCTCACTAGCTACCGGTGCTGGATGAATAGAACTCCCGGTCTCACTAGCTACCGGTGCCACTTCCTCCTTAACTGTAGGAGGAGCCACCTCAGCATTCACTATTTCCCTCAAACGACGTGCCGCTCCTCTCAATGGGTGCCATCTGGTAAGATCGATATTCACAAATAATATTGTAACATAAGCAAGCTAACTAAAGGAACCATCATGTAATTTGAGTACATTTTTGAAAGCAGATAAAGTACAAAAAATTCGATTTTTTGCCAAGTGTGAGAACGGATGGCTCAGAACACAACCCAAGATTCATTCTAGCATACATTAGTGAATCATCTATGTTCTGTACATATGGTGTAGTATATGTTCTTATCGTATCTAGTATCTGAAATGTAACAGAATCAAGATGAACTCACATAATGTAATACTAAGACATCATCTACTACTATATAAGATATAGAGATAGGTTGTCGTATCATCATTGCCGAGGGATGAGGGTCGAGGACAGTCAACTTTATCTACGCTACATAGTTTTCTGCCTCGCCAGTCGAATGGCTGCAGGGACTATGTCCTGATCACCATGTCGTACCGTAGATTAATGCGAATGGAGCTGGAGCTGGAGCCAAAAAACAGTACTACTTCACCATATCGTACCATTTTACTCTCTCACTCGCTCTCCTCCCCCTCCGGTGCTCTCACTCTCTCCGGCGCTCTCACACTACTAATTTCTATGTGTTTTAAGTGTGAGAACGGATGGCTCAGAACACAACCCAAAATTTATTCTAGCATACATTAGTGTGAATCATCTATGTTCTGTACATATGGTGTAGTATATGTTCTTATCGTATCTAGTATCTGAAGGATATAACAGAATCAAGATGAACTCACATAATGTAATACTAAGACATCATCTACTACTATATAAGATATAGTGATAGGTTATCGTATCATCATTGCCGAGGAATGAGGGTCGGAGGACAGTCAACTTTATCTACGGCTACATAGTTTCTGCCTCGCCAGTCGAATGGCTGCAGGGACTATGTCCTGATTACCACGTCGTACCGTAGATTAATATAATGGAGCTGAAAATATCCGTCGCTAACCGGTCACTAGTCCGTCGCTAACTGAGATTGTCACATACACATGTATATCACAGCTAGATGTATAGATATATACATCTATATAGAAGCACACAACTGATACACTCTAAGGGTCGATTTTCCAGGAAAATTTCACTTATTCAGTGACTTTGGTGAAGCGAATGTCCCAAGGATATTCTTAACAAAGAAGGCAGATGAAGAACTCGCACAGTCCTCGAGACAGTGAACATATACACCATGAACCTAAGCCCCATATTCACATTTAATAATCCAAATACCACCAAACTAATGGATAACACCCAATATGGATAACACATTATTTAGCCAATATATAACTAAGATGAATTTGAGAAGCAAAGCCCCCCGCCGCCCCCGACCAAAGCCCGCCGCCCCAAGCCCGCCGCCCAGTAGTTCGGTTGCTATATATATGAAAGTGCTTACGGCTGTGCGTCGGTTGCATATACCTCCGACGCCCCCGCCCCAAGCCAGCCGCCCAGCCCCCGACGCCCCCGCCCCAAGCCCGCCGCCCAGCCCCTGACGCCCCCGTCCCAAGCCCGTCCAGCCCCCGACGCCTCCGCCCCAAGCCCGCTGCCCAGCCCCCGATGCCCCCGCCCCAAGCCTGCCGCCCAGCCCCCGACGCCCCTGCCCCAAGCCGCCGTCCAGCCCCCGACGCTCCCGTCCCAAGCCCGTGCCCAGCCCCCGACGCCCTCGCCCCAACCCGCCGCCCAGCCCCGATGCCCCCGCCCCAAGCCAGCCGCCCAACCCCCCGCCCCCACCCCAAGCCCGCCACCTAGCCCCCGCGCCTCCCCCCAAGCCCGTCGCCCTGCCTCCGACGCCCCCGCCCCAAGCCCGCCGTCCCCTCTGCCCCTACGACACCGCGAGAGAGAGAGAGAGAGAGAGAGAGAGAGAGAGGATTACCTTCGGGAGAGAGAGGAGAGGACGCCGACGTCGATCACCGAAGCCGCGGGAGAGAGAGAAAGAGAGGAGAAGAGTAATTTGGGGAGAATGCGAAAAGTTCTCCCCGCCGTTTTATTTTAAGTCTGGAACGTATATTTAGCGACGGACTGGCGACGGATTATAATCCGTCGCCCGTTAGTCGCTATTTTGGTTACTTGCCGACTGAATATCCGTCGCTACGTAGTCGAAGAAATGTCCCGCCAATTCTCCACACAATTTTTGCCAAATAATCGACTACATAGCGACGACTTACTATCCGTCGCTATGTCTCCGACGCCCTAGCGACGGATGTGCGACCTTTCCTTCCCTAAAATTAAAATAAAAAATGTAACGTCTTGTCGTCGGTAATCCGTCGGCGAGCAGCCACAAAGCCGTCGCTAAAGCCGACGAAAATTTCTGTCGCTAATTTTCGGTCGCTAATTTACTGTATTTTGGTAGTGCCTGCTTCTGTAGAGCTTTCTTCCCACTGGGTCGTAGAGTCTATAGCCAAACTCATCCCGACCGTAGCCGACAAAGACGCATCGCCTCGTCTTTGGCTCAAGTTTGGACCTCTCGTCCTTAGGTACATGCACGAAGGCCTTACAACAAAATACTCGCAGGTGATTGTAGACGGCTCTTTTTCATACCATACTTTATCAGGCACATCATCCTGCAAAGGAGCACTAGGAGATAAATTAATAACATAAGCAGCTGTGAGAAGAGCCTCACCCCAATAACTGTCTGACAAATTTGCTTCTGACAGCAAACACCGCACTCTCTCCATCAGTGTCATGTTCACTGCGCTCCGCTACACCATTGAGCTGAGGTGTCTTGGGCGGAGTCTTCTGGTGTCGTATCCCTTGTTCTCTGCAATATGCATTAAAGAGACTAATATATTCGTCGCCGTTGTCGGACTGAACACACAATAACTTCTTGTCCGTCTCTCTTTCAACAGAGGCCGGAACTCTTTGAAAGTGGGTAGCACCTGATCCTTGGTCTTAAGGCATAGACCCAAACATTCCTGGAACAGTCATCAATAAAAGTTACAAAGTAAGAAACACCACCAATAGATTTTACCTTCATAGGACCGCAGACATCCGAGTGAATCAACTCGAGCAACGCCGGCTTCCTTGAACTTGGGTGACTTTGGAAAGACATCCTATTTTGCTTTCCAGCTAAACAGTGTGTGCATTTCTCCAACTTTGTAGACTTGAGCCCTGAAATCACCTTCCTGTTCACCAAGTAGCTCATCCTCTTCTCGCTGATATGGTCGAGCCGCCTATGCCACAACTCGGTAGACGCATCACTGACTGTGTTCACCTCCTGTACCCCCTGTGCGCTCCCCTCCATATAGTAGAGACCGGACTTCTTGCTTACTCTGGCAATCACCATCGAACCTCTAGAAAACTTCCACTGACTATTTCCAAAGAGACTGAAGAACCTTCGTCATCCAACCTTCCAACCGATACCAGGTTGAAACGGATATCAGGGACATGATGAACATCTTTGAGAATAAGAATTGCACCCGTTTTTGTCCTCAAATGCACATCTCCAATGGTAACCGCCTTCGACACATCTCCATTGCCCATCTTCAATACTCCACAGTCGTCTGTCGTGTAAGTGGCAAATAGTGCCCTGTTATGAGATACGTGCGCTGAAGCCCCTGAGTCCACCAGCCAAGAATTATCATCGCAGGTGAGGTTTGTGATAACCTCATTACCTACGACGATCACATCGCCTCCATGTATCGAGGCTGCCGCTGTAGTGTTCTTATCTTGCTTCCCCTTGTCGTCCTTCTTCTCCTCTCTTCCAAGCGAAATAGTTCCGCTTGATGTGGCCCTTCTTGCCACAATGGTAACACTTCGAGTCCTCGTACCGACCCTTGGACTTCCCTCTGCTCTTGTCTCTGCCACCACCTGGACCCCTGCTTTTGCCCCCTCCGCGGCTCTCTGAAACTAGTACCTCTGAGTGATGGGATGTGGATGAAGTGCCATGAGAACGTCTCCGTATCTCTTCATTTAGTACCCCGCTCTTGGCAAACTCCAGACTGACCACGCCTTCTGGAGCAGAAGCGATCATAGATACTCGTACGGTCTCCCACGAGTCTGGCAATATACATAGCAACCAAAGTCCTTGAACCTCGTCGTCGAACTTGACTCCCATCGAGGATAGCTGGTCCACCACGCCCTGGAACTCACTCAAGTGATCCGTAATGGATGCACCATCTTTGTACCGCAGATCCATCATCATCCGGATCAGGAACAGTTTGTTTACCCCGGTCTTTTTCGAATACAAAGATTCCAGCTTCTCCCACAACGTCTTCGCATGCTCAATATTAGCAACGTGGTTGTACAAGTTCTCGTCAACGAACTGTAGCATGTACCCACACACCTGTATATGCTTGAAGTTCCAGTCCTCATCGGATTTGTCACTGGACATCTCGGATGCAAATACTGGAAGATGCAGCTTCTTGACGAACATCAAATCATTCATCTTGCTCTGCCAATAATGGTAGTTGGTACCGTTCAGGTTCACCATGCGCACCGGCTTCGCGTCCATCTCTGCTTCCTGGTTTGACTGTCAACTCCTGACACTTCTTTGAACCCAAAGCTCTAAACCACTCTGTTGGAAACGAAGCGTAGAAACCGTTCCCCTAAACCAGAAAGTCCTGCGAGAGAACCGAGCAAAAGCACACAAACCAAAAACACCAAACACAATCGCAGATACAAAGATTTTTGACGTGGAAAACTCTTACGGAAAAAATCACGGGACGATCGGAGTCCAACCCTGAAGAACCTCCACTAATGGAATAAAGAGAATACACCATCTACAAGCTCCTCCCGATCCAACACGGATCACCACAACTCACTTGAAAGAAAAAAAATTTGATTGCGGATTCCGAAGAACAAGAGATGCCGAAAAATTATTCGAAGCAATCTCTCATTCACAATAGTCCTTAATCCTCTCTCTCTCTCTCTCTCTCTCTCTCTCTCTCAAAGATTGTAAAACACTCTTGTTTTGAGATGATTATATAAGTAGCATGCATCACCCTTTTATAAGCCCTTGGTAATCCATACATGGAAGGCCAATATATATGGAAACTTCCAATATGCATCAATCATATATTTAATAGAAATCCAATCATAATTGGCTTGCCATAATTGGAAGTCCAATTATATGGAAAACTACTATATGAAGAGTCCAATCATAAATATATGATCAAAGTAAATATGGAAATCCAATCATATATTTTCTTACCATAATGTTCCAAAATAGGATCCATGCACTCCCCGAGCTTCTCCGACATACGGATGGCGCTCGTCGCTCTCCGGGGTATTCTCCACATAGGTTGGGAACCCCACCCACTCCAACACATTTCCCACAACATTGTGGATGTATATATGTCAGATGGGAAAGAACTCTTCACTGGAAATTGCATCAAGGAAAATGCTAAACAGCCCCGCGGCCCTGGCCTGTGACAAGTGTCGTCCACCCATTCGGCCCTCTGCACCACATAGGGTCAAAAATTATGTTTGGCATGCGCACGTGCATAGTGTGTGCACGCGCGTGGCCTAGGATGCCGGAACTGCCGCCACCACCACACTCCTCCGCCGCTGCTGCCTCAGACTTCCTCTTCCCCTCCCCCCTCCTGCTCCGGCCATCCTCTAGCAACTTCTCCGTCGACGCCAACACTATCCTCCTACTGCTTCCGGCGTCCTCCGGCGGCTGCTCCGCTGCCGTCGCCGTCATCGGAGAACGTTGTTGTCTCCCCCCTACCGCTTCGGCCATCCCCCCGCGTCCTCAGTCGCGCGCGTGTACAAGCTGTGCACGCACGCATGCCAAACAGCAGAATTGACATAGGGTACCCATGTCCGAAACTGCGGTCACATACCACGGTCCATGAAGCACTGCCGTTGCAATTTTTTTTTTGCAAAAGAAAATATTTCATTAAGACACTGTTGAACAGCAATGCTTCATATCATATCTGATATGAGATAAAATACATTTAGGAGGTTCTTCAAACACACAAGTTGAAGCAAATTGATTAAACTGCAGATGATAGGAAGCAAGTTGATGTGCAACTTTGTTTGCTCTCCTTGAAGCATAGCAGAAAGAAATTCCATTCCTGAATTTCAAGATGTCTCGTCCTTCCTCAATAGCATGTCGAGTTCGCCAAAGAACATCCAGCTCCCGATTGTTAATGGCATCCAAAATGACTTTGCAATCTCCCAATGATAACATTGAAGTCACGTTTTCTTTTACAATTTTCCAAAGCTATTCTTAACACACGAGCCTCTGCTTCCAATGGACAACCGCCCTCTTATTTGAATCAAATTGCACCTCGAATGTGACCTTCATTATATCTGAGTATAGCTGCTCTACTCATGATGTTCTCGCAAAATGCCCCATCAAAGTTAGCCTTCTGGAAGCCCAACGGAGGAGGAAGCCAATGATCCTCTGATTGAACTACTGTTACATTGGATAAATGTCTTCCTTGGATCTGATTTTGAGAATTGTATCTAACATGAAGATGATCTGCAGCACGAATTATGTCCTGAGAAATGAAAGTCCCGCTGTTGAAAATAACAGCATTCCTCGCTTTCCACGCTGACCACATCAAATAAAAGCGATCTGGAGATAACATCTTGGTCACCATCAGTCAACATTTCTTGAATAAAGCTTTGGACAGCTGAATCATGATTCAAGAACCTTCGTGTTGATTCAATACTTTGCCAAGTCACACCTGAAATAGAACAATGGAGTAATAGCTGATCCAAAGTTTCAGAATGTACCTTACATAAAGTGCAAACTGGTTGGAAAGTATGAATTCTTCGGAACATATTATCTCTTGTAGGCAAGGAGTTTGTAAGAGATCTCCAAATAAACATCAGAACTCTTGGGCATATATGATGTAATTTCCAAAGCAACTTCCATTTGGTGAAACCTGAAGTTGGTTGAGGCAACTGTTGCAATCTGCTATCTTGAATAAGCCTGTAGGTGGACTTTGAATTAAACATCCCATTAGGCGTGTGTTTCCACACTAACCTATCAATACGGCAGGATGAACTGAGAGGTATTTGTGCAATGGCGACAGCTTCATTAGCAGGGAACAATTGGTTCAATAATTCATAATTCCAAGAGTTACTATCTTGATTGAATAGTTCACATACTCTCTTCACTAGATTGGTAGCTCCTTCATTGCCTGTCACTTTGTATGATGGTAAATTAGGAACCCATGGGCCAGTCCAAATGTTGATACATGTTCCATCACCGACAGACCCCAATAAACATTATTGATGAGGTGGATTCTGCACTGTATAATACCAGCCCAGATTTATGAAGAGGAATTTAAGATATTAGCAGTCCAAAAATCGCCTTCCTTGAGATATCTGGCCTTTAATAATTTCACCCACTACGCCTAAGGATTTGTTAGAAATCTCGAAGCTAACTTAGAAACCAAGGCAATATTAGATATTTCTGGATCCCTGATTCCCAAACCACCTTGATCTTTAGATGTTGTGAATGTCGACCAAGCAGTAAAATGCATTTTCCTGCTCCCCCCTCTGTCTCCCCACCAAAATTGTCTTGGGTGTTGTGACAATTTATTAGTAACCTGATTTGGAATCAAGTAGGATGATAGGAAATAAGTTGGTAATGAGGATAATGATGATTTGATGAGAACAGTTCTTCCTAAATGTGAAAGACATCTACCTCTAATTACATCCCTTCAACTTGGAGGAGCTAGAATCAAGGAGCTTAGCATGAGTGCTGATACATTGACCAAGATACTTATCAGATTTAGCCATGAGTTTCATTTGTAGGATGTCAAGGAAGACTTGTCGGGAATACATGTCCAATTTAGGGGAGGAAAAAAAATGGAAGATTTGTTTAAATTGACGTGTTGTCCTGACATTAGTTCATACTCCTTAAGAAGAGATTTCATCAATAAGAAGTTTCGAATGGAGCATTCACCAAAGAGAATGATACCATCTGCAAAAAAAATAGATGGGTATAGGCCATGGTCCTTTTGTTTAACTTGAGACTAGCATATAAAGAGTTCTGTTCCATGATGCTAATCAGTGAAGAAAGAATTTCACAACACATTATAAATAGATATGAAGACAAAGGGCAACCTTGTCGGAGACCACGATAAGGAATGAAGGAGCTTGAGGGAGATCCATCAATAAGGATTGAAAAGGAGACTGTGGAGACACATTGCATGATTAGGTTATGAATTTTCCCATGTAACCCAAACCCAGTTAGTGTTTGGCTGATCATGTCCCAGCTTAGCCTATCGTAAGCTTTGGCCATGTCTATTTTAAGTGCAAAGGCACTCTGCCAAGCTTGACGTTTGGAAATAGAATGGACTAGTTCTTGGGCTATAATGATATTAGCACAAGATTGTCTTCCAAGTACAAACGCATTTTGGAATGGGTTAATAAGATTTGGAAGAAATGGCCGAAGTCTATTAGCAAGAATTTTTGTGATAGTTTTGTAGATGACATTACATAAAGAGATAGGGCGAAAATCCGATGGAATTATGGGATTAGAAACTTTGGGAATTAATGTAATAAAAGTTTGATTAAGGGAAGGAGGCATAACACCTGATATGAAGAACTCTTCGACAAGATTAATAACTCCATCTCCAATAATATCCTAATTTTTCTGTTAGAAGAGAGCATGATATCCATCGGGACCTGGGGCCTTACAAGGATTCATATTAGCAATGGTCATTCTGATTTCCTCTAGAGTGGGGATCATGCCAAGCTGATTGGAATCATCTTGACTAATCTTCTTGAGACTGTCTATAATGTTGGAAGGAATAGTATATGTGTTGGTAAACTGAAAATTAGATTTGAAATGATCCACCATGATAGTAGAAATCTCATCAATATCAAAAGTGTGCTCCCCATTCAAGTTTTGCAGGCTTGAGATTGTATTTTTTTTTCTTCTCCTATTCAAAGCCATCAAATGCAAGAATTTAGTATTTCTATCCCCATCTTTTAGCCAAGAAACACATGATCTCTGTTTCCAGTACAATTCTTGCTGGAGCAGAAGTTTGTTTATGGAACTGTTGGTTGACCTCTCTTCTTGCAGAGATGAATCTGAACAAGGCCCCATATGAAGTTTCTTCAACTTATGTTCCTCTTTGTTAATGTCCTCTGATAGATTGCTAATTCTTTTCTTACCCCAAGCTGTAAGTACAGGCAGAAGGTTGCATAGCTTTGAATGAAAATCCATAGAGTTAGAAGTCTTGGCCCATTCAGAATAGAAGAAACTTTTAAAATCAGGTTCAATAGTCCACGCAGCTTCAAAACGACAAGGATATAGCCTTTTCTGAGTAACAATATTGAGTTTTAGTAGAATAGGATTGTGATCATTGTTTATACTAGGTAGATGAAGTACACCAGCCTTGGGATATAAACATCGCCATTTAGTATCAACTAGCTCTATCCAATCTTTCTGCAATATTAAAAGCTGCCGAACGTCGGTTTGTCCATGTAAATGCAGGACCAGTATACCCCAAATCCATAGCTTCTGATCTGTGAAACCAATTGATGAAGAATTTGTGATGATTGTGAATGAATCCATTTCCTCGACGCTTCTCGTCTGGTCGCATAATAGCATTATAATTTCCTATACAAAACCAGGGGTTCCTGAATAACAGAAAATTTATCTACCATAGCTTCCCAGAATATTTTCTTTTCATTAGCTGTAGGGAATAATAATGCCTTGTTTTATTGATGGGGGCTGATTACAATATATATAGTGTCTACATGATTGGGCTTATGGGCCATATTTACAATAGTTACAAATAATCTAACACCCCCCTCAAGTTGGAGCATGCAAGTCACAAATACCCAACTTGGGAAGGAAAGAATCAAACACATGCTTTCCAAGGGGCTTAGTGAAGATGTCAGCCAGTTAGAAGTAGGAACATGTGAGGCTATTACGGTGCCATCTCTAATAGCATCGCGAACAAAATGCAAATCCACCTCAATATGCTTACTGCGCTCATGAAATACCGGGTTCTGAGCCACGTGCAGGGCTGACTGACTGTCACAATACACCGACATAACAGACTCCTGGCGAATGCCCAAACACACCAATAACTCCTTCAACCATTTCAACTCACAAACAAGCGCAGCGAGAGATCGGTATTCAGCTTCAGCGGAAGATCGGGAAACAGTTGGTTGCTTCTTGGTCTTCCAAGAAATAGGAGACCCCCCCAGAAACACCAACCAGCCTGTAACAGAGCGGCGAGTCAAGGGACAACTGGCCCAGTCGGAATCATACCAACCAGAAAGACGGAGATCACAATCAGCTTTCAAAAAAATACCCTGTCCCGGTGCATGTTTGAGATATCTGACAACTCTCAAAGCAGCATGCCAATGATCTTGTCGAGGCTCCTGTAAGAATTGAGACAAGATATGCACAACATAGGCTAAGTCAGGGCGAGTAAATGATAGATAAATCAACCTTGCAACCAGCCTCCGATAAGACTCTGCA
Source organism: Iris pallida (assembly GCA_029216955.1). Taxonomy (NCBI): domain Eukaryota; kingdom Viridiplantae; phylum Streptophyta; class Magnoliopsida; order Asparagales; family Iridaceae; genus Iris; species Iris pallida. The sequence goes on along the minus strand of JANAVB010015331.1, from coordinate 5,834 downwards.
TCCGCCATCTTTGGACTAGTCGATTCCGCCAGCTTGTGATTGGGCTCCATGGGAAAGCCAGCAGGTCGAGACCCCATCAAGCCGCATTCTGAAATGATGTCCAAAGCATACTTTCTTTGACACAAGGAAATGCCTTCTGCACTCCGAGCTACCTCTATGCCAAGAAAGTACTTCAACACACCAAGGTCCTTCATGTGAAAGCAAGAACTAAGGTACTTTTTGAAAGCATCTAAAGCACCTGAGTCATTACCAGACACAATCATATCATCCACATAGATCAAAACATGCAACTCTACCTTCCCTTTAAAAAGAGAAAAAAAGGAAATAATCGGAATGAGATTGAATAAATACATAGGATATTAGGGAAGCAACAAGCTTAGCAAACAACAAGGTGGTGCCTGTTTCAATCCATATAAAGACTTACGCAAGCGACACACTTTGTTAGGTTCACTATGCGAAAAACCTGGCGGCAATTTCATATACACATCTTCTGTCAGATCGCCATGAAGAAAAGCATTGTGCACATCCATCTGGTGTAAAGTCCAGCCTCTCACAGCTGCAACAGCCAAAAATGCCCGAACTATAGGCATCTTAGCTACCGGGGCAAATATCTCTGAATAGTCGATCCCTTCAACCTGATGATTACCGAACACAACCAGCCGTGCCTTTAAGCGCTCAACACTGCCGTCGGAGTTGTACTTTATCTTGTACACCCATCTACTTCCCAATGCTTTCTTTCCAGGAGGCAAATCGACAATACTCTAAGTCTCATTATCTTCCAGAGCCTGTATTTCAGTTTGCATAACCGTGCGCCAGCCTGAGTCTCGCGAGGCCTGGCGATATGAAGTAGGCTCAACACTTGCAGTTATAGCTGCAAGAAAATCTCTGTGTCCAGCAGTAAATATGTCATAACTTAGAAATTGTGTTAGAGGATACGAAGTACCTAAGGAAGTGACGGGAACAGATGAACTGTGGTGAAGGGGGGACTTTTACTTCGAACAGCATTCGTTACAAAATCCTGTAATCGTACTGGCTGGGATTTTTTTCTCATTCCTCTTTCCAATACTACATCGTCGGGCACCTCTGACAACACTGTATCCCCTGTATCATCAGTAGTACCCACATCACCCCCAGCAGACTCTCCTGTCAATACTTCTGTAGCTACCTGTGCATCCTCGCCACTCGGCGTCGAGCCACCAGCAACCACTTCGGCCTCAGCAACCGCAGCCGGCACCATCCCAATAACCTCGATATCGTCTCCCGGCACCCCAACAGATGTATGACGTGTCGCAGAAGACATCTCGCTAGCAGAGCCACACCCAGGAAATTCTTCTTCATAAAAAGTAACATCACGGGATACAAAAAATTCTCCAGTCTCCAAATCATACAGTTTCCATCCCTTTTTATCAAGGGGATACCCAACAAAGATACATTTTCTACTCCTGCTAGCAAATTTATCATTTCGGGATTTCAAATCATACGCATAGCACAGACAACCAAAAATACGTAGATGATCATACGAAGGAGCCGAACCATATAAAACTTTATAAGGAGACTTAAACTGCAAGATACTCGAAGGTGTTCTATTTATCAAATAACATGCACCCAGAATATATTCCCCCAAAAAATCTACAGAAAGAGAACCCTGAAATCTCAATGCCCGGGCTACATTTAAAATATGTCGATGTTTTCTTTCCACCCTTCCATTCTGTTGAGGTATCCCAACACAGGATGTTTGGAACAATATACCTTGAGATGAAAAATAATCTCGTAAACAATTAAATTCAGTGCCATTGTCACTCCGTACACGACGTATATCAGCCCCAAACTGACGCTTCACCATAACAATGAATTTAAGAAACATAGAATAAACAACACACTTATCCGTCAATAAAATAACCCAAACAGCTCTAGAAAAATCATCCACCAAAGTCAAAAAATATCGTGCCCTATTAGATGACGGAACACGATATGGTCCCCACAGATCACAGTGTATAAGTTCAAAGTATCTCAAAGCACGACTACTATTATCAGAAAAAGCATCACGAGTCTGTTTAGGTTGATGACAAATATCACAAGCCTTATAAGAAAACACACTACTACCAGAAAGAAAAGGTAAAGTCTGTATTACTTTATCTGAAGGATGTCCCAGTCTACTATGCCAAACCTCGGAATCACTCTCTTTGCATGCCAGGATCACCGAAGCCAAAGAAGCTGGAACCTTCTCCAAGAAGTAAAGTCCACCCCTTTGTTCACCTGCTCCAATCACCATCCTCGTACTACGGTCCTGAACAAAACATAAATCAGGAGTAAATAACATATCACAATTTCTGGCACCAATCAATTATGAGACAGAGATCAAATTGCAAGTCAATGTCGGAACATAAAGAATATCCGTCAACACCAATGAATCAGTCAAAAATACTTTACCTCTCAGAACAGCCTCAATAGTGCTCCCATTAGGCAAAATTACAGGACAGACAGGGCACTCAAAGCAATCAACTAAACAGTCACGAGAACCTGTCGCATGAAGAGTAGTCCCAGTATCGAATATCCAAATGACAGAAGAATTCTTATCCATCAGACGATCAGAGTTTGAAGAACCAGGGTTGGAAGAATTGTCGTTACCCAGCAAGCTCATCAGTTTCTGTCATTGTTCACCTGATAGTGGCGAAGGATACCCTCCATGCACTATATCCGCCGAACTCCCAGTAAGACTAGCAGGGACACTATGACCAGCAGCGACGACATGATGAACAATCCCTGCGCCACCAGTCCCGCATCCCCCATCACGTCTCTGCTGTGGTGCCGGGCCTCTGCCACCACAGCATCACGTCTGCCCTCACGCCGAGGATGACTCTCCCACCACTCTGGATAGCCAATCTTGGCAAAGCAAGTTGCAACATCATGACCTGTTTTCTTGCAATGAGTACATATCATACCTGATTTGTCCCTGAAATCTGAGGTCCTACTATTAGAAGTAGTAGAAAGACGAGGTGAAGTCTTGATAGCCAGTGCCAACACCTCTCCAGCAGCAGATTGGACCTAAATTTTGAGCATATCCTCCTCCTCACGGACTGCCTGGTATGTCCGATCTAAACTTGGCGGAGGATCCTGAGCCAGAAGATTAGATCGGGTATGACCATACAACTCAGCATTCAACCCATACATAAAGTCCTGAAAGTGGTCTTCATCCCTCATAGCCTGTAGCTTTGCAGCAAGTTCACCACAGGTACAAGAAGGCAATGGGTAATAAGCAGCTTGTTCATCCCACAAAGACTGCAAATTTCCAAAGTAGGTTTCTACAGACATCGAAGCCGTCTGTTTACACTCAGCCAAAGCTACCTTAATTTGTTGCTTCCGAGTGCCAATGCTAACAGCAAATCTTTTCTCCAACAGGTTCCACAATGGATAAACCTCCTCAAAGTACGACAAAAATTTCTTCAGAGACGGATCAATGGTATTAAGAATCCATTGAACCAATAGCGCTTGCACGCATCTTCAATCAAGCAATTTACTAGCATCATTAACAGGTTTGACTTCAGTACCTTCCAGAAAAGTGATCTTTTGCCTAGAGATCAGGGAGAGACGTATCGACCGAGACCACTCAGTATAGTTCGGTCCACAAAAAATAATAGGAGTAATGATATTTACTGGTTGATCAGCAGAACTCAGAAAATATGGATCCTTCGGATTAAGATAATTTGGGTTGTGTGGACCGCCATCGCCAGTCGCGACGGAGTAGCTGGACGCAGCATCATCTGCCATCGCGGATGTCGGGTGAACAAAATTTTGTATAACTCCGACGAATCGGTCGCTGATGGACGGGGGTCGACGGCGAATCGGCCGCGATCAGGGGTGCCGGATCTGGCACGTAGGGGTCAGCTTGCGGAAGCGATGCGGATGTCGGGTGTACAAAATTTGTACAACTCCGACAAATTAGCCGCTGATGGACGGGGTCGACGGCGAATCTGCCGTGAACAGGGGCGCCGAATTTGGCGCGTAGGGGATCGCTGTCGGGCGCGGTCGGGCGTGGTCAGGCATGGGCACGGGCTGGCGCGGTCGCTGTCGGGCGCGGTCGGGCGCGGTTAGGCACGGGCGTGTTCAGGCGCGGGCGGCGCGATCAGGCCGTCGGATCAGGCACGGATCGGCGCGGTCGACGAATCGGTCAGGCACGGATCAGGGTCGGTGCGGTCGACGAATCGGTCGCTCGATCATGCGCGGATCGGCGAGCACGGGCGCGGTCGGCACGGATCGGTCAGGCGCGGTCGGCGTGGATCGGTCAGGCGCGGATCGGTCGAGCGCGGTCGGTGTGCCGAATCAGCCGCTGACGAACGATGGTCGAGCGTACGGGCGCGGTGGGTCGGCGCGTACGGTGGTCGAGGATTCGGCCGCAACGAGGATGGTGAAGATGACGGCTAGGGTTTTTCGGGAGGCTCTGATACCATGTAGGAAATAATAATACCTTATTTTATTGATGGGGGCTGATTACAATATATAGTGAAATATATAGTGTCTACATGATTGGGCTTATGGGCCATATTTACAATAGTTATAAATAATCTAACATCAGCATTAGGAGGACCATAGAGACAGAATAAATACCAAGTTGTGAATATATAAGTGGATGCAATTCTTTGAAATATGTATGACATCAAGAGGAGTGTCCAAGTTCCATAGCACAAGAAGGCCACCCGATCTACCCACAGATGTGTTGGAGTGGATGGGGTTCCCAACCTATGTGGAGAAGACCCCGGTGTGCGACGAGCGCCGTCTGTGTGTCAGAGAAGCTCGGGGAGGTGACGAGGCCAGTCGGAGAAGTCGAAGAAGCTCGGAAGCTGCCAGAGGAGGTGCTGGAGAGAGGGGGGAGAGTTCGGGCCGAACTCTGCCCCTGGAGAGAGTTCTGGCCGAACTATGCCTCCCTGTTCCAGAACCCTTGTTGGAAGGAGAACACAGAGTTCTGGCCGAACTCTGTGTGTCGGGGCTGAGCGAATTTCAGGAGTGATTTCTTACCGTTGGATCATATCTGATGGTCCAGGTTTTGCTGCGGATTAGGGGAGTTAATATTAGGTTATTCCTAACCCTAATCATTGTAGAAAACACAAGAAAAGAGAAAGGAAGGAGGCAAGAGTGCCATTACAACTTTGGGAGAGAAGACGGGAGATTGAAGGTCTTTTTCGGAGGAGAATCGGTTCGGATAATCTCTACTCGTCGTTCTTGTTCTTCGTAGCCTTGTAATCATTATTCTTGCTTGCAAGTGTTGTGGAGATCCGATTTAGATCGGGAGAAGTTTGTAGAGGGTGTAATTCTTCTATTTCATCAGTGGAGGCTTCTCAGGGTTGGACTCCGATCGTCCCGTGGTTTTTTCCCGCAAGGGTTTTCCACGTCAAAAATTCTTTGTGTCTGCGTGGTTTATTTTGGTGTTTTTGATTCGTGCGTTGTTTGCTCGGTTCTCTCGCAGGTACTCTCTAGTTTAGGGAAATATTTTAGCGTTTCTTTCCCAACAAAGTGGTACCAGAGCCAGGTTCTGGAATTCAGAAGGGTGTCAGGAGTTGACAGAAACTAGAGAGGAGAGATGGACGCGAAGCCGGTGCGCATGGTGAACCTGAACGGCACCAACTATCACTATTGGCGGAGCAAGATGAAAGATTTGCTATTTGTCAAGAAGCCGCATCTGCCCGTATTTGCATTCGAGAAGCCCAGTGTCACCCCCAGTTTTCAGAAACAAGGGTATTTTTATCATTTTACATTTTTGAATATTTTTAAAATTTATTTTATTATTTATGATATTATTTTGGGGTTGAAATTTATTTTATTATTTATGATATTTTTTG
>JANAVB010015330.1:0-24981 GCA_029216955.1 Iris pallida | reverse complement strand
AAGGGAAATTCCAAGCCAAATGGGAAGGTCCTTATGTAATTGAGACAGTGTTCCAATGGTGTCTATAGGTTGTCTAAACCTAATGGAGATTTTCTCATGATGCCAATTAATGGAAAATTCTTGAAGAAATACTATGTTTGAATTTCTTCTTCATTCCCCAGCTACCAAGGTTAAGCTGATTATTTGTTCTCCTAAAAAGAATTTTGATTTTCTGTCTTACCAACTGATTTTAGAAAGAAAAAGATTTATTATTTATCATGTCTCCTCATGAGAATATTAAGTCCATTTCTTTTCTAATCTATAATGTCCATATGGCCTCTGAATAGATATTAATCTATTTTTCTTTGAGTTATTACAATCTGTCACGTTCATATTACCTCTGATAGTATTGTATACTCTAAAAGAAAACAAGATTTATTATCTATCATGTCCACATTACCTCTGGATAGATATAATTATTGAGTTTAGAAGACTTATCATGTTATATAACCTCTGATAAGTGTTTTCTATCTCATACCTATTATTTAAATTCAAATAAATGATAGGGTCACAAAACAAATATTTATTCATTTCTTATAATATTATAGAAAGGAAAAGACAGAAGAATAAAAATTCTTTATTGGTGATATGAAAAGAAGAATACAAAATTCTTTATTTCCTAAGGTGGAGCAGATAATCTTTAAGTAGTTCTGCTGCTCTGCCAGACGCTTCTCATGAGAATTCAATACAGTCGCAGTAGCTATGGTGCGTCGAGCTTCTGGAGTACAGAGATGAGAGAGTTCGGCAAAAGTAACTATCATCTTATCCTTGGCTTCATCAAGGGTTTTGATGGTAGCTTCAGCACCAAAGACTTCTCCTTCAAAATTGAGCTCTGCGTTAAATGTTTATCTCAAGCTGCGATTGTCTGCTCTCTCCCACCTTCAAGCGAGCCAATTCTGCCTCAACTTCACGAATTCTATTATTCTGTTGATAAATTTTCATGTTTGAAGTTTCATAGGCTTCTCCGTGAGTCTCCAACTGAGGTTAGTTTAGTTCAGCCAAAAAAGCTCTTTCTCTGGCGACTTTGCTGTTGTACTCCTGGAGAGATCCTTTAAAAATAGTCTCCGAGTGATGTATTCAGCAGATAAAGCATCATACTCGGTTTGGATGAGACTTTCAAGGGTTTTACTTGACAGCCTTAGATATTCTTTAACAGGCTGTTCAAGTCCCTCTACTTCCTTCTCTAGCGCTGCTGCTCTTTCGGCATCATTGAACATAGCGACGTTCCCAATGGTGGGAGCAATCGCAGCCTTTAAGCTTTCATAATTTAATCCCTTCTTCAGGACCATTTTGATCAGAGCCGCCAGGGTTTTGTAGAAAGCTTCTGTATGAATCTCAACTAAAAGATTCATTTCTACGTTAGAGCTTGGTGTGGCAGCGAGCTCTACTAATTCCTCTTCTGAAGACTAGGAGCAGATGTTGTTGCCTTGGTAACAGGCTGAGATGAAGTCATGGTTGTCGTTGCTACCAAGGCTAACTGATTCCTAGGAACTCCAGAGACAATGTCTTCAACATTTGTATGGGTTATTTCTCTAGCCGTTTCTGGAGCTGAAACTACTTGAGTTTCGGTGGCGGTGATTGTTGCGGGAGGAATGGCGATTGTTGTAACTGATTCAGGCTCAAATACTGTCTTCTCAAGAACTTGTGCCGGATCAGCAGCAATAACTGAAGATGCTATTACTACGTCTCCAATTTCGGTTGATGAGTTGACAATATCTTCATCACCTTCGTTGGTTGAAGGCCCTTCAAGTTCTGGGAGTACTTCAGTTGCAGTTGGTTCTTCTGCAACTGGTTCTTCTTCTGCAGCTGTTTCTTTATCTACAGCTGGTTCTTCTTCTGCAGCTACTCCTTCATCTGCAGTTGGTTCTTTTTCTCTGTCTTCAGCAAGAGAAGGCAATCCTTGCTGGGCCTCTACTTCAGGCTCTTGTTGTACCTCTATGGATGGGATATTCTTCTTGAGCAGAATCTTCTTTTGAAGAACTCTCTTTCAGACTCTATCTCTCCTTCTTCATGGATAGTCTCTTGAGGAGGAGGAGGAGCAACAGGCTTTACTACAAAGATGGCACCTACAAAGATTAAGCAAAATAGTCAATATACAAATTAAATATATTATTATATAAAATTTTGTGTAATTCATTTTTTACCCGGAGTAGGTGCAGGACGTGACAAGAATGAGTCATAGTCTGTATCCCAGTCATCATCTCCTAAATCTAGAGCCGGCTCATCAGAAGGGATGGGTTCCAGATCTTTAACAATAGCTGTAGAAGTGCCTTCATCAATAGCAGCCTTCGATGGAGAAGTCAGATGTGGAGAAGGGCTGAGACGTCCAGGGGATAGGAGTCCTATAACTTCTATTGCTACTGCTGGTTGAGATGCTGAAGACCCTTCTCCAGGATGAACTAAAGAAGATGCAATGACTTGAGGCTCTTCAGCAAGATTCTCTCTCTCTCCAGAGTAGCAGCCCTTTGTCTAGAAGGCCTTTTGACAGTGACCTTTTTCTTCTTCTCTCGAGGAGCAACCGCTGTGTCGGATTTACGCTTCTTCGAGGTAGAAATTTTGATGGTTCCTGCAGCTGCCTCTCCAACTCCCGTAGGGATCACTTCATGATATCATCTGGAACAGCAGTATCATCAGGTACGTCTGAAGGTACCCTAACTGGTTCTTCGACATTTCCTTCCGTGTTCCATCGAAGGCTTCCCTTAATATTGTAGTTATTTGCAAAGGAACGGATGGAGGCATAGAAGCGAGCATACGAATGAAGTATTCGTAGCTTAGTTGTACTGGTGGCAGTTGACACACGAAATTTAGCACCGATACATCCAACACTGAAATACCTCCACGCCCTTGCACCATCAACTAACTTCCCATAATGGTTGAAGGAGGTAGATGGATTACCAACGTGAAGTTGGTCATACCCGAATTAGCGAGTGAACTGACTGGACAAGTACGGTTCGAAGGCGCAATCATCATCAGTTCTATACATCAGATGTGATGGTCCTGATGCATATAAGCCAATTAAAGACAGGTGCAGGGAGCCCCGTCCTCTCTTTACCTATATCTTCAAACTACACACCGAAGCAGTCGGCCGGAACCGGTGGTCTTGTGCAGAAGAAGTTCCACCCATGAGAGTAGTTTAATGCTGCTCGTTATCTGCTACTGAAGTTGCAACCCACGAGGCTTTATAGAACTTCTGGAGGAATACCTCCGCTTGATCTTTAGGGCCTGGTGGCAATAAGCTGCAGTTGTGATGCAGCAACCAGCCCATTAGATAGGTGTAGGGCATCTTCACCATGGGGAAGTCTTTACGGTAAGGAGCATTATTAATTAACTCCTCACCAAATGCTCGTAGACCAGCATTTATCCTGCATACCATTGCTGATAATAGGCTGAGTCTGTCTTTGAACACCAAACGTACTGCTGGCCATAGCACGTTCCGGTGAATTCTGTCAACCGTACCAGTCCTTGGTATGACCCATCTCCGAAGCCACAGGAAAAGAAAGTCCGCCAGCAAGGCTTCCTTTGAGATCTTCCGACTGCCATGCTTCAGATAGCACAAAGTTTAAGTGCCCGCAGGGATGTCTCCAGTCTTGGTGGTCAGATATTGGTCCGAAGACTTATGTGTAATCATCCAATCGTGGATCAAATCCGAAGGAATTATTGAACAAGGGTTGATGGTTGGAGCCTTGTTATCTTGGAATCTCCCCTTGTCGTTCTTGGATATCCTATTCTTGTGGTAGAATAAATAGGTTGTCCATTTATTGATATATGCCAAATACGACCCACTTTCATATATAGTGGTGCAAATCAGATAATGGCACATCAATTTTTGATACACTTGGACTAGATCAGGACTTTTCCTCGCTGATCTCTGCTAGTTCCTGGTTGGAAGGAACATATTCTTCATATGGAGCTCCCCCCAGTGGCAGCTTAGAGATGAATTGCATATCATGCAGTGCAAAACCTATTTATCCTATTGGGGTTGCAAAAGTTCCTGTTGAGCTGATGTACAACTCCATCAAAGCTAAGAACAGGTTGTTGTTCATTGGTATGCCTTGACTGGTAGAGGCTACTGCTTTAAACAGCCCAATAGCTCGTAGCTCCACTTCGAAGTTCTGCATAACCCAAGCACTGAGTTGAATCCAGTTCTTATTATAAGGGGTCATCCACCCTGGAAGCCTAGGGTTAACCGGAGGATATAATACTGAGGTGTTCATAAGCTTATTTATGAACATCGGTATCTGCACTGGCTGGATCAGAGCTGAATCTTCGCTTGGTGTGAATCTAGGTAGTAAACCGAAGAAAGGTACAACACCACCACTGGGAGTGCTAGTATGATAGCCCATTTGGTTGGACCCATCTCTCTTGAATATGATTTTTCCTGGTCTACCATGAATGTTGGGAGTCAGGTTCCAGATCATATGTCTTGTGTGGGTGGCATGAACGAACGAAGACAGGGGATAATCCCTCGATATTGACGGGAGGTACATCGCTCGCTCCCCAAATCTAAACACCCAGGACTCATTCTTGGGATGTGTTTGAGATTTGAAGTCAATGGCATCTCCAAACATGAAGGCAGGCTTCAAAAATTGTTGACCATCCAGTGATGTCAGCAGCTCTCCATTTATCAAAGTCAGCAGCATCTTGTCTCCCTGAGCAGCTATTAGTTGTTGTCTTCCCTCAGGATACTGTTTGTCTGATTATGGGAACTCAACATGAGACAGATTCTCCAAATAATTGGAACCCAAGATCCCAGTTGGGGAACCAAAGATCTCAGAGAGAGGATGAATCTGCAAGTCCACTGCAAAAAAGAAGATCAACAAAAATCAAGTTAGTAGAATTCAGAATTGATCTTTTCTACGCAAAATGCTTCAACGCAAGTAAATGTTTATGCGTAATAATTTTGAAAAAATTTCATTCTTTATTTCAAAAAGATTGAAAAAATCCTAAGTTGGTTCATTTCTACGCAAAAACTATTTTACGCAAGTGATAAATTGTGCGTAAAGGTGTCTGACTGAAAGTTTACGCGTCCTTTTCTCTGCTCAAAAAAGTAAAAGTTGTACGCATGAAAACATATGTTCTTTTACGCTAACACGTACGTGGGTGACTTGCGTATTCTTTTAACTTTACGCTGGCACACATAAACGTGAGCGTATTTAGTACTTAAACATTTTACGCTGGCACATATAACCGTGAGCGTATTTTATATTTTACACGGGCACGTATAGACGTGAGTGTATTTTGTTGTTAACATTTTACGCTGGCATGTATAGACGTGCGCGTATTTTGTATTTTACGCTGGCACGTATAGACGTGGGCGTATTCTGTTGTTCATATTTTTACGCTAACACGTATAAACGTGGGCGTATTCTATTCTTTACGCTGGCACGTATAAACTTGGGCGTATTTAGTAATTTTTATTCTACGCTGGCACGTATAAACTTGGGCGTGAAGTTTAGGGTTCAGTTCTTCTTCTTCTCTGACGAACCCACGGCCAAATTAGATAGGGTTCTACATATCATGGCCGGAGCCACAACGGGGTTGGTCCTTCGGGTTGCCACCGATGATGCGATGACAGTCTCCGTACGCTCACTCCTCGATGAAGCAGCGGCGGGCTTCTTGTCCTTGGCGCTGGCGGCGGTCTTGCTCTTGGGGGCCATCGATTTGAACTAAGGTTCCGAAGAAGAAAAGAGTATTCGAAGATTGAGAATCGCAAGAATGAGTAAAGTTCTCTCTCTACCTGTTGAACTCTATTTATAGAGAATTTTGAAATCGGTTCAAATTCTCGAAATTTACGTTGACTGTTGGATATCCCGAATATTACGCTTCTAAGATGACTGTTGGGTATCCCGAACTTTACACGGAATGTTGGATATCCCAGATTTTACGCTTATGTTCAAAGTATTTCAAATCTTAGAAAAAATTTGAAAACTTTGAAGGGTGTCTTGTAGAAGCATAAATAAATTTCATAGACCAAGTCAAAGAAGTTGAGAGCTTTACGCAAGTTGTCACGCCCCAGAACCAGAATATTGGAGAGCGGGGGCAGACATAGCCAGCTACGTATATTGAAATAGAATACATCTCAACTATACGGTCACGGCTGTCTAGATATGAGGGTTTACTACAAGCCAGCAGTCTCTTAAGGTCAAGCATATTGTCTCAATCTCAAGCAATTAACAGAGTTACAAGATATTAGAGCATCAAATATATATATATATAAGGCGTCCCAAATATTACATATTGGATGATCATGAAGCTAGTCGTACAAAATGATAGGACTAGCAAGAGTTCAGTCATACATGATCAACCCTAGGATTTGTTAATCATGTTTACAGCCCGTAGGCAGACAGTAAGTAAATGTGCATCGAGCTAACAGGTGCTCGTCGGCAAACGCCTCAAAAGAATAAATTTACATATAAGTGGGTGAAACAAAAGGGAAAACCCACTCGTAGCCCGGGTTCCGTCTAGTGTTCACCATTGGGCTGGAAGCTTGGTAGATCCTCGGAAGCTGCTCCAAAATCTGGCCACACAAAACCAACTGGGTCAAACCCCAGAAAGAGCAAGTGCCACAAGGAGGCCACAAATAAGAACAAAAGCCAGCATATCAGAACATAAGGAATAAAAGGAAAGTACACGCAATAAAAGTACACAGAGCGATAAATGACTAGGGACGTAGAACCATTCCGGGAGCCAGGTTACAATCCTTAAACCAGACAAGGACCGGGGTTGTAACCCTTCGCCTGAATAGCTCATAGTCTCTACTCATCTATCGTTAAGAATAGGAAAACAAACATGCTCAGGAGATAGCAGGTACTGGAGCTGGACAAGACTTAGACAAGGCTGGACATCATGCATTCACAAGCGGCCAAGCAATTACTACGGCTTACTACTTTAACTAACTAGGGTTATCACAAGTCTTAATTACTAACAAGATGCAAGTGAGAAACTCCCAGTCCCAAGCCCTGCAGACTATCCAGTTATCCTTCCGCGGGTTGAGAGTTATAGGTGGGTACATTGCCCGGGAGACAAATGTACCCTTAGGTGACTTAGAGGGTGCAACACATGACAGTGTGCTGGAAATGTGCTCTACTCGTCGGCAAGCTACAAGTTCATTAAAGCGCCCAGATAACGAGATTGCCTGTGACTGGGAATTCTTCATGTTCTAGTTTGATCTAATCATTAGCCTAATCCAATTTAGCGCGAGTCCCTGGCCGTGGTACCCAGGAAGTCACGTCCTAGACATGATGTAAGACAAGACAAGTGGATTGTACAAGCAAGCAAGCAGGAGCACCCACGGTGTCAAGTTGATTATACGAGTCAAGTTACAAGTTACAAGTCAAGTCAAGTCAGGAGTGCGCCGCCGCGGGCCACTATCAAGTTATCAAGATAAATCATGTCAGGTGGGTCATGTCAGGAGTGCACCACTATGGGTCACTGTCATGTTATGCTAGTTCCTTGCCATGCCATGCCATGTACAATAGTCATTCCAAACATATTAAATAAAATCAAGTTCATGACAAAAGGCGTAAGGATATAAAATGGACGTAAAATATCTAATAAAATACCAATATACAGGGCTATAGAAGAGCCAAGATTAAGGAAAAATAAACCAAATCTCCATGATTGGACAGATTGCGCAAGGGTCCCTGGGGTCGGGTTGCGCAGGAGTCAGTGCGCCAGGGGCCAACTGCGCAGGAGTCGGCTTGCGCCGAACTGGTTGGCGCAGGGGTCAGATTGCGCATGAGTGAATGGCGCAGGGTCAGATTGCGCATGAGTGGAGTGCGCAGGGATAGATGGCACATGGGCAGACTGCGCATGAGCGGACTGCGCATGAGCAGACTGCGCATGAATCCATGCGCACTCGGGTTGAGCGCAGTTCGCCAAGGGGCAAGCTGCGCGGTCGGCGCTGCGCTAAAGAGCGCTGGCCGAGGGGGTATGCGCAATCCAGCCCTGCGCTAAAGAGCGCAGGCTGCTGTCTTCTTCTCCAGGCCGAGAAGAAGACTCCAAGAACTCTAAGGTTCAAAACTTCATATCTTGGTAAAATCAAAACCAAATCTAGATTTTCAAAGGTCTAACTTGAGTAAAATTGAATTCTCTTCCACATGGAAGCATCAAAACATGCAAAAATCGAAGTTTAATAGATCAAAACCAAGGATTTTCGAAAATGGTTAAAACCTAGATCTAGAAAAATGAAAGCTCCAAATCACAAAATGTCAAGTTCTAAAGTTGTTCTCCATGGCCTAATCTAGTTAATGGACAAATAAAAAGTGGTGCTTATTTGATGGCAAGGTGCACTTGCCTATGGGTTGGGGAGTTGTGTGGAAGAAGGAAGAAGAAGAAGTTAAAAAAAATTAATGGAGTTATGGAGGAGAGAGAAGAAGTTGGTGGGTTTTAATGAGGGTAGTTATGATGGAATGGAGGTGGAGAATAGGCTAAGGTGTTCCACTCATGATGAACCAAACCAAACCAAACCAACTCCACAAAATAAAACCAAGCCATGGTCTAAAACCCATTTACGAGAACCGGAATCCACAAGTCGAGAAAATAAAATACGTGCCGAAATCAAATCACGAGTACAAATACGAAATACAGGAAATGGGGGTGACAACTCTACCCACCTTCAAAGAATTCCGTTCTCGGAATTTAATCAAGGAGCTAGAGATTGCCACGACAAGCTATACTAAGCACTGGCAAGCTACACTAAGTAGTTCAATCATACAATCATGCAATGCAAGCAAGGAAAGGGAAAGCGTAAGGCATAAGAAAGACATTATACCTCACGAGTTAAACAGGTAGGGGTATCGCGATCAGATGTCGTCCTCACGCTCCCATGTTGACTCACCTAGAGAGTGATGACCCAAGCAACACGGACTAAGTTAATTGTCTTGTTCTTGAGCGTCTTTTCCCTCCGGTCCAAAATAGACACGGGGCTCTCCTCATACGAAAGGTTGGTACCAACAACCAATTCCGAATGATCTAGGATATGGCTCGGGTCCGAGATGTACCGTCTTAATTGGGATACATGGAATACATCATGTACCTCACTTAGCGACGGTGGAAGAGCGAGACGATAGGACACATCGCCTACTCGCTCCATAATATCGAACGGCCCTATATACCTAGGACTAAGCTTTCCCCGCACGCCAAAACGAATGACACCACGGGTAGGCGAGATCCTAAGGAATACATGGTCACCGACGGCAAATTCTAAGGGACGCCGATGAGCATCGGCCCAATGGCGCTGGCGATCCTGAGCAACTCGGAGGTGATCTCTAACTTTCCTGACTACTTCAACCGTCTGAGAAATCAGTTCTGGACCGAGCATCTGCCTCTCTCCGACATCGTCCCATGCTAACGGGGATCTGCACTTCCTGCCATACAGAGCCTCGAAGGATGCCATCTGGATACTGGCCTGGAAACTATTATTGTACGAGAATTCCACCAGGTGCAGGTGATCCTCCCACGAACCACCGAAGTCAAGGGTACACGACCGCAACATATCTTCGAGAGTTTGTATAGTACACTCTGACTGCCCATCTGTCTGCGGATGATACGCTGAGCTGAACTTGAGACGAGTCCCCAAACTTTGATGAAGACTGTGCCAGAAGTGCGATGTGAATCTCGTATCCCTGTCTGATACTATGCTGACTGGCACTCCGTGAAGTCTGACGATCTGCCTGAGATAAATCTCTGCTAGCTGTGCCATCGACTGTCCAACTCTAAATGGAAGAAAGTGTGCCACCTTGGTAAGCCTGTCCACAATGACCCAAATAGCATCTCTGCCTGCCGGAGATCTGGGTAACCCAGTCACGAAATCCATGGTTATGTGTTCCCATTTCCATTCTGGGATCGGTAAAGGTTGAAGAAGTCCAGCTGGCCTCTGATGTTCAGCCTTGACTTGTTGGCAAACCAAACATCGAGAGACATACCGGGCTATCTCCCTCTTCATACCATTCCACCAAAAGTGTTGACGAATATCTTAGTACATCTTCGTGCTGCCTGGGTGGATGGAATACTGCGAACTGTGAGCCTCTGCTATAACTTTCTGTCTGATATCTCCACTGGGTACACAAAGACGCGTGCCGTGTTGAAGCGTACCATCCTCATGAATACATAACTCTGGCCTTCTCCCTACCTCGCACTCTGCTCTGAGCCGCTGAATCTTGGAATCTGTTAACTGTGCTGTCCGGATCCTCTCAACTATGGTGGACTGAATCTGTAGGCTGGCCATCAAGGCCACATTGGAAGGGAGGACAACTTCCATACCCATCTTCTGAAGATCTGCCAATAGCTCTAGTTGCGCCGTCAGGAAATAAACTCCAGCTCTCCGGCTCAACGCATCTGCTACAACGTTGGCCTTCCCTGAATGATACTCCAAATCCACATCGTAGTCCACCAGTAGCTCGAGCCATCTTCTCTGCCGCATATTAAGATCCTTCTGGGTGAAAACATACTTCAGGCTCTTATGATCAGTAAATATCTCCACTCTATCTCCGTACAAGTGGTGCATCCACAACTTAAGTGCAAATACTACTGCTGCTAGCTCTAAGTCGTGGGTCGGGTAATTCTTCTCATGATCACGGAGTTGACGCGACACATAAGCAATTACCTTCCCATGCTGTATCAAAACACATCCCAATCCTCTGCCTGAAGCGTCGCAATAAACTGTGAATCCTCCGGTCCCATCTGGAAGGGTGAGAATGGGAGCCGTTATCAAACCTCGCTTCAACTTCTCAAATGATTCCGGGCATTCTGCTGTCCAAACGAACGGCACATCCTTGCGGGTCAACTGGGTCATCGGCGCTGAAATCCTTGCAAAATCAGAGACGAACCGCCGGTAGTAGCCGGCCAATCCAAGAAAGCTGCGAACTTCTGCCACTGAGCTTGGTACTGGCCAAGACTCGATGGCCACAATCTTCTGGGGATCCACTTCCACTCCTCCTCGGGTAATGATGTGACCCAAGTACGAAATGCGATCGAGCCATAACTCTTATTTACTGAACTTGGCGTACAACTGGTGCTCCCTAAGCGTCTGAAGGACGATCCTGAGATGCCCCTCATGCTCTGCTTCACTCTTGCTGTCGACCAGGATGTCATCAAGGAACACTATCACAAACTGATCCAAGTAAGGCATGAAAATACGGTTCACGAGGTCCATGAACACTGCCGGCGCATTGGTCGCTCCTGTCACGTCCCGCTCCCGTAGGAGCGATCGTCCTCGCTAAGGCGTGATGCCGTACGAGCCTAGATTGCGCTCGTGCAAGGCGGGTTCCATAACGGCCGATTACAGCGGCTGCGACGGGGTCGTCGCACTAAAGTCCCGTGCAGAGACATTAATTTATAGCAGCGGAATTAGAACCAAAACACATGAACACAAGTCATTCAAAAGAATCTCTTTATCGATATTGAATACAAGATTACATTTGTGGGCGCAAGGCCAAATTACAATGTCTGTCGTGCTCACTTTTCTCTCATTTACAAGTCACTCTGCTCTCTCTCATCTCTCGATACAATACTTGAATCCAGCGGAAGCTTCGGGAGGCGATGTCCATACATTATGTCCTATATAAGTCTTCAGATCACACGACCGCACGCTTCGACTCGCCAAGGAACTCCGTGCCTCGACGCATCCAAGCGAGCTCCGCGCCACGAGCTTCTACCTGTGCCTGCACATGTAACACTGTGTGGGTGTCAGTACCACTGTACTGGTGGAGTGAGCTCCTTGCCCACCCATACAAAACCTACACGTTTCTTTTACTTTGTGTAACATAAACCCTTTTTCAATTGTCTTTCTATTCTTGCCTTAGGATCAATTTTAGGACCGGCGCCTTAGCGCAACTTGTGTATCAGAACCATCTCGTGCTTGCAATGTCAACGTTAACTCATGCTTTGTCTCTAGACCACTTCTCGTGCCAACAACGTTAACCTATCAAGTCGTGTTTGCCTTACGGCCATAATCAGAGACGCAGCTACACGAAAGACTCAATTTCCTTGCCTCTAGACCTTTCTCGTGCTTGCATTGTTGACGCACCGACTTATACTTGTCTTTTGTGCCAAACTCTGGGACGTAATGACTTGTCGTGCCATACTCGATTCGTGCTTCAATATTACCGAGGCAGTGCCTCCTCGCTTAGTCTCGCATACACTTGTGTTGTGACAACGCGACCGTGCCTCATAACTCAACTTAATTTCCACACAACATGCCCTACGGCCCTTTTTGACTTAACTCGCAACTTAACAGTCGATGCCACATCTCGTGCCGAAGCACGTCGCCTTCGTTGTAGCCAAATCTTAGGCTCAGACATTGTGTCTTTTTAACTCATACATATTCAACTCAATCCAAAGGCACCTACGCGGATTGCCGCCCGTGCCGACACATCTATATGAATGGTCACTGGCCTATCCAGCCATATTGGACGTAGCCTGGTAATACGGGACCCTTGCAACGCAAGTAGCGAGCCCCGATGCAAGTCCTCGTTTTACCGATCGCCTAACCAGCGTTGCCTATTACCCAGCTCGGCTACAACCAGTTTCTTCCTAGGCCGAGTCGGTCCCGTGGCCCCGGGGTGCCGCTCGAAGAAACCAACTCTTGTCGACAAGTCGTTCATGACCACGCGCCTACGCTAACTTCTAGACTTAACGTAATGCAAGGTCTTATTATGATCACAGTTCCTTTGTTTTACTCTTTCCACTTTTCGTACTTCCTTTGCAGAGCCCCTAACCAGGGTTGCCTCGGCGACTGAACCACAGTCCCGACATATTTCCTCTCGACGACTAACCATCGCTTAGGCATAACATTCTTTGAACTCAAGGAACGGCTACTGCATAGCCTTCCAATTCAACTTGAACATAACGTGTTTCCTTAAGTATCGACCGACCGTGGCTAACTTTCTACTGAACCAACCGTGGCTCGTGCCTCTAAACTGACTCGTGCTCTACACAACGCTGTCGCCCAAGTCATACTTCATATGATGGGTCATGGGGTCGTGGGACTATTTATCTTGACAACCGCAGAATGAGCGGGACAGTACGTAGAATAACTTAGGTCGACCGGCATAACTTTGCCAAACTCACTCAAGCCTACAACTTAACCCAAGGGACGAGCAAAGGCTATGCCAAGCCTTGCGGGACAGGACCGTGCGTGCTTAAGCAAGCATTTGTGCGGGCGACGCCTATGACTTAGGCTAACTCTCAGCTTTCGTACCGAAGACCAACTTTCCTTCTCCTAAGCCACGGGACGAAGGACCGAGTGTCATTTTCAAAGCACGCCGTGCACCAACTCTAAGCCGACCGTGGAACGTTTTCCATGTTCTAACTCATTTTGACCCGTCGGGATTATTTCCTTAGCTATGTGGATGCGTAGCTTTTATTATCAAGCCTAACTTGTGCAAGTTGAAAACACGATTTATTATGTGAAGGCAAAGATGAGGAGAGTTCACCGAAACTACCCCACCTGAGCGATGTCTCCGAGCAAGCCGTTGCAAGGCAAAGGCCGACCGCCGTTGGCGTTTCGATTCCTCCGATTGACTTTGCGAGATGGGGCACTACATCATACACCACTCAGAACAAGTCTCGTCCTCGAGACTTTCCTGAAGGCAAGCTATCCTACCATTTCTATGGCCAAGACTTAATCGTACACATTTCGCCTACGCGTTCCTTCGATTCCGAGCCACGCTCGCACTAGTAGCAATCTTTCCTTTAACACGATTTCAATATCTCGACACACTCCTATCTTTCAAGCCTTGCTTGAACTCGTCGCATCACTTGGCTGGATCGTGCATGCATTCCAAGCGTCCCCAAAATATATGCATTCAGCCAAGCCGCATGATATAAAATTTGTCATTCTCACTCGAGTCGCATCGTGCACATACCCAGGCGTCCCTGAAATATATGCATGTCAGCCGAGTCTCGTGAGCAGGGTTTCCTACAGTCGTGATTCACGCTATCCAACTATGCCAATCCTCAAGATCAATCATTCTGATTGCTAACACTTGAAACAGGGCGTCTCGCCTAACCGTTAGGCTATTTCTTTTCGAGGCTAAGTCAATGTCAGGATTGGAATCATAGTTCCCCAACAATAATGCCAACACTGACCCCAATCCTAGGGTCAAACCAAAGTCGATCATACGGGGTTTTCTACCCAAGCTCGTGTCACTCAAATTTCTAAACATCGAGCACTATCACCTAATTTGCAATACGGCACGCGTTGCGTATATTCAAATCCCTTCAATTCACCAATTCTAACCAATTCATGTATTCGATCACGAGGTCATCTCGCTCGACAATACGTTGCGCCCCAATCTCACGCGAGTCCGATTATCCACGGCGGTTCATGAATCACCACGCAACGCTCCTCGCAGAATAATCATTCTCATCGGGACGTAACTCTTGTTTGAGTTTAGACTCATTCATTCTCGATACACGGATTGGACTACTCAATCCTCAAGTTCAATCGACAAGCACACCAATTCAATCTCGAGTCTATCCTCGTGTCAAACCACAAGTCGAAGCACAATTTGTCGCACCGTACAAGTTCGACCACTCCTGCTGTATGAATCACCATACCAGCGCTCATGCGGAGTGATCGCCCTAATCGACGTGACGCATGTGCGAGGCTGGAGTAGCGCTCACATAAGACAAGAACGTCAACGTTGTGGTTATCGGCAAAGCATATCCAAACATTCCAGTTTTCATCCAAGCCAAGTTCGATCGTCATTCGTTCACCTTAGAAAATCCTCGAGCCAAGTTTATCCTTTCTTCGACACATTTTTAATATCCCGAATATAGCATCCATCGGAACCAAGACATCTGCATGATCGTTATTCGCCGAGTCAGAGTACCCCCGAGTTATCGCATATCGATCTTTGATACGCCTCAATACCATCGACGATATGCGTAACCTGACGATCTTCCTTTGCAACCAATTTCGAGTCGTGCGTTGATGCTGTTGTCCGAATTGGATATTCCACAATTTTCTCAATACTCAAGATCAAGTTCAATCGCTTTTCCTCAAGCTCGTTTCAAGATCGTTATTCAAAACTCATGTCACATTTCATTTGTATCAATTCGATATCGCACGCACGATCCTCTAAGTTTCCTCGATCAAGACCATTCATTTTCATTCATCGTTCCGAATCGTTTTCTAACTCGCGTTGCACAATCACAAGTTGTCCGAACGAGATGCTCGTTCGGGACATTCGAAGTCACGACCAACTAAGCATGACGCGTTCTAAGGCTTTGCGCGATCGCATTGCCTCGCCGACATACTCGTAATCCTCAATATTCACTCAAACAATTTCCAAGACGAACCATACACCACTCGGATTCGAGCCACTCGACTAGTCATCGACACTTATTCTTATTCTTCTCCAAACCTATCACATACACCACTCGGGTTCAAGCCATCCTATTTAGTCCTCAATCACGTTCGCGTCATGCGCTAAGACATCCTTTAGATTCGTTCGACGAATCTCTAGCTTAGTCGCTCGCGTCGTATTGACGCACTAAGTCGTTCGTACTATTTCCTCGAAATCCAGTCAATCTTTCGTGTACGCCTAAGCGTTAGTCCGATAGCGTTCCTATCGATAGACACTCTAAGTGCATCTCCGTTCCCGACCGAACGATACTTAATATCGCTCGCGACTCGTTTGCACCAAAAGGTTGAGGTGCGCGATAATCGGCACAACATAGCCAAAGGCTACGTGCATAACCATCCCGTTCGAACTATACTTCGGTCTCGTGTGCTCGTTTTCCTCATGTAGGACTCGTTAGGCACGCACGCGACTTGCTAATCTTAGCACGTATTTTCTATCAACTCAAGGTCGGCACCGTTCGGCCCAAAGGCCCCACCTATCGATGCGTTCGATTGAACGCTTGTACAAGCTTTCGAAAATATTAGACTTATTGTATGGACATGCCGAGGGACGTTTGAGAGAGAGCGCACCAACGATATCACGTTGCGAAAGCACAATTCAGAGTTTGCGAAACAACGGAGTTAAAGAATTCAATCGACGGTCCAAGGACGTAAAGCCGTGCTCTGATACCATTATGTCACGCCCCGCTCCCGTAGGAGCGATCGTCCTCGCTAAGGCGTGATGCCGCACGAGCCTAGATTGCGCTCGTGCAAGGCGGGTTCCATAACGGCCGATTACAGCGGCTGCGACGGGGTCGTCGCACTAAAGTCCCGTGCAGAGACATTAATTTATAGCAGCGGAATTAGAACCAAAACACATGAACACAAGTCATTCAAAAGAATCTCTTTATCGATATTGAATACAAGATTACATTTGTGGGCGCAAGGCCAAATTACAATGTCTCTCGTGCTCACTTTTCTCTCATTTACAAGTCACTCTGCTCTCTCTCATCTCTCGATACAATACTTGAATCCAGCGAAAGCTTCGGGAGGCGATGTCCATACATTATGTCCTATATAAGTCTTCAGATCACACGACCGCACGCTTCGACTCGCCAAGGAACTCCGTGCCTCGATGCATCCAAGCGAGCTCCGCGCCACGAGCTTCTACCTGTGCCTGCACATGTAACACTGTGTGGGTGTCAGTACCACTGTACTGTTAGAGTGAGCTCCTCACCCAACCATATAAAACCTACACGTTTCTTTTACTTTGTGTAACATAAACCCTTTTTCAATTGTCTTTCTATTCTTGCCTTAGGATCAGTTTTAAGACCGGCGCCTTAGCGCAACTTGTGTATCAGAACCATCTCGTGCTTGCAATGTCAACGTTAACTCATGCTTTGTCTCTAGACCACTTCTCGTGCCAACAACGTTAACCTATCAAGTCGTGTTTGCCTTACGACCATAATCAGAGATGCAGCTACACGAAAGACTCAATTTCCTTGCCTCTAGACCTTTCTCGTGCTTGCATTGTTGACGCACCGACTTATACTTGTCTTTTGTGCCAAACTCTGGGACGTAATGACTTGTCGTGCCATACTCGATTCGTGCTTCAATATTACCGAGGCAGTGCCTCCTCGCTTAGTCTCGCATACACTTGTGTTGTGACAACGCGACCGTGCCTCATAACTCAACTTAATTTCCACACAACATGCCCTACGGCCCTTTTTGACTAACTCGCAACTTAACAGTCGATGCCACATCTCGTGCCGAAGCACGTCGCCTTCGTTGTAGCCAAATCTTAGGCTCAGACATTGTGTCTTTTTAACTCATACATATTCAACTCAATCCAAAGGCACCTACGCGGATTGCCGCCCGTGCCGACACATCTATATGAATGGTCACTGGCCTATCCAGCCATATTGGACGTAGCCTGGTAATACGGGACCCTTGCAACGCAAGTAGCGAGCCCCGATGCAAGTCCCCGTTTTACCGATCGCCTAACCAGCGTTGTCTATTACCCAGCTCGGCTACAACCAGTTTCTTCCTAGGCCGAGTCGGTCCCGTGGCCCCGGGGTGCCGCTCGAAGAAACCAACTCTTGTCGACAAGTCGTCCATGACCACGCGCCTACGCTAACTTCTAGACTTAACGTAATACAAGGTCTTATTATGATCACAGTTCCTTTGTTTTACTCTTTCCACTTTTCGTACTTCCTTTGCAGAGCCCCTAACCAGGGTTGCCTCGGCGACTGAACCACAGTCCCGACATATTTCCTCTCGGCGACTAACCATCGCTTAGGCATAACATTCTTTGAACTCAAGGAACGGCTACTGCATAGCCTTCCAACTCAACTTGAACATAACGTGTTTCCTTAAGTATCGACCGACCGTGGCTAACTTTCCACTGAACCAACCGTGGCTCGTGCCTCTAAACCGACTCGTGCTCTACACAACGCTGTCGCCCAAGTCATACTTCATATGATGGGCCTTGGGGTCGTGGGATTATTTATCTTGACAACCGCAGAATGAGCGGGACAGTACGTAGAATAACTTAGGTCGACCGGCATAACTTTGCCAAACTCACTCAAGCCTACAACTTAACCCAAGGGACGAGCAAAGGCTATGCCAAGCCTTGCGGGACAGGACCGTGCGTGCTTAAGCAAGCATTTGTGCGGGCGACGCCTATGACTTAGGCTAACTCTCAGCTTTCGCACCGAAGACCAACTTTCCTTCTCCCAAGCCACGGGACGAAGGACCGAGTGTCATTTTCAAAGCACGCCGTGCACCAACTCTAAGCCGATCGTGGGACGTTTTCCATGTTCTAACTCATTTTGACCCGTCGGGATTATTCCCTTAGCTATGTGGATGCGTAGCTTTTATTATCAAGCCTAACTTGTGCAAGTTGAAAATACGATTTATTATGTGAAGGCAAAGATGAGAAGAGTTCACCGAAACTACCCCACCTAAGCGATGTCTCCGAGCAAGCCGTTGCAAGGCTAAGGCCGAACGCCGTCGACGTTTCGATTCCTCCGATTGACTTTGCGAGACGGGGCACTACAGCTCCAAAGGGCATAACTAGAAACTCCCAATGCTCGTACCTAGATCTGAACGCCGTCTTATGGATGTCCTGCTCTCTGACTCTGATCTGGTGGTATCCTGACCGCAAGTCTATCTTCGAAAAAACTGAAGCCCCCTTGAGTTGATCAAACAAGTTATCTATCCTCGGAAGAGGGTATCTGTTCTTGATTGTCACCGAATTCAAGGTACGATAATCAACACATAGCCTGGACGTACCATCCTTCTTTTTCACAAGAAGCATCGGGGCTCCCCAAGGCGATCTACTTGCACGAATGAATCCCTTGGTCCTGAGTTCTTCAATCATCTTGTACAAAATCTCCAACTCCGAAGGCGCCATCCTGTAGACTCGCTCTGATACTGGTGCTGTCCTGGGAATCAAGTCAATGGTGAACTCGATCTCCCGCTCTGGTGGCATCCCTGGAAGTTCCTCTGGGAAGACATCTGGAAACTCCTCAACTATCCGG
Organism: Iris pallida; assembly: GCA_029216955.1. NCBI lineage: Eukaryota > Viridiplantae > Streptophyta > Magnoliopsida > Asparagales > Iridaceae > Iris > Iris pallida. Next base: position 6,051 of record JANAVB010015330.1, on the reverse strand, counting down.
GGCAACTGCACTGCTGCTACTGCCATCCGCAATACTGGAGGAGATGGCTCTACTGTGCCTCTGGAAAATGAAAACTCTGGCTCTCCGGGAATACTAAAGACAACTCTGCCAACATGGCAGTCGATCCTAGCGTAATGGTTCCTCAACCATTTCATGCCTAGACTAATAGTCTGCCATAGGGAACTCTATGAGTCTAGCGGGGAACTCTCTACCGCTAACTATGATCCGACACGAGGAAAACACTCGATTTACCCCCACAAGACCATTACCAGTAAGTATATTGAGCCTCACTGATAATGACTCGACTCCAATCCTATCCGTCGCGAATCGTGCAGACATGAATGAATACGATGCACCAGAATCAAATAATACAGATGTCGGAAAGTGTTGACGAGAATAGTACCTGCCACTACCTCACCTGGTGCAACTTCTTCTTCCATGGTCATCATCATAGCCTGACCTCTAGCTGCGGGTCCCCTCTGCTGGAAACCCCTCTGTCGGTTCTGTGCTGGAGCCTGGGTGAACTGCTGCTGGAAGGCCTGGGCCTGGGGCGCCAATGGCCTCGGGTACTGCTGTTGTTGCTGCTGCTGGACTGGAACTGGGACTGGTCCTCTCACCGAAGAATTAGAAAGGTTGGATGATAATGGACCTCCCCTATTCGGGCAGGTCCCTACTGGTGGTCTGCTCCTCCACAAGCCAGGCACAATCCCTGTGCCCTACGACACTCTGCCACTACATGGCCCGGCTTCCCGCAATGAGAACATCCCACCGCGGAAGACTGCTTCTGCTTCTGCTGCTGCGGGTACGTCGGGGTCGAATGCTGAACCGACGTCACTGAGGCCGCCCGCCTCGGAGTTCCAATGGTTATACCCCTAGCTGCCGGGTGGAGCTGAAGATTGGTGCTTCTGGTTGTGGGACCGCTTCCTGTCTCCGGTCCTGTCCACAATTCTTCGGGAGGTATACTCATGCCTCCTTGCTGCCTTCAACACTGCATCGAACGTCTGGTGCTCGAACTGCTCCACAGCCAATAATATCTCTAGTGCAGTCCTTGCTGGAACCGCTGAGCCCTATCGAACTCGGTCGCCACCAAAGTGGGGACGAACCTACTCAGCCTGGAAAACTCGGTCGCATAGCCATCGACCGTCCTGCCTCCTTGCTTCAAGTTGGTAAACCGGGTCTGCAGGTCGTACCGTGCCACCGCATCGAAGTACTTCGTCTGGAACCTCTCTCTGAACGTCGCCCAAGTGACTGGTGCTGCTAATCCCATGGCCTGAGCTGCCCACCAATCGCGAGCCAAGTCTAACAACTGTAGGCGTACTACCGCTACCTTCTCATTTTCAGGTGTCCTAGCTGCTTCTAGAACTACCTCGGTATCTTGAAGCCAAGCGTCCGCGGCAATCGCATCTTCACTGCCGTCAAAGAAGGGAGGGTTCAAGCGCTTGAAACTGTTGGCCGCCTGATTCCCTTGGGGACCTCCTCGGTTTAGTGCATCATGAACTTTCTGGTGCAAGGCGTCGCCTCGACGATCTTGGGATGCAAGCAGTTCTCTGATAAGCCCTACCAAAGGTCCCTCATCCTGTCTAGCTGGTTGAACGGGCGGAGCTGCCTGAACTGGAGGTTCTGAGCCTCCGGGAAGCATAACTCGGGAGGCTACTCCAGAGTGCTGAGCTTGATCTTCCTGGCGCTGGGGTGCTTGTAGAGCTTCCTCTGGCTGGTTGGCAGGTCCGGGAGCAATGCCGCTGAAGAACGACATAGGAACAGTAAGGAAAGGACCAGGACAGATCAATGATACAAGCATGTGATCAGGTCAAGAATCTCAGGGATTTGAAGATACGAGCAGAGATCAAGGGCGAATACTGATTGAGACATCTATTCGGTAAACCCTCACATTCTTGAATTCCAGGACCTGCATGGGCTACCACTTAAACCGTGTCACGCCCCAGAACCAGAATATTGGAGAGCGGGGGCAGACATAGCCAGCTACGTATATTGAAATAGAATACATCTAAACTATACGGTCACGGCTGTCTAGATATGAGGGTTTACTACAAGCCAGCAGTCTCTTAAGGTCAAGCCTATTGTCTCAATCTCAAGCAACAAACAGAGTTACAAGATATTAGAGCATCAAATATATATATATAAGGCGTCCCAAATATTACATATTGGATGATCATGAAGCTAGTCGTACAAAATGATAGGACTAGCAAGAGTTCAGTCATACATGGTCAACCCTAGGATTGTTAATCATGTTTACAGCCCGTAGGCAGACAGTAAGTAAATGTGCATCGAGCTAACAGGTGCTCGTCGGCAAACGCCTTAAAAGAATAAATTTACATATAAGTGGGTGAAACAAAAAGGGAAAACCCACTCGTAGCCCGGGTTCCGTCTAGTGTTCACCATTGGGCTGGAAGCTTGGTAGATCCTCGGGAGCTGCTCCGAAATCTGGCCACACAAAACCAGCTGGGTCAAACCCCAGAAAGAGCAAGTGCCACAAGGAGGCCACAAATAAGAACAAAAGCCAGCATATCAGAACATAAGGAATAAAGGAAAGTACACGCAATAAAAGTACACAGAGCGAAAAACGACTAAGGACGTGGAACCATTCCGGGAGCCAGGTTACAATCCTTAAACCAGACAAGGACCGGGGTTGTAACCCTTCGCCTGAATAGCTCATAGTCTCTACTCATCTATCGTTAAGAATAGGAAAACAAACATGCTCAGGAGATAGCAGGTACTGGAGCTGGACAAGACTTAGACAAGGATGGACATCATGCATTCACAAGCGGCCAAGCAATTACTACGGCTTACTACTTTAACTAACTAGGTTATCACAAGCCTTAATTACTAACAAGATGCAAGTGAAAACTCCCAGTCCCAAGCCCTGCAGACTATCCAGTTATCCTTCCGCGGGTTGAGAGTTATAGGTGGGTACATTGCCCGGGAGACAAATGTACCCTTAGGTGACTTAGAGGGTGCAACACATGACAGTGTGCTGGAAATGTGCTCTACTCGTTGGCAAGCTACAAGTCCATTAAAGCGCCCAGATAACGAGATTGCCTGTGACTGGGAATCTCCATGTTCTAGTTTGATCTAATCATTAGCCTAATCCAATTTAGCGCGAGTCCCTGGCCGTGGTACCCAGGAAGTCACGTCCTAGACATGATGTAAGATAAGACAAGTAGATTGTACAAGCAAGCAAGCAGGAGCGCCCACGGTGTCAAGTTGATTATACGAGTCAAGTTACAAGTTACAAGTCAAGTCAAGTCAGGAGTGCGCCGCCGCGGGCCACTATCAAGTTATTAAGATAAATCATGTCAGGTGGGTCATGTCAGGAGTGCACCACTACGGGTCACTGTCATGTTATGCTAGTTCCTTGCCATGCCATGTACAATAGTCATTCCAAACATATTAAATAAAATCAAGTTCATGACAAAAGACGTAAGGATATAAAATGTACGTAAATATCTAATAAAATACCAATATACAGGGCTATAGAAGAGCCAAGATTAAGGAAAAATAAACCAAATCTCCATGATTGGACAGATTGCGCAAGGGTCCCTGGGGTCGGGTTGCGCAGGAGTCAAGTGCGCCAGGGGCCAACTGCGCAGGAGTCGGCTGCGCCGAACTGGTTGGCGCAGGGGTCAGATTACGCATGAGTGGATGGCGCAGGGTCAGATTGCGCATGAGTGGAGTGCGCAGGGATAGATGGCGCATGGACAGACTGCGCATGAGCGGACTGCGCATGAATCCATGCGTACTCGGGTTGAGCGCAGTTCGCCAAGGGGCAAGCTGCGCGGTCGGCGCTGCGCTAAGGAGCGCTGACCGAGGGAGAATGCGCAATCCAGCCCTGCGCTAAAGAGCGCAGGCTGCTGTCTTCTTCTCCAGGCCGAGAAGAAGACTCAAAGAACACTATGGTTCAAAACTTCATATCTTGGTAAAATCAAAACCAAATCTAGATTTTCAAAGGTCTAACTTGAGTAAAATTGAATTCTCTTCCACATGGAAGCATCAAAACATGCAAAAATCAAAGTTTAATAGATCAAAACTAAGGATTTTCGAAAATGGTTAAAACCTAGATCTAGAAAAATAAAAGCTCCAAATCACAAAATGTCAAGTTCTAAAGTTGTTCTCCATGGCCTAATCTAGTTAATGGACAAATAAAAAGTGGTGCTTATTTGATGGCAAGGTGCACTTGCCTATGGGTTGGGGAGTTGTGTGGAAGAAGGGAAGAAGAAGTTGAATAAATTAATGGAGTTATGGAGGAGAGAGAAGAAGTTGGGGGTTTTAATGAGGGTGGTTGTGATGGAATGGAGGTGGAGAATAGGCTAAGGTGTTCCACTCATGATGAACCAAACCAAACCAAACCAACTCCACAAAATAAAACCAAGCCATGGTCCAAAACCCATTTACGAGAACCCGAATCCACAAGTCGAGAAAATAAAATACGTGCCGAAATCAAATCACGAGTACAAATACGAAATACAGGAAATAGGGGTGACACAAGTCAAACTGAGTCAGATTCAAGTTTTACGCAGAGAGCAAACAGAGTCTAACTCTACGCGAACTATTTTACGCGAGAACCATCCTCAGCCTTACGCGCGAAAGATAGGCTGTCCACATCGCATTTAATGTGCGTGATACTGCTCTGACAGAATGATTTTCTGACAACACATTGCACAGAAGCCGAGAAGATTTTTTATCAAACCCAATACTTGTCGTTTAGCGTGCAGATGGGCTACTTTACGCTCAAGAGACCGCTTCCTTTACGCATGAAAGCTATTCGAGCTTTTACGCTCAAGGTTTTTGTGTGCATAGAGTTTATTTGAGCTAATTATACGCTCAAGGCTAATTTTCAGCCATTTTATACAGGAAGTCTATTTTTGGGTTATTTTACGCCTAGTCTGCTACTTTACGCAGGAAGTTTATTTTGGGTTATTTTTACGCCCAATCTTTTCTGGCTATGTGAGAACGTAGTTACGTGGCTTTCATGCCACACTTATCGAGGAACGTGTGTACGTGCTCTCCCTATATTGTTAAAGTTGTAGGACACGTGTCATCATGCGTAGAGATCAAAACTCTACATGGGACACGTGTCATCATGCGTAAAGGTTGATTTTTAATCGTGGGTGGCAGTTACTTGCGTAGAGACCCAATTTTGTTCCTTTTTATGCACAGAGGGTCTAGTCTATAAATAAACTTATTTTTAACAACAGAAGGGATCAACAGAGAGATACAGAGAAGGAGATTCTGAGAAAACTCATACTTTCAGAGTGATATTTCCCAGAAGCATTTCTTCAACTTTTTCTCAAGAACAGGGTGAAGCAAAGCAGAAAAATATTCGACTGTGCCATCAGTGCCATTGTGTCGATACCTTTCTGGTGACTTAGTTCTTTCGATTGTTCATCTTCCTCAAGCAGTTCTCTTCATCATCATCGTATGGTCCAAGGAACAAAGTGATCGCTCTCAGATCAGACTTCTATATCAATACTCTCCAGAATCTACTTGTACTTTTGTACTTTTTCTCGTTTTCTTTCAAAAGTCAATTTTAGGCATTTTGTTAAGTGAAACAAGGTTGAACTTGGTTAGGCTTAGTGAGAATTGACTGGGCTAGGAACTTGATCCTGACAGCGCAATGTTATCCTGTTCTCAGAAGTATGGCTCAATTTTTGAACTTTTACTTTCTTACAAAAAGATGTAGTTGGTTTTTCCTGGACAACATCTGCACATTTGGAGTTACAGAGTAACTACTTGGGAAAAAGAAGTGAGAGTAGACCCCCTAATAGAAAAATATGAGGAAATCTTGACATAGAGTGATTCGAAGGACTTACTAGATGTTCCATCATCGTCATTGTCTAGAAAGATGATATTTTCTTCAACATTCGTAGGAGAACTATAAGGATATATCTTTTCACAACATGTCACCTTGTCAAAGACCCTTAATGTGAATATCATGTTACCGCGGTGTCGGAAGACTAACATGTCATAATTTTCTAAGCCGTGTGCTTTGACATAATCCTCCCAACTCTTTCCTCCTATATAGTAATCTTTCTT
>JANAVB010015329.1:0-11021 GCA_029216955.1 Iris pallida | reverse complement strand
AAGTTGTTTGAAACATTACACTTAAAAAGGACACACACATTCTATTTTCTACCTATTAATCCTTAATCCGGTAGGCTGTAGGGAAAATGACGTTTATTTTTTTTTCTTTATTCCTTTTTATTTTACTTATTTGCTATAATTTAATGTGTTGAAATTTTTTCTTACCTACAGATATCCAATCCAACTGCAAATTATGGCTAGTAGCTCTCAATCTTCGTTCTCAAGACGTCCAAATAGAAATTACGGAAGAACAATTTGTTGCCACTGTGGGTTAATTAGTCCACTGAAGACTTCATGGACACCAACCAATCCTGGAAGAAGATTTTACGGTTGTGCAAATTATCCAACAAATTCTTGTGGTTTTTTACTATGGGAGGATGAGAAACTTTCAGAACACTATCAAATTCTTATGTGGAATTTAATGAAAGAAGTAAAGGAGCATCGAGGCCAAGGTTTACAGCCTATTCCAAGAGGATCGATAGAGGCGGTGGCAGCAACTGAATCCAGACCATGCTTGAACATACATATGTTGCAATTTATTTTAGGTTTTTTGACATGTTTAGTACTATTTAAGTTATTCGTTTAAGAAATATGGATGTGATGAATGTTCCAGTTACAATTCAAGTATTGTACCCAATGTAAACTGCAGTTATAGTGCAAATGAACTGCCAATTAAAATTTGTATCTTTATTTACAAGCAACATTTGGAAATCAAAATCAAATCTTCATTCTCAACACATGCCAAAGCTGCAAATGAAGTGCCATCAAAATCAACTTGCCAGTGGAACACACTACTGCCATCAAAATCAAAATAAATTCATCAACATATCCACCCTTTAAACAGACATCAAAATCAATTCATCAACATATCCACCCTTTAAACAGACATCAAAATCAATATAACTGGCAATATAAACTGGCAAGTCACCACAGACATAAACTGGTTCACCAAACTTTCTTCAAAAAACTGGCAATAAACTGGCAAGTCACCACAGACAGAGCATATTCACTAAACTGGTTCATCAACATATAAACCCACATATAAACTTTGAACAATATAAACTGGCAATTCACCAATATAACTGTAACAAAATAAATGGCCAATATTCACCAATGCAACAATATAAAATCTGGCAACTACTTTAAACACATTATAAACTGGCAACATTCACCAATGTTCATCCATTCATTTCATCCACAGCACAACATATAAACTTCCTTCAACAACATTTGATCCAATTGTACAAGAACATGTGAGTTGACTACTACTTAATTACATCCAATCATGTCATTCATTTCTTAAGAGTTCAAAAGCTGCACATCCAAATAGTGCCTCCTACAGCAGCATTAAGCAATACTGCAAGAAAAAAATGAAGAATAGTTAGGGATAATGCTGAAATGAAAGTGTTATGAACAAGTGCAGCAGGGTCCTGTGTGTAGCATGACAAACCTTGGTAGGGACAGCAGCAAGACCAAAATAACAGTGCCTCGTACAACAACATTCAGCATGGCAAAATGATAAACTTGGTAGGGACAGTGGCTCAGATAAGTTAGTGAGTAATGGATAGCAGGTCACCAAAATGATAAAGACCCCACAGCAACATTTAGCACCACTTAATGAGGTAGGGACAGCATCATGCTCCCCACAACAGAGCACCCCACTTAATGAGGTAGGGACAACATCATGCTCCCCACAGACAGAGCCCCAAAATGATAAAGACCCCACAAACAGAGCATAAAGGGTCCCAATTAATCATTGCCACATATATCCATTTACTCACATAACTCGAATTCATCATTGCCACATTTCAAATAGGGTCAGCAAAATGATAAGGACCCTGTCCTTGTCTACAACCTATGAGAGACAAATGTATAGACAAACAAAAATTAAAAAAGAGTAACAAATATGATAAGGAACCTGTCCTTGTCTACAACATATAAACTGTCAACAATATAAACTGGCAATATTCACCAATGAAACTGCAACAAATTTAAAATGATTAAAATGCAAATACGTACCTTTGGGAGCTAACATTCCCCCCCTTGCAACACTATCAGAATTATGGTCCACATTTCCTTCAACATGTGGTGTTGGATTACCAACACACGCATGTAGAGATGACCTTGGTAGCTTAGGCCTACCTGGTTTGCCTTTTGGCACTCTCTCCCTCTCTTTGAAAGGATTTGGGCATGCTCTAGAGTTGTGTCCTAACTGCTTGCAGTTGCCACAGGTGACAGGGGCTCTAGTCATGACATTTCCAGTCTCCTTCTTAGCCATTCTTTCATCATCTTGTTTCTTTCTCTTCTTTTGCCTTCTCCCAGTTTGGACATGGATCACAGGGGGTATCATGGGTACAACATTTTTAAGTTGTCTTAGATTCCTCATTGAAAGAGGGTTGATTACCTCTGCATAAGCCTTCAAGTAAGTAGACTTGTGATAGCACTTGTCTACATAGTCATCAATACAGTGCCTCTTCTTCTTGATACATGCAGCTGCATGGTCACATGGAATACCTGTGAGTTGCCAAACTCTACAGGTGCAGCTCCTTGCTGCCAAGTCCACTGCCTCATTAAGTCCTCTCTGGCTCACTTCATATTTATTGAACCCAGAAGTAATAACCATACATTTTTTTGCACCCTCTTTGGCTTCTTCAAGTTTTTTCATTACTTTAGGAACAAGGACCCCATCATGAGCTCCCATTCTTTCTCACTTTCATGATCTTATTCATTGCTTTTCTCAAAATCAATTAAAGTGTATGCCTCTGAAGCTTCCCACAGGAGATACTTCAACTTGGACCCTGGATGTTTCTTCTTGAAGTTGTCATATATGTGCCTAACACAAAATCTGTGCTCTGCATTAGGAAGAAGATTGTGAAAAACATCCAGTAGACCCTTCTGTCTATCAGAAATCCAGGTGATTGCATTTCCATCCATGCCAAGTGCATCCAATAGTTGATCCATGAACCAGTTCCAAGTTTCCTTATTTTCTATCTCCACAACAGCCCAAGCAATAGGGAAGAAACTGTTGTTAGCATCTCTTCCCACTGCACTAAGAAGTTGCCCTTTGTACTCAGTCTTCAGAAAACACCCATCCAGACCAATGAATGGTCTACAACTTTCTTTAAAACCCTTTATCACAGCCTTCAAGGTGTAGAACACCCTCACAAATCTGGTAGACTTTCCATCTTGCTCTAATTCTCCTTTCACCCTAACAACACTCCCAGGATTGGTAGACATCACCAGCATTGCATACTCCCTAATGTAAGCATATTGGTCTTGGGCATTCCCTTCAATCAACTCTAATGCCTTCTTCTTGGCCCTTGCAAGTTTGTATCTTGAACAGTCAATCTCTAAATCTTCTGCAATGTGGGTTCTAAACCCAGCATACTTCCACTCTGGATCATTCCTGAATCTGTGTACATATCTGTTTGCAAGGAATGTGGCAGTAGCTTGTTTATTGCTGTCCACCTCAACACAGTCCTTTGAATGGTCAGACATGAACTTCTTCAATACAAAATTCCCATGACCACCAAAAACACTCCCATGAATCCTCCACTGACAAGCATCATTTGCACATCTAGCTGTCACCCTCTTTGTTTCATTGTGCACCCACTTGATATTGTACTTGTTCTTTATGGCATGGAGCTTTAATGCACTCCTGAATTCTGTATGTGAAGCAAACCTCTGCCCTACATGAAGAGCCACATTTTCCTCCCTAACCAACCTTCTTGGGGTCACTACAGGCTCTGCTTGAGCAGTCCCTTCATCCTCATCATCAAAACTTTCTTCTGAGGAGTGTACACTAGCCAACTCATCACTGGGAGCATATTCAGAGTCTTGGTCAATGTCTTCATGTTGGACAAAACTACTAAAGTCATAGCCAACTGCTTCTTCATCCACATCTTCATGTCTTTCTTCATGCACATTGTCTTGTACATGTTGAGGAGGCCCAGATCCTAACTCCACATCTTCATCAGCTTGAGCAGGCCCAGTCAAGTCTATATTGGCCCAAAAATCATCACCCAACTGCACATCAATCTCATCAGCTGCTTCAGAAGGACCACAGACAAATCTGGTGGTTGTAAACTCAGTAATAATAACATATTCACCATAGTCAATGAGTGACTCAACAAGCTTCCCCAGTACATAAAATTTGATAAGACAAGGGGTTGGAAACTTTTCAAAAAAGCTCAATATATCATTGTCACCCAATATCTGAGTCTTACTTCCATCTACAGGATCAAAATAATAAATTTCACATGGGGCCTGGACCCCAGCAGATGCACATAACCCATCAAGATCAAACCAGCACATCTCATCTCTATCCACACATTCTTTCAGTTCTAATGTCATACCCCCCACATATTGGTTATCAACACTAAAATCTCCCCCCACAAACATATTAACAACATACTTCGTATCCATTAATCCCTCTGCACACACACACAGGCAACAACAATTATAACATAACTAACAGACAAATAGACAAACATATAGCCAACATATAGACAAACATATAGACAAACAGACAATATAAACAAATAGACAAACAACTAATTAATGTAGAAACAAAAATGTATAGACAAACAGAAAGTCAACTAATTTAATATAAATTTAACTATTTTAATATAAATTAAACAATGTATAGACAAAGAGAGGGACAACAGACAACTACTTTAGTATAAATTCATCTAATTTAATCCTACCTACATACAAGGATCATATACTACAAACAACACCACATATCATGCATGAAAGCTGACATTTTTCTCAAAAATTTACTACATTTAACAACTCATATACTAAAGACAGACATGATTCATGCATTTTCTCAAAAAATTACGAAATTTAACAACTCATATAGTACAAACAGACCTCATGCATGCAATTTCCTCAACAATTTCAGAAATTTAACAACTCATACAATACAAAAAGACATCATTCATGCATTTCTTCTCAAAAATTTCAAAACTTTAACAAATATACTATAGAAAGACATCATGCATGAATTTTTTTCAACAAATACAGAAATTTAACAAGTCATACACTACATGCAGACATGATTCGTGCATTTTTTTCTCAAAATTTTCAGAGGAAGAGTAGTAAAATTGTGAGAACTAGGGTTTTATAAAGTACCAGTACGAGAATACCCTAATAAGCTCCACTCCGATTTAGGGTTTGCAAATCAATTTAGCGTTTGCAAACCGATTTAGGGTTTGCGACCTGATTTCTTGTTTGGGAACAGATTTAGGGTTGGGGAAGAAATTTAGGGTTTGGAACGGGGGAGAAATAGTCGAGAACGAGAGAGAGCGAGGCGGGAGAGAGAGAGAGATAGTTGAGAAATGAAACGACGGTCCACTCTTTGGTTATATCCCAGGGGTACTTGGGTCATTTCACCCAAGAGTTAACAGCGGTTAACAGAAAAGTGGGATTAGGGGGTGTCTTAAGCATTTTTGCCTCTAACAGGGTTTTCTAAATCAATAGGTCTTTATTTGCCATTTTGTGATATCTAAGAGGGGTTTATATGCACTTTACCCTATAGTTTTCGATTCATTTAAAAAAAAAAACCCTTCCCTTCTCTCTCCCGACTCATCTGAATAGACTCCCGCCGCCACCATCGCCTTCATTTCCTCTTTCTTATAAGTTCGACGAAGAAGAAGAAAACCCTAAACCTAACCCTAACTTTCTCCTCCTCTCCTATCGGGAGCCTTTCGAGCACGGAATCCTCCCGATCCCAAGCTCCTCTTCTCCGACGAGGCCCTAACCGTAGTCCCCTTCTGGGACCGCTCCTCCTCCGCTAGAGCCCCGACTCCGGCCTTCTCTCACCGAAGCCGTAGCGGAGTCTCCCCCCAGATCACCCCTGACCATGTTGAACGCGTCCTCGAGGTCCTTGCCTCCGTCCTCCCACCGACGTCGGACCGCCAGATCTCTGAGAAGGAGGCCTCCATCGTCGCATCCAGGTTCTCCACCATGAAAGCCTCCATCGTCGCATCCAGGTTCGTGTAGCCAAAGATGGGATTGCGATCCCATCGATCGAGGTATACGGGGCGGCATGCTTAGGTGGTGTCATGCCGATACTGGCGCAGATAGTACAGATGAGCCTGAGGAGGTAGGCGGCGTGGCAGGGGTTGCTCTTTTCCATCTGTGCATAATTTGTAGCCGTACGCAAGTTGTTCGACCAAATGCCGCAATGGTAGTTTCAATTTTTCGCGCACTTGGTACTTCTTCAGTATCTCTCGCCCAAATTTGAGAATTTTCCTACTCAATGCTTTCACCTTCAAGCCTGGTACTCTTGCACCACCCTTGGTACTTCAGAAATTTGAAAGATTACATCTTCCAAAGGATGAAGAACTACAATGTAGGTTCTGCTGATCAATATTATATAGTTTACTTAGTAGTTCAACTTGCTGCTATAAGTACACTTTATATAATCTCATCGAGGAACGATAAGTTCTGATTACTTTTACTATTAGATACTGACATCCACACTATTCACAAGCTTATACAGTCTACAAGTGTATTCTTCAATCATATTATAGGTTATATTTATCAATAGATTGGAGTGGTTTCATGTCTGAACTTTTAATTGGAGGTAGTATAATATTCAACAAAGTCCAATGTGAGCCATTTTTCTCTGTGTGCATCAGTTTTACTTGGTCATTTCCTCATGAATGGACAAAAATAGAGGTAGAAATTAATGGTCATGTGGGAATGGACCAAAGTTGTGTGCATCACTTTGAGGCCATATAGTAGGGAAAAATGTGTTACATAGGTTGAATATAAGGACACTATACATATATGAAGCACGGTTAGTCTTAAAAAGATATAATATTTTCACCTATGTTGGACGAATACAGGAAGATTTGGATAAAGACATGATAAGAACACAATTTTGTCATATTCTTTGCATAAAACATGCTCATTGTACATCTTGTGCTCATTGCAGTTGCGGTTCATGCTTGGTAGCATTAAAATGGTGGGCATGGAGGCAATATCGGGCATTTTGTGGTACAAAAAGGGAAAAATGATCCATGTTTTGAACAGCCAGGGAGGAAATTGTCATGGTTGATGTTGGTCGAACATGAGGAGATTAATCGTTACATTCCCCAACAAGGTGATATAGTTGCATACCTGAGACAAGTAATAGATGTTCTTTTGGTGTCTTTAATCCATTGAAAGCATATTTTTCTATATTTTAAGGGTACTAGAGTTTTTAAGATACTGATTTGTTCTTCGTGTCTCTATCCAAATCTTGAGTCATCAGAGTCATCTGGAAGTATCCATTATGTTTATGCAAATTAACTAATGTCATCTCATCTATTATAATGGTTGAACAAATGGATATCAAGAAGCTTCTCAAGGAAACAAGGGGAAGTTGAAGTTGATGGCTGTTATCCTATAGGTTGGTATTGATATTTATTGTCTCATGGAATCTTTTATATTGTGGTTCCTTCAGTTTGTATTCTTCAGTGGTGAGTTGTATTATAAAAATGCCGAGATCAGTATTGATCTATAAGTTTTTCCTATTCATTCGAAGATGATCTTGTTGTTGGATTCGACAGATTTGGTTATACTTGTCCCTTTTGTTTTTTCATATTTTGTTAGCTTTTTTGTTTTCATGAAGATCAAAGATCGAATTTGGGTGAGATGAGAATAATTTATTCATTTCAACTTATAACTGATTATGTACTTTGTATCTCTTTGTTTTTTTTGCTTATATACGCCTCTTAGGAGACACGAAGAACAAATCAGTATCTTTAAAACCTACTCACTCTTATACAAGTCACCAAATCAGTGTCTTTAAAACCTACTCACTCTTACATAAATCTACTCACTTTTACATAAGTCAGCAAATCTTGTTATTTGCTATTGTGCAGATGCGTACATGTAGGATGGCGAGGCAGATCCCCTGCAGCCATTCGTCAATTGTTGTGTGATCAAAAATTGAGTATGAGCCTCTCTCTCTCCCCTCCCTTTCTTTTGATTTTCCAAATACTTATTTTTACCATTTTGTTCATTTTATGCAGTGATCTTAGTTTTATATATGAAATTTACCAAGGATTGTGTACCCCCCATCAATTTTTTTGCTGTTATCAGAAAATAGCCGTTTACTGAGAACACTTTGAGACTGTGTTTAGCTGGAACCTGTTCTTCTACTTTATATACTTATATGATTGATAAAAACTTTGTTCTTGTGGTCCAGCAAATAATCAGCCGTATTAAGCATGTATGTGTTAGGAGCTAAATATTATATCTTCTCTATTGTAAGCATTTTCATAACATTGGAGAGATCCTCTAAACTTTTGCTCCTGCCACATGACATGCTATATTATACATTTCTTGTATAGTAATTTTCTTTATGAACTACTAGTATCTTCCTTATTTCCATCAAGTTGATAGGTTATATTAGTTTGACCACTTAGACGAAGATGACATACTACGTTCCACAATTATGAACACGGATACTGATACATACACAATAGAGATATGGAATACAAACATTTTCAAATGGATACAAATGTAGTTACCTATGTTGCATGAGTATACTATAGACAGACTGCAGACATCTTTGCCATGTTCCTGCGACATACAAGTCATATCAACTTTGCTGACGTACTCATACAAAGTACTATATATATATATATATATATATATATATATATATATATATATATGGTAAATTAATAAATCAAATCCATCCTAGGTTTATTTTCTACTGCCAGGCTATAATAGTTTCTATATTGGAGACGTTCTTCTCTGTGTCACATGACATGCTATATTACAAAATTTCTTGTATAACAATTTTTCTGTGAACTACTTGGATCTTCCTGATTTCCATCAATTTAATAGTCTATATTTGTTTGACCTCTTAGTGGAAGATGACATATCAACTTTGCTTATGTACTGATGCATTTAGTATGTTAGTCTATATATAGGGCAAAATTAATAATTGTATCCTTTATGTTTTGAAAGTATGTCTTGGAATTGTGAAAAGTGAGAATGTTTGGACCAGTTCAGATTATACGTACCTTTTATATATGATTTTATTTGGTGTCAAAAGCAAGAAGCGGGTTAAAAGGATGTTATACGTACCTTTTTAGGAGAATCTCTGGTGTTGCTTCAACTGCAGCTACTTCTCAGTCCCCTGCTACTTGCATTCCTCCCTGCAGTTCTGAGACTAGCTGCCTGCTAACAGTTGCTGCAAACTGCAGGTATCTTCATACCTACAGTCCCTACTAGAAGCTGTTGTTCTGTCCTAGACACACACCGTAGATGCACATTTTTCCCTTGTAGACTGCTGCGAATCCACTGCAGATTTCTGTCTGCAGTTGTTGCTACTTCCCTCCAGGACTCCTTCATAGGCCAGTGCAAGAACATCCTTCCTCTACAGAAATTTAACACTCAAGCACTCATACACATATTCACAAGACACACTACATCTATCTATTCTCCCTCCCTCACCTCACACACACACACACACAAGCATACATACATAGGCTCACACATATCCCATATGTATGCAACTGACACTCAAATAAACACTCATATATACACTCACCCTCATTCTGCATAGTTGAGTCATCGTACATACAAAAGACCCTTGTTATAGTTATAATTGTCTCTCTTTTGTAATTTTTCTTGAACAGTTTGAGCTATCACAGATTCAATTTGACAAGAATTTGGTTTAATGTGTTGACTTGTAGGTCTTGTGGTCATTTCATTTTGTTCTTAGTTGTTATCATTTATACAAATGTACACATAAATGATTGAATATATTTCTCTTGTTCTCTCAGGTACTATATAGAAAATGAAGGTGCTGTGAATATGGGAGGGATGTGCTTCGGGTTCGCTACATATTCTGCTTTTACTTATATAAATATACGTTTTTGATGTTTAAGATGTACAAAAAATACATGCTTTAGTTAGATATGTTTGTCGTTGGACGTGTGTTAGATGTTTGTGGTTTGATGTGTTGGAAGTTTGTGGTATATGAACAATACAGTTTGTTAATATAAAAATTGGATATTACAGTTATTTGATATGTATATCTTCTGGATTATTGATGTTATGTGTGTGTGTTCGATTCATTATATATAATTATAAACAAAATTTTGGCTATACAAAATTTAGCTTTTCTTGACGGTTATAAAACGTCAACAATTAATTCAATCCTACTGCAACTGTTCTTTTCATTGGAGATTTTCTTGACGTCTAAAAACCGTCATCTAGGTCAGAGTCAAGACAAGTTTTCACCTACATTGACGGTTTCTAAAACTTGCTACCTTGACGGCTAAAAATAGTCAAGAAACTACTTTATATGATGGCCAAAAATCGTCAAGAAAAGTCCTGCCAGCGACCGTCAAGAAAAGGGGGGACTTTTCTTGACTCCGACCTACTTGACGGATTCACAACCGTTAAGATATCCCTTTCTTGACGGAAAAAAACCGTCAAGAAAATCCTTTTTTCTTGTAGTGCGCATATACTTCTTAGTCCTTTTTGAACCTCTATATGTTCATACCATATATAAATGTATTTGAAGTTCAGCCATTTGTTTCACTAGAGTATCACACATAATGTGAGTATCAAACTCATATTCCCATGTCCTCATAGCAGTCCATGCAACATTCATAAACATCCATTTCTGCTACATATACATCCTAAGATCCTGCACTCTAAATGCCCAGTTTTGGTTGTATTTGTCCAGTCCTTGTCTTGCTAGCTCATAAATTAAACTAGATGTTTAGTCTTCATAGAGTCTTAGATGACTAACCTGGTATCAAATTCTTTTATGTTAATCAACCCATAGCATTCCCAGATTCCTTGTAGCAGTCTACACTAATACTTTCATCCTTCCACTTTAATATATGTACCTCCAGTCCCTAGATATGTCCTAATTCTTGATTCAGTTAGCAACATTACATACTTATATATATATATATATATATATATATATATATATATATATATATATATATATACTTATATATACTTATATATATATAAAAATATATATATAAAAA
>JANAVB010015328.1:0-47360 GCA_029216955.1 Iris pallida | reverse complement strand
ATCTCTCTTTTGTCTTGAGTTGTCAATACATTAATTGACAGACCATTCATTTCCACTATTGATTTGTAATAATTCAAATCATGTTCTTTGGAACATTCCTTACAGCTACATTCACTATCACATTCACACATATCAATTGAATCATCTTTACTTGATTCATCTGATGAACCTAATTCTTTATCAGAATTTATTAATATTTTATATAGGCTTCCTTTTAACCCTTTATCTTTATTTCTTGAATTTTTTTTTAGTATAGCATCTAATTTCTTTTTATAGCATCCATTAGGAAGAAACTCAACTCAAACTGGAATTCTCATCCGCAATTTTTGCGTGTCACGACATTTGGATCTTCTTCGCCGTTGAGTTCTGTTTCGGCATAATTCAGGACTCTACTCAGGCACTCTCATGTTGGATCGAGCACCCTGCCCTCAAGTCCCCGTCCTACTTTCGGCGATCCATTGTAGCTGCGACATCCTGGAGCGCATATTACTTTGGGAGGATCTGTCGGGGTCCGCCCTTCCTCACAAGTCCTTCCGTGGCTCTGCATCGGGGACTTTAATACCGTGTCTTACAGAGAGGAGAAATCCGGAGGGCGTGCTCCCCCTCAATCGGCCATGGACTATTTCAATAACTTCGCCTTTAACGCGCACCTATCCTCCGTACCTGTCACGCTCCGCTCCCGTAGGAGCGATCGTCCTTGCTAAGGCGTGATGCCGCACGAGCCTAGATTTCTCTCGTGCAAGGTAGTTTCATAACGACCGATTACATCGGCGGCGACGGGATCGTCGCACAGAAGTCCCAAGCAGAAATATTGAAACATACAACAGAAGTTTAGAACAAGCACACATGAACACAAGTCATTCAAAAGAAGCTCTTTATTGATATTGAATACAAGATTACATTTGTGGGCGCAAGGCCAAATTACAAGTCTCTCGTGCTCACTTTTCTCTCATTTATAAGTCACTCTGCTCTCTCTCATCTCTTGATTACAATGCTTGAGCCAGCGGAAGCTTCGGAAGGCGATGTCCATACATTATGTCCTGTATAAGTCTTTGACTCGACGCGGCCGCACGCTTCGAATCGCCAAGGAACTCCGTGCTTCGACGCATCCAAGCGAGCTTTGGGCCACGAGCTTCTACCTGTGCCTGCACATAGAAACTGTGTGGTTGTCAGTACTCAACTGTACTGGTGGAGTGAGCTCCTCGCCCACCCATAAAAAATTGACATGTTCATATACTTTGTGCATTACATGTCCCTTTACGATTGTCTTTCTAGTCTTGCCATTGGATCAGTTTTAAGACTTGACGTCTAACCAACTCGTTATGCGACGACATAGTCGTGCTATCATGTTAATGTGTATTTCGATCGAGGCAGTGCCTCATCGCTTATGCACTTGACCGAACTACAACTCGGGACGGCAGGGTCGTGCCATATACTATTCGTAACTTAAACATATTCAAGACGGTACTTCGCCGAGAAGCAACTTATGCGAACTCGACCGTGCCAAGACCTTTACTCAAACTCAAGTGCCTCTAGACCAATTCTCGTCTTAGCGACGTCAAGGGGGACGACTCGTGTAGGTCATGCCTTTAGACTTTTCCTAGACTTATCTGTGCTTCAAGATGAGGTCGTGCCTAACGACTCCCTGACTTAGCCAACTTTTACATTACGGTCCTTTCGACTTAAAACGATGGCACTCGACTTAACTTATGCAAACTTAGGCCAACAATGCCGATACACGAAAGCCAATACGCGAATGCCAATATTGATATGCGAAAGCCAATACTTGATACGCGAAAGCCAATACTTGATACGCGAAAGCCTTGCTTTGTGCTTAAGAACGTGTCTATGCTGAAGCCCAATCTTAGGCCCAAACCTTTTGTTATCGACTGGACATCCATTCAAGTTCTAGACTAAATCCAAAGGCATACACGCGGTGTGCCGCTATCTGCCGACCTATCTACATGAGTGGTCACTAGCAATGTCAAGCTATCTTGGACTCGGCTCGGCGGGGGTATCGGGCCGCCCTTCCATGGGTAGCTAGCCCCGAAAGTGTCGATACTCCCATGCGGTTATCCGGCATCCTGCTTTGAGCCGTACTGGCTTCCCCCGGGTCGAATGATCCCGGTGCCCCGGCGATCATTCGAGAAGACTATACCTTGTCGACAAGTTGTCCAATGACCATGCATACTCAATTCGACCTATCAAATCCTTCCTTAACATGACCATATTTTCCTTCTTTCTATCGAGATTCCCAAGTTGCGGGACCGATCTCGTGTGCGAGACTTATTGAGACTCCTAAGTAGCGGGACCGATCTCGTGTGCGGGACTTATCAAGACTTAGCGAGACTCCCAAGTAGCGGGACCGATCTCGCGTGTTTTCTTGTCGAGACATAGCGAGACTCCCAAGTAACGGGACCGATCTTGGCAACAACCAGTCGCGTGGACTTTCTTTGATCATGGTATACTCTTTACTAACTCCACCGTAGCTCATGCCTTAGACAGACCTGGTTCTATAGGCGACGCTATCGCTCAAGTCATATACTTTATACGACGAGCCTTGTTCTCAAGGGACTACGCGACTTGACAACCGCAGCTAGAGCGAGACAGTGCTAGAAATGGCTTCGATAGCCCAGCACAATACTTGTCTAAATTATTCGGGCAACGACTCGATGAGCAAGGGCTACGCCAAGCTATGCATCGAGGGAATGTGCTATGCACAGGGTCGACTTAAACAACCAAGTTCTCGGGTGCCTAGACTTAAGCCAACAAGCCGTACAAGACGACTTAACTCGTGGGACGTGCGAAGGCTATGCCAAGCCTTGGACGACGGGACCGTACATGCATTTTCAAGCATTCACACAGACGACGCCTATGACTTAGGTCAATACAAGCGTTGGGGCAAAACGACGGGACCGTGCATGCTTTTCAAGCATTCAAGCGGGCGACGCCTATGACTTAGGCTTATTCGAGTGTCGGGGTAATTTAGCAACTTATGCAAGCTTCCTTCTCCCAAGCCACAGGACGAAGGATCGAGTGTCATTTTCAAAACACGCTGAGCAAACTTCTAAGACGGCCGTCGGACCTTTTCCAAGTTCTAGCATATTTCGACCCGTCGGGATTACTCCCTTAGCTATGTGCGTTCGTAGCTTTTAGTTTAGCCTACTTGTGCAAGTTGAAAACATGCGAGTTATTAAGTAAAGGCTAAGATGAGGCAAGTTCACCGAAACTACCCCACATGTGCGAGGAGTCACCTCGACCGAGCGATCCTTCGAGTAGCCGTTGTAAGGCTAATTCCGAACGCCGTCGGCGTTTCGATTCCTCCGATTGACTTTGCGGGACGGGGCACTACATCATACACCACTCAGACAAGTCTCATCCTTGAGACTTTCCTGAAGGCAAATTCTACCATTTCTATGGCCAAGACTTAATCTAGCCTAGACACGAAACTATAACAGTCGTGCGGGGCACGCCATAGTTTATCGCACACACCACGCCTACGCGTTTCTTCGATTCCGAGCCACGCTCGCATGAATATCAATCTTTCCATTAACATGATTCCAAAATCCTCGACCATTTCCATTCTTTAAGTCTCACTTAATTCAACGTATCACTTGGTTGGATCGTGCACGCATTCCAGGCGTCCCCAAAATACATGCATTCAGCCAAGTCGCATGATAGAGAATTCGTCGTTCTCACTCGAGTCGCGTCGTGCACATACTCAAGCGTCCCTAAAATATATGCATGTCAGCCGAATCTCGTGAGGGGTATTCCTATTCTCGTGATTCACACTATCCATCCATGGCAATCCTCAAGATCAATCTTACGATTGTTAACTCCTGAACAGGGGCGTCTCGCCTAACCGCTAGGCCATTTCTCGAGGCTTAGTCAATGTCAGGATTGGAATCATATTTCCACAATAATAATGCCAATACTGACCCCAATCCTAGGGTCAGACCAAATTCGGTGGTACAGGATTTTTTCTACCTAAGCTCGCGTCTCTCAGATTTCTAAACATCGAGCACGATCACCTATTCGCATTAATGCATTCGTTGTGCGTATTCGAATCCATTCAATCACCATATCTAACCAATTCATATATTCGATTACGAGATTTTCTAGCTTTGACAATACGTTGCACCCCAATCTTACGCGAGTCCAATCATCCATGGTGGTTCATGAATCACCATACAACGCTCCCGAGGAATAATCATTCTCATCGGGACATAACTCTTGCTTACGTCTAGACTAATTCATTCTCGATACGCGAATTGGACCTACTCAATCCTCAAGTTCGATTCATCCAGCACACTGAGTCATTCTTGAGTCCACCTTTGCGTCAAACCATAAGTCGAAGCATACAAATTGCCACGCCATGCAAGTTTGATCACCCCCGCTGTATGAATCACCATACCAGCGCTCACGCGGAGTGATCACCCTTATCGGTGCGACGCATGTGTGAGGCTGGAGTTGCGCTCGTATAAGACAAGAATGTCGACGTTGGGGTTATCGTCGAAGCAAATCCAAATATTTCATTTTCATCCAAGCCAAGATCTCAGTTCGATAGTCTGACCGTCATTTGTTCAATTAGAAATCCTCGAGCCAAGTCTATCTTTTCCTCGATGTGTTCCAACATTCTGAAGAAAGCATCCAGCGAAACAATGATTTTACACGATCGTCGTTCGTCGAGTCAGAGTACCCCTGAGTTATCGCATTTCGATCTTTGATACGCCTCAATACCATCGACGATATGCGTAACCTGACGATCTTCCTTTGCAACCAATTTCGAGTCGTGCGACTGATGCTATTGTCCAAACTGGATATACCACAATTCCTCGATATTCAAGATCAAGTTCGATCGCTATTCCTCAAGCTAGTTTTAATATCGTTCTCCAAAACTCAAGTCACATTCCATTTGACTCCATCTGAAATCGCAAGTGCGATCCTCTAGCTTCCTCGATCAAGACATTCACTTTTATTCATCGTATCTGAATCGTTTTCTACCTCACATTGTCCATTCAAGTTGTCCAAATGAGATGCTCATTCGGGACATTCGAAGTCACGACCAACTAAGCGTGACGCGTTCTAAGGCTTTGCGCGATCGTATCGCCTCGCCGACATACTCACCATTACTCGTAATCCTCAATTTTGCTCGAATGATTTCCAAGAAAATCTATACACCACTCAGGATTCGAGTCATCCGATCTAGTCCTCAATCACGTTCGCATCGTTAGCTAAGACATCCTTCAGATTCGTTCGACGAATCTCTAGCGTAATCGCTCACGTCGTATTGACGTACTAAATCGTTCGCACTATTTCCTCAAAATCCAAATCCTCTCTTTCGTGTACGCCTAAGCATTAGTTCGATAGCATTCCTACCGATATATACTCTAAGTGTATCTCTATTTCGACCGAGCGATACTTAATATTGCTCGCGACTCGATTGCACCAAAAGTCGAGGTGCGCGACGCGCGGCACAATTTAGCCAAAAGGTCGTGTGCATAGCGATCTCGTACGGACTATATTCCGAGTTTGCACGCTCATTTGCTAATGTCGACACAGGACTAGTTGGGCATGTACGCAACTTGCTAACTTTAGCACGTGTTCTCTATCGAGTCAAGTTCGACACCGTTCGGCACAAAGGCCTACCGATGTGTTCGATTGAACGCTTGCATGAGCTTTTGAAAATATTTAGACTTATTGTATGGACATATCGAGGGACATTCGAAAAAGAGCGCACACTTCTTTTTTTCCAACGACGAGCTTTCAAAACTGAGAAATTCGACGTGAAGTCCAAGGACGTAAAGCTGTGCTATGATACCATTAGTCACGCCCCGCTTCCGTAGGAGCGATCGTCCTCGCTAAGGCGTGATGCCGTATGAGCCTAGATTTTGCTCGTGCAAGGCAGTCTCATAACGGCCGATTACATCGACGACGATGGGGTCGTCGTACAGAAGTCCCAAGCAGAAATATTGAAACATGCAGCGGAAGTTTCGAACAAGCACACATGAACACAAGTCATTCAAAAGAAGCTCTTTATTGATATTGAATACAAGATTACATTTGTGGGCGCAAAGCCAAATTACAAGTCTCTCGTGCTCACTTTTCCCTTATTTACAAGTCACTCTGCTCTCTCTCATCTCTTGATTACAATGCTTGAGCTAGCGGAAGCTTCGGAAGGCGATGTCCATACATTATGTCCTATATAAGTCTTTGACTCCACGCGGCCGTACACTTTGAATCGCTAAGGAACTCCGTGCCTCGACGCATCCAAGCGAGTTCCGCGCCACGAGCTTCTACCTGTGTCTGCACATGGAAACTGTGTGGGTGTCAGTACTCAACTGTACTGGTGGAGTGAGCTCCTCGCCCACCCATACAAAACCGACACGTTTATATACTTTATGCATTACAAGTCCCTTTGCGATTGTCTTTCTAGTCTTGCCTTAGGATCAGTTTTAAGACTTGACGTCTAATCCCGACGGGTCGAAATATGCTAGAACTTGGAAAAGGTCCCACGACCGTCTTAGAAGTTTGCTCAGCGTGTTTTAAAAATGACACTCGATCCTTCGTCCCGTGGCTTGGGAGAAGAAAGCTTGCCTAAGTTGCTAAGTTGCCCCGACACTCGAATAAGCCTAAGTCATAGGCGTCGCCCGCTTGAATGCTTGAAAAGCATGCACGGTCCCGTCGTTTTGCCCCAACGCTTGTATTGACCTAAGTCATAGGTGTCGCCTGTGTGAATTCTTGAAAATGCATGCACGGTCCCGTCTTCCAAGGCTTGGCATAGCCTTCGCACGTCCCGCGAGTTAAGTCGTCTTGCACGGCTTGTTGGCTTAAGTCTAGGCACCCGAGAACTTGGTTGTTTAAGTCAACCCCGTGCATAGCACGTTCCCTCGATGCGTAGCTCGGCGTAGCCCTTGCTTGTCGAGTCTTTACCCGAATAAGTTAGACAAGTATTGTGCTGGGCTATCGAAGCCATTTCTAGCACTGTCCCGCTCTAGCTGCGGTTGTCAAGTCGTATAGTCCCTTGAGAACAAGGCTCGTCGTGTAAAGTATATGACTTGAGCGATAGCGTCGCCTATAGAACTAGGTCTGTCTAAGGCACGATCTACGATGGAGTTAGTAAAGAGTAAGATACGATCAAAGGAAGTCCACGCGACTGGTTGTTGCCGAGATCGATCCCGTTACTTGGGAGTCTCGCTATGTCTCGACAAGGAAACACGCGAGATCGGTCACGCTACTTGAGAGTCTTGCTAAGTCTTGATAAGTCCCGCACACGAGATCGGTCCTGCTACTTGGGAGTCTCGATATGTCTCGCACACGAGATCGGTTCCGCAACTTGGGAATCTCGATAGAAAGAAGGAACGCATGGTCATGTTAGGGAAGGATTTGATAGGTCGAGTTGAGTATGCATGGTCATTGGACAACTTGTCGACAAGGTGTAGTCTTCTCGAATGATCGTCGGGGCATCGGGATCATTCGGCTCGGGGGAAGCAAGTACGGCTCAAAGCAGGATGCCGAATAACCGTATGGGAGTATCGGCGCTTCCGGGGCTAGCTACCCATGGAAGGGCGGCCCGATACCCCCGCCGAGCCGAGTCCAAGATAGCTTGACATTGCTAGTGACCACTCATGTAGATGGGTCGGCAGATAGCACTACACCGCGTGTATGCCTTTGGATTTAGTCTAGAACTTGAATGGATGTCTAGTCGATAACATAAGGTCCGGGCCTAAGATTGGGCTGCAGCAAAGCCACGTGCTTCGGCACAAAGCAAGGCTTTCACGTATCAAGTATTGGCTTTCGCGTATCAAGTATTGGCTTTCGCGTATCAATATTGGCATTCACGTATTGGATTTCGCGTATCGGCATTGTTGGCCTAAGTTTGCATAAGTTAAGTCTAGTGCCATCGTTTTAAGTCGAAAGGACAGTAATGTAAAAGTTGGCTAAGTTAGGGAGTCGTTAGGAACAACCTCATCTTGAAGCACAGATAAGTCTAGGCAAAGTTTAGAGGCACGACCTGCACGAGTCGTCCCCCTTGACGTCGCTAAGACGAGAATTGGTCTAGAGGCACTTGGGTTTGATTAAAGGTCTTGGCACGGCCGAGTTCGCATAAGTTGCTTCTCGGCGAAGTACCGTCTCGAATATGTTTAAGTTACGAATGGAGTACGGCACGACCCTGCCGTTCCGAGTTGTAGTTCGGTTAAGTGCATAAGTGATGAGATTGTCACGACCCGTACCCTAGAGTAAGGGCACGAGACGTGGGTACGTCCAGCCTATGCCGCAGTGTCGGCGGTAGAACGCTGTCCTAGGTCACAACATCTAACAATATAATTCTAAGCAGTTTATACTCCCCGAATGGGGGTGACATAGCAGTAAATAAACTCAATCACAACTAAGGAAGAAGAAAGCACGATATGATATAGAACTCAAGGAACCACAGGTGATCAGAAAGTCTAAGATAACATCTCAGCAATATCCAGAAATACATGGTCTCAGCTACTGAATATGAAAGAATATATACAACTCAGAAACCCATGATAGAAATAAAGTCTAGCTAAAACAGTCTCAAGACAACATAAGTAAGATAAGGCCTAACTAAGCTAGTCTAGGCAATGGGAGTAATGTCCTAAGCTAGAGCTGGGTCCTCCTAAGAGTCCAGCTCACATGTGTCGTCTAGGGCTGCCCCGAAGAAGGTATCCACACAGGCCTCCTCCTCGTCCTCTGTAATATTTTTAACAGGTCCAGTCAGGACAGGAGCGAGCACAATACATCTCAACAGTTCATAGCAGGTTAGAAAATATAATCATGCAGTAAAGTAAGATACATGTACTGAAGGAAATACAGTATGTAAACAGGAAGAGAACTGTAATAGAAATATCTACTATACATAGAGAACTAACAGTGGCTAGTGAGTCAGAGTACAATATATACATGTAAATGGCATAGGATGATTCTGATGCTACACTATGGAATAATTCTGATGCTACACTACTTGGATATTATTCACATGTCTACTTCTACTCCTCTGTACCCCCAATCAATACACAAGGATCCAACCAGGTTATGTTATGATTCCATACAAAGGCCCCCGAAGGGTGATACATGGATGTCCCATAAATGGGGATTCTAGGAAACCCAATAAATGGGATAAGGATTCAAGGAAGACTCTGTGATCATGAGAGTACATGTCACAAGTGATCAATGAACCAATGAAGCATAGTGATACGCCATGTAAGTGAAACGCACAGAACATGAAGTACCCGATGCTCCCTGAAGGGATAACATCTCAAGAAGGGATCCATATAGTACCAATCCGTGTGACCAACGTGACAGTATCAAGTAAAGTAATTTAAAGCAGAAAAATAATTCTAAGCAGGATATGAAATGATCAGAGAATGTACTCGTCTGGTATCTGAGTGTCCGGATGAAATGTACTGTCCGAGGAGAGGTGTCTGGCTCCTAATCAGAACAACACAAGTCACAACAAGTCTAAAATGATAATAAGATGCAATTCAATGCATTCTAAATGAATCTAGGTCAATCTAGGCCAAGTCAACTCTTGGTCAACTCTGGTCAACCCTAGAAGTCAAACCTAGGTCAACTATGGTCAAACTAGGTCCAACAAGTCTAAACTAGGTCAAACAAGTCATTCTAGGTCTAACCAGTCCATACTGGTCTAAACAAGGCTAACTTGCCTATGCTAGTATACCAAGTCCTTACAACCTATATATAACACAAGTCAAAACTAACATCACACAATCTATTATAGCATCTAGGCCTACACATGGAGTTTACTTAATACACACACACACACACATATATATATATATATATATATATATATATATATATATATATATATATATATATATATATATATATATATATATATATATATATATATATAGAACTCACATATAATATATATGGATATACATACATATATTTATACATTTAGGCTACCTATAGGTATACCACACATACATAAATAATATATACATACATATAGGCTACCTATATATATATAGAAGAAAATATATATATATATATATATATATATATATATATATATATATATATATTTTTATATATATATATATATATATATATATATATATATATATATATATATATATATATATATATATATATATATATATATATATATATATATATATATATATATATATAGAACTCACATATAATATATACATACATATATTTATACATTTAGGCTACCTATAGGTATACCACACATACATGAATAATAGCACACATACATATTATAATATATATGATACTTACATAATACATAATATACTCTATACATTAGATACACTTACAAATTAGATATATTACATATATTTATATACATATATGGATATACATACATAAATAGATATACACATAATATATATATACATATGAATATAGAAAGAGGGAAGGCATGTGTGTGTGTATAGGCATGAGAGTAGCAAATGTGTGTGAGTGTTTGCATATGGAATTGTGAGTCTGTGTGTTTACCTACATAAACCTGTGTGTGTGTGTAGAGAGTGAGGGTGTGTGCTAAAACAGTGTGTGAGAGATGTGTGTGTGTGTGTGTTAGAGTGTCCTGCCATGAAGGGTGATACATATACAACAGTGTGCAGTTCAGTTAACAGAGGAAAGGAGCTCATATCAGTTCTCAGAAACAATTAGGAAATGGAATCAATTCATGCATTCACAAAAACAGTCCCAGATATTGACAGTTTCAGCCCACTTTTTCAAAACCCCATTTTGAAGTCGATTCACAACCAAACAACCCCAAATTTGACCCATAGTTAGATTACTAATAGGAGAACTATATTAGAGACTAAAACCAACATTTTACATCAGTTCAACAGGTCAAAAAGATTGCCCAAGTTCATTTTTAGAATCTGGAATTAACAGTGAATAACTAAGTATCAGAATTTAGGGTAAATGAGGTTTAATGGGTTAAAACCTTCTAAGATATAAATCAATTGGTTGGTAATGAAAATATATTATGTAAGTGTGTCCCAGGGTCCAACAAGTGTCCACCATTATCACACAATCGTGTCCAAATCGACAAAAAAAAATAGCACTGGATACTGAATTTCCAGTGCAGCCTCGTGCACAAGTGCACGCGTGTCGTGCACTCGACATAGTGCAAACCAACCCTCATGTTCACCAATCTGGGTTCGCCTAGGATAGGTCTACCCACGTGTCACCCTGTTTCGTGTCCTGGTGTGTCGTGTCCAGAGTTATCAACCCGTATCAGTGGCCGATTGTGCGCGTGTGCGTGTGTGTATAAAACCAATGCAATGGCGATTCCTCTCTCGACACGCCACGTGGTCATCTGAAACTTGACACGTGGCGTGTCAGTTAGTGCCCCATGGTGTGTGTCGAGTTTCGTGTCCGCTAGTCGCGTGTCGTGTCCGGTGCAGCCCCCGAACAGCAGAACAATGCAGTCCGTGCGCGCGCGGCGTGTCCGAGTGTCAAAACCGACACGACACAAGACCAAATCCACCTCATTCGACAAGAAACATGTAAGCAATACTAAAACATGATTTCCTAATCAGAAACTTTTCAAAAAACATTTCGAAATGCCCTTTGGGGCATTTCATCAAACACTTAAACCCTAGGACTGATACGTGTCCAAATGGGACACGAATAGGACACAAAATCCTACAGAAATCTAGGGTTAGCTAGGGGACACCTAGATCTAGGTTAGAATACAATAAAAACAACATCTAACAAGGAGTTTTAATGATTTACCTAATGGTGTCACAAGTCCTCAAAAAGCTTCAAAGAGGAGTGTCTCCTTGCTCCCCAAACTCCACCAAATTGCTATGAAACTGAGAAATAAATATAACAACAGCAAGAAAACTTAATTTAAAACCTATTGTAATTTGTTTGGATTAAAAAGGAGTTAAAATAGATTTTCTAGAAATTTATGAAGATGGAGACTCACCTCTTTCTAAACTTGTTCTTTACTTAGGAGGCTAGACCTAAATGGAGGAGAATATTTATAGGAGATTCCTAATGCTAGGTTGGTCGGCCACTAGTGGATTAGGGTTAGGTTAGGGCTAATGGCTAATGGATTTGGCTTAGTCATTAATCAATGGTTCAAATCACAAGTCATGACTTGTGACCAAAGCTTTCTATTCTAATCTTTATTTCCTAATTGATTCTAATAACTAGAATATGGTTAACTTAAATTAACCTGGGGTCTCATAATTTAACCAAGTCCAACTCAATTAGGGTTAGCTTACCAAGTCAAAGCTAGTCAAAGTCAACCTAGTCAACCTTCATTCAAACAATTCCAAAATAAATCCTAAAAATTCCCATAAATTCAAATAAATTCAAATAAATTCAAATAACCCCAAAAATGACAAAAATACCCTCAAACTAGAATGTGGTAGTGACAAATCTACCCTTCTTAAAAGAATTTTGTTCTCGAAATTGAAAGGCGAAATGCAACTGATGAGAAGGATAGAAAGTATACCTCATGTTTGCAAAAACAAAAGTATGAAACTTTATTGATACAAACTTTGTAAAGATTACGAGAATTCTGAGAAAGTACAACTATAGGAATCCAATCTAGAAGACGATTGCTTTATCCCTTGGACGATGTGAACTTTGAAGACGGTAGCCTCTGAAGTTGAAGGCAAAAGCCTCGGAAGAATGCAGCAGCACTTGGGCAAGAACTCCTGAACTCTCTGATATTTCTGAACTTTTATGTCTGATCCCCTTGAATGAAGACTTGAAACTCTATTTATAGAGTTCTGGAAATAACTAATTTTTAGTTATTCTGAATGGCGCAAGTTGGATTGCGCAGGAACTGGATTATGCAGTATCAGATTGCGCAGGCAGTTGTCTGGTCGTGGGCCAACTGTCTTGGACACATGGCATCATTTGATTGAAATGCGCATGATCGTGTAAAGACGGTTGCCACGTAATGAGCAATTGATGGCATGAATGCTACGTGTACTTTTGTCAGTTGTCATGATGAAATGCGCAACCTGGATTGCGCTGACTTTGGATTGCGCTGAGATAGATTGTGCTGGACTGGATTGCATAGGCACTGGATTGCGCTGCATGTACAGCTGTCCTCGAGCGCTGTGCGGCACAATAAACGAACAGTCTCCTCGTTCTTCGTGCTGTCAGCTGTCAGAAGATTTGATTGTGTCAGATAATGATGATATGGCCACGTCAGCTTGCACAGTTGAAAGTGTGCGCAATCTAGTATGCGCAATCTGAATGATGTGCAATCTGATGTCTGCACAGTTCATTTGAAAGTTGTATTTCTTGATTTTCATAATTTTGTTGATGGGTGCAACTTGATTTTTTAGGACCTACAAGACCTCCTTCAAAGTTTTTGAAAGTTGAATTTATTCAAAATTTCGAAATACTTTGAATTTTGAATTTTAATTCAAGTTGCGCATGAGCTGTTTGCGCAATCGGATGAATCGACTCCTACTTTTTCTGTACAATTTATGGCGGCCGTTCTCCTTTGAAAAACTATAAATAGTTCTCCATTCTCTCACTGTCATTCTTTACTTGCTTTCGAATTTTCAAAAGAGAAACTTCTTGAGCTTTCCCGATTCTCCTCATCGATCTCCATGGCCCCAAGCGATCCTCCGCCGCTGCCAAGGGCAAGGCCCCCGCCGAGTCTTCGGCTAGGGTTGCGCCCCGTCCTTCTCGACATGAGACTGTGCATCCCGCTTTGCTAGGTATATGACTCAATCGAAAAACTCTCTTTAGGGTTCTTCGACTTCACTGATCTTCAAAATCCATCTCTTTTTAGAGATGTGATCATACTGCGCCACCCTCTTTAGGGTTTTGGTTGCATGAACTAGTTATTCTTTATTTTTATAAATAATATCTTCTTGCACAATCGGTTGAATTATACTGGCAAAAGTCAGCACAATCGGCTGATTTGTGCAAGCTTTATCAGCGCAATCTGATAGTTGCACAATCTGACGGTTGCGCAGTCTGATTGTCGCACAATCTGATGGTTACGCAATATGATGGTTGCGCAATATGATGGTTGTGCAGTCTGATGACAAAATTTCTGACTTTGATTTGTACTGATTTGTGATTTTTCTATTTGATGCAGTTGACACCAGAGAAGATCCTGAATACGAAACTTTTGTTGGAACTTTAGCTGAACCAAATTTCAAAGAAGACTTATCTTATGTTAACTTTCCATAATATGCCCTTCCGTCTTCTCGTCAGACTATTTTGATAGCACAGAATAACGAGACTCTGCTAAGTCTGATAAACGGACAGCCTTTGCAATCAGTTGACGCTGTCATCCATAGGAAGCCTATGTTCCTCTTCGAAGATGCTATTGATAAAAGTTCTCAACCACGACCTAGAGTTGAATTGAGAACTTTTCAATGGAAGGAGAAATTGATCAAATTACCAGACCTAGCAAGATGTCTTCCTCTGGCAAGGTATGCTCATACGAGCCATCCAAGGAGAATGGAATGGGACATCACTCCTTTGCAACAGACACGGACCGGAAGGATCTGTGTTAAGAAAGGTCCGAACAACCGGGACATGTTCTACAGTTCTTCCGAACGTCACAGCACTTTGTTGAGGGGGTTGAAACCAGGTTGTATTCCCCCAGAGAACTCGTCTTTGCTACTACCGGTAAGGACACCGATTTTTGCCAATGAATATGCCAAAGCAGAGGGAAAATATCCGGATCAAGACATCCGGTTGACAGGTCTGGTGAACCCAGACATCAAAAGATGGAGCTGTATAGCTAACTGGATACTGGTCCAGTTTGAAGATAAACTCAGAGAAATTGAGCTGTATCATACGGTACACGCCACTGTATACGGCTTCTTTCCAAATCCTCATCTGTTCTTGGCTCTGGCAGAGAGGTACAACTACCGGACAGGGACATTTATGATGCCTCTTGGAGAGATGGGCTTGGCTCTACATGAGATGAAGTACATCTCATATTTACCAATGGGTGATTTGCCTTATGAGGAGTGCGTCCCGACTAATGACGAATTAGATAGACTTCGTCGAGAGAACCCAAAGATGGTAGAAGTATTTGATGAGCTTTTATGCCATTATAACATATGCTCGTTGTATTACCAAAGCGGCTCTTCTGGCACGTGCTATTCGTCTAAATGGTTGACTTATCTTTTTCTCAACCACATTATTGAGAAAAAGACAAAATATCATGACTCTTGCAATCCTGATTTCTTCCAACCCTTCAGTAATAGTGAAGTGCTAAAGCTGATGGAGGAAAATAAGAGGATGGATATCAGAGTTGAGGATGAACATCAATATCCTCCTCTTAAGGCTGGAGAATTCGTAGAGAGCTTCATAAGAATGGGCTACAGGTCTATGTCCAAACAAGCCCAGCTAGCAGGATGCTTGACGTACTGGCTACGTCGATTCGTTATGCCTGGAGCCAGTGCTGTAGACCGCTTTCATCGCGGTGTTCTTTTTGCAGCTGTCCGGTTAGTCTTCGGCTACCGGATGGACTTACTTTCAGCGATGACCTGCAGTATAAACGCGGGTCTTCGTCTATATGTTGATCTTATGATCAAGTACAAGGGTGATAAGGTGAACTTCCCCAGATTGGAGTTACCTTACACTTATTTATTCGGATGGTTGCTCTTGCATCATCCATCATTGATGAATCCTGCCATGGGAGCAGTTGGTGGCAGTTTTCTACGCAGATTCTCACAGAGCAGATGGATATATACTAGTTTGAGGGACTGCAGAAGAACTCTGAACCTCGGCAAAGGATGGAATTTTCTTTGCACTCCTCCTCCAACCGGCTATGAGCACATGGCAGCAAATCTGATCGACCTGGGGAGGCAACCAATATGTCGGGTATCTTTTGAATGGCTGAAGACAATCAGGCCATCCCATCTAGTATATAGATTTGAAGAAGAATGCTTTCTTGAACCTTATCTACCGAGCCGCTTCGTTTGTCAGTTTGGATATGACCAGTTTCATGTAGGTAACGCCATCACGTGCCTACAAGGAAAGGGTTATTTGATCGATGGTGCCCGGGCCTGGGCTTACTATAATGCTCGAGACACAAAGACTGTGTTCTCGATGCCCAATAGAATTGATGCTGGTCCAAGAATGCTGTATACTTATTCACAGTTTTATACAGCTGTAAATATATTTGCTGAAAACTATAGCCTTGTTGATAGTTTTGCAACAGCAAATCGTCTGAAGAGAAAAGCAACTGACACATTGGCTCCAAATAACGATGAAGAACATGAGCCAATAGACGATCCCTTAGAAGCTTCCAGGGAAGTCAATTTCCCTGAGGAAGTTAACCAGCCTTTAAGAATCTCTCTGAAGGTTGTTAAGTCTCCAGTTAAGGAGAAGAAGAGAAGAAGAGAAGAGCCTTCTTCTCCTGCTATGAAGAAGAAATTGATCTTGGAACATTCTTCTGAGAAGGTTACCACCAGATCGCAATCCAGATAATTGGCTGAGTCCACTCGAGATGAAGCCGCTACACCGACTTCCGTTCAAAAACAAGCCGATGTAGTAAACATAGAGAGCCCTGAGAGGCCTCTACATAGAAGGAAGAAGCTGGCTCATAGAAGACAGAAGATAACAGTTTCTCCTCCGAGGCAAATTTTATCTTCAGTAGTGATGAATGCCATGGCTGGAACCACCCTACCATCTCCTACCCCTGTTTCTGAGTCTGGGCATAAAACTTCTAGTCCAGAATGGAAGGAAGAGATCGAACAGAATGAAGAGAGAAATGAGGCCGTAGAGCCTAGAGAAAATATTGCTGAGACAGAGCATGAAACTTTGCCATCCCCTTTACCGATGATGGACACTTCTCAACCTCCTGCTACACCGGGAGCAACCCTCGAGGAAGAGGATCGTTTGATGATCGAAGCTTTATATGACTGTGACTTCGGTTATCAAGAAGAAACTGATCATGCCGCTGTTGCTACTAGTGAAGAGGCTCCCGAGGACAGCGAGAACGAGGAGAGCACCTCATCAGAAACTGTTGATGAGACACAAAATCCGGAAGAAGATGTTGAGATCCAGATATCTCCTCGAGCTATTGATGACACTCCGACTCCTGAAAAGAAGGCTGAGGTGCCGATATCTCCAGAGAAGATTGCTGATGAAGAAGTGAATTTGGAGGAAACTCCAGTTGCTGCTCTCGAAGGTATTGTAATGAAATTAGCGATCTTCTTTTAATAAATAGCTTGATAGCTAACATCTTTATTCATATCCATACAGAACCCGGATCTTCTCCTGCTCCTCCAGCATGCATGGACATAGTACTGGTGACGACAATTGCTAGTAGCAGTCGCCATTTATCCTGTGGCTCCGAAGCAGGAAGTAGTCAGGCGATAGTGTCTGAAGCTACTTCAGCTCAGCTAGAATCTGTTCCAACAGATGATAGGCCTGTTGCTGGATCGAACCATGGTGAGACTGTTTTCACTTTTGATTCTCTTTGACAATAGCAAATGACAGGCAAAATGACAATATTTAATTTTGCAGAGGAACAACCAGGAGGAGCAACTAGCTCCACTCTAGTTCCCTTATTCAAAGAGCCTACTGTTCGAGAAACTGAACGTCTTGCTGCCTCGTCATCAACATGAGTTGTTGCGACTCCTGGTGCTCTGGCGATTAATCAGCTTGTCATCCAATCATTCACCAAATGCTTCTTCGAGTCCTTGGGGCCTTTGATCAATAGAATGATGGACAAAGAAGACGCTGATTTTTATATGGTTAGAGGTCCGACCTCTTTCTTAGTAAAGGCCATCCGGGAGCAAGGTGACGAGCCCCAGGCTACTTTCCTTGACCACATATTAAATGAGCTGGAAGCTTCAATAAAGAACTATAAAGAGCTCAATAAGGGGGAAGTAGAACCTTTAGTGCAAGAAGAGTTTGAACAGATGGCTCAGGCAGCTGCAGTTGAAAGAGTGAACTTCCAGAATCTCTTGGATGCCTATTCTACTAAATCTGCTGAGTATAATTCCAAGTTGGAATCGATGATCTCAACTGCTGAGAGAAAAGAGAGAAGGATTGCTGAGCTGAGAGTGGAGATTGCTCGTCTCCAAGAGGAACTGGAAAATGAAGTTACCGAGCATCAGACTGCAGTCCAACAAATTGGTACTCTAACTCAGGAAAGAGACGAGTATGTAGCAGCTCATGATGCTGAAATCACTCGCCGAATGGTAACCATGCCCACTTTTAATGAAGAATCTGGGATAGAAGAGGCCAGGAGGAGAGTGATGGCATCTCGCGAAGAACGGTTGCAGATTCTGAAACAACAGATTGCTAATCTGATGATGCCTCCGTCTCAGTAGAAAGAACATCTTGTATCTTCTTGTCTTTCTTTATGCTATGCATGTAATGTCTTAAATTTTGATCAATAAAAGACATTTTGTTGTGGCTCTATTATTTCTTGTATATCTTATTCAGATATAAATAATAGCGATAGAAAATATATTCAGAGGTGCAGGACATGATATATTTTTCGATGATTTTGTAGAAAATAATTATATTTATTATATCTGCTCAGAGGTAATATAGACGTGACAGAATATAATTTGTCGAATATTATTATTTCAAAATAGACAACTTAATCGAAGACGACAAGTTGCTGATATGGATAATGAACGAAAAAGGTGTGAATGAAATAAATGAACGAAATGAATCGTCAAGATGAACGAATGGACCGTCAAATAAATTGAATGAACGGGTGAACCGTCAGATGAATATAATGAACGGATGAACCATCGTATGAATGTAATGAACGGACAAACCGTCGGGTGAACGTAATGAACGGACAAACCGTCGGATGAATGTAATGAACGGACTAACCGTCGGATGAATGTAATGAACGGACGAACCGTCGGATGAATGTGATGGTGAAACGAACGGGCAAACCGTCAGATGAATGTGAACGGGTAAACCGTCAGATGAATGTGAACGGATGAACCGTCAGATGATAATAATGAACGGATGAACCGTCAAATGAATGTGAATGGGTGAACCGTTAGATGATGATAACGAACGGATGAACCGTCGAATGAATGTGTTGTTTCGTTATTTTGAGAATTTCTGTCTATAAATAGAACAGAAATCTGGAAGGAATGATCATTTTCACTTTTCAACATAAAGATGTCGTCCGGAGATGCATCCAAGAAGGCTGAAGTCACCCCAAAAGTTGGAGCGGGCTCTGAAGAACGTACTGCCGATCCAATTCAGCCAAAGCAAGCAGAAGTAGGCGAAGGTTCGTCTGCACCCAACCCACCGCGGGATATCCTGGACTTCTTGCTTGAACCAGGAAAGACTGAAGAGGAGGAGGCTATGAGGATGGCTGCTTGCAAGTTCCTGATAGGCTCGAGCAAGGATGTTCTCGACTTTTTTGCTGATTATGTCTTTGATAAGGATGGCAGTGGTCCGCGTCCAATGTTGAGAAGGATGATAGCGACATTCCTTGATATCATGTAACATCATTTATGATGAAATAAAATTCAAACTTTATTTATGAACTGTCTAATCTTATTTACATAAAATCTCTGTTACATTTATACATAATATTTCTTGAGGAATTTGCCATTGATAGGCATCATTGTAACTCGACCATCCAACTCTAAAAGTTGATAAGCTCCATTTGAAAAGACTTTGCTGACAACGTAAGGTCCTTCCTACTTTGCATCGAACTTACCTTTGATCGAGTAAGTCATAGTCATGGGACGTCTTACTGTTAGAACAAGTTCTCCTTGCTGAAAGACTCTGACTTTAACTTTGCGGTTAAAAGTCTTCAATATGCGGGCTTGATACAACTCAATATGTTATTGAGCCAATAGCCGCTTTTTATCGAGTGCTTCTAACTCTTGAAGTCGAAGAAGATCATTATTCTCTATAGTAAGTTCATTAGCAATGGCGATCCTTAAAGAAGGAATTTGAAGTTCCAGAGGAAGAACTTCTTCACAACCATACACCAAAGAGAAAGGTGTAAAGCCTGTGGGATTGCGGACCGTAGTTCGATAGGCCCAAAGACATTCACCAAGCTTTTCACTCCAGTTTCATTTGTTAGTAGACACAAACTTCTTAAGGAGCTTGATGATAGTTTTGTTGAAATCTTCAGCTAAGCCATTAGCGGCAGGATTGTAGGCTGTCGACGCAACGTTGTCAATCCTTTGATCATCGCAGAATCTCGTGAACTTCTGGCTGATGAATTGTGGTCCATTGTCATGGATGATTCGTCGAGGTACACCAAATCGATAGATGATATAGTGTTTGACCAAGTTGATGACACTGCTGGTCTTGACTTCATCCAGAGGTATAGCTTTAGCCCATTTGGAGAAATAGTCGGTTATTGCCAGTATAAACCGATGTCCTCTAGAAGAAGGAGGATTGATAGGACCTATAATGTCCATGCCCCAAGCTTCAAAAGGCCAGGATGCAGCCGTCGGATATAAAAATTCTGAAGGTTGATGAATAAAATCTGCGTGGATTTGACAAGCTCGATATTTCCTTGCATAATCGATGGCATCAGATACCATAGAGGGCCAGTAGTAACCCATACGTCGGATACGATCCTGTAGCTTAGGACCGGGTTGATGTGCTCCCAGACACCGTCGTGAGCCTCACGCAGTACTTGTTTTGCTTCATCACCAGCAAGACAGCGCAAGAGTAAGCCGTCATAAGTTCGTCGATAGAGAGTCTTAGTGGTCTGATTGTAGTAAAATCGTAGAGACCTTCGACGAATACTCGTAGCTTCTTTAGGATCTTCAGGGAGTATGTCATGAACTACGAAGTTGATGAAGGGAGCTCTCCAATCTTCACTGATAACATTGGCTTCAGTAAAATTACTGAATTCAATATTACAATTATTTTCAATGCAGAACAATTCCCGATTAGAGATGACTACCACCTGTTGTCTTTTGATAGGAATAGCTAAGACTGCTGCAAGATTAGCCAAAGCATCTGTCTCAGTATTGCAAGCTCGGCGTACATATTCGATGAAGAAGGCTTTGAATGATGTAGCCATGTTGATTGCCGCTTCAAAGTAAGGTACTAGATCTTGATGGCGAACTTCATAGGTCCCTCTAACTTGATTAACAACCAACTTGGAATCGCCATAGACTTCAAGATACTCGACGTCAAGTTATTTGGCTAACTGGAGGCCAATGAGTAGAGCATTGTACTCTGCTACATTGTTAGAGCAAGGCTCATCTAGGGAGTATGCTCTTTGGATAGCTGACCCGTCCGGAGAAACAAGGACAACTCCAACTCCTGCGACGATGGCACCATTGGGTCCAATTCTGGATGCACCGTCAAAGAATAGGTGACAAGTAGGAAATTCTTCAGAGACTGCATTAGATTCCAAAGTCTCGTCTGGAATTTCATCATAGAGTTGGGATGTTTCTGGAACAGGATGAGCTGCTAAGAAATCTGCCAGTGCTTGACCTTTGACAGATTTTTGAGGAACATATACCATGTCATATTGGGCTAGCAGAATGGCCCATGTAGCCAGTCGAGAATTGAGTGTGCTAGGCTTCTTCATGAGTACCCGAAGAGGATTAACTCGGGATATGACATGAATAGTTTGGCCAATGATATAATGCCGAGTCTTTTGAACAGCAAACATGAGAGCTAGGCATTCTTTTTCGACAGGACTATAACGGTGTTCAGCACCAATCATAGTACGACTGAGACAATAGATAGCTTGTTCATGACCTTCTTTGTTCTTTTGGGCAAGTAAAGCACCCAATGAATGGTCCATAGCACGGACATATATTAAGAATGGTATGCCTGAAATCGGTGGCACCAAGACTGGTGGATTCATGAGATACCGCTTGATATCGTCAAATGCTCGTTGATATTCTTCAGTCCAAACGAAAGACACACCCTTCTTCATAAGTTGAATGAATGGTCTGCAGCGTCCCGACAGATTCGAAATAAATTTTCTGATGTACGCAAGTCGACCTTGAAATCCTCGTAGCTCTTTTAGGTTGCGTGGAGGACGCATCTCTTGAATGGCTTTGATCTTCTCGGGATCCACATGTATACCCTTAGAGGTAATGACAAAGCCGAGAAATTTACCACTAGAGACACCCAAGAATGACTTGGTGGGATTTATTTTGAGTTGATGTTGGCGCATGAGATTGAAGATAGTTCTCAAGTCTTGGATGTGATCTTCCTTTAGACGACTTTTGACAGCAATATCGTCAACATAGCATTCGACAGTCTTACGCAGATAATCTCGAAAGATGGTACTCATGGCTCGTTGGTATGTTGCACCAGCGTTTTTGAGACCAAATGGCATCACAGTATTGCAGTAGACTCCACGAGGAGTGCAGAAAGAAGTATGCTTTTCATCTTCAGGATTCATCCGAATCTGATTGTATCCGGAGAATTCTGTTGACACAAAGTCACAGTCAACCAAATATTGATAACATTGACTAAATAATACTTGTGATAATTCAATACGACACACGACGACTTCATCCAGTTCAAGCCAGACGACAGCTCATTTTTGTAAATGCGAGTCAATTTTCGAGTTTGTACTTTTATATTTTTTGAGTCTAGAATGATTTTAAGCTGAGTTATGCTGGGCTCTTGAGACTCAACCCATAACCTATCCAAATCCATAAAGCTCCATATCCAAAATCAGCCACTGGACCCTTGGACCCATTCTGTGCTCTGGAGACAGAGTTCGAGCCGAACTCTGCCTCCACACAGATTTTGGGCCGAACTCTGTCCCCTAAAAATCAGTACCCTAATTTTTAGGGCTTGCTGGTTGCTAGTTGTCCAACAGCCAAATATTTGAAAATTCCTACCAGAATTCTGGCCAAATTCTGCCTGATAAAAACATATAAATAGGCCAAGAATTCTCTCATTTTCAATCATCCAATCTTCTCTTCTCTTCTCTCCTAAGCTCAATATAAGCCATACCCTTCTTCATATACTAGCCACAAGTTTTCTAAGTCTCGAGTGCTCAGCATCTCTCAGTTATGAGTCTTGTGCAAGAGTTCAAGAAGTAGCTTAGAAAATTCCAAGCATCGCCACTGCGATCCATTGTAAGAAGTTGACGTGCTCTTCTGAAGTAAAGGCACGAGGTGTAACTACTATTTCACAAATAATAGATTTAATCCTGAGCTAGAGTTCTCAGGCCTGGACTAGTCCTCCAGGAGGGAAACAAGGTTAAAATCGGCTGTGTTTGCATATGCTCTTTTGCTCCTTATTTATTTTCCGCATTTACTCTGATTAATTTTAGATTGTGAAAGAGTTGAATTTTTTATTGGCTATTATTAATATAACTCTATTCACCCCCCTCTAGAGTTGCCATCTGTTCTTCAATTGGTATCAGAGCTCTGTTCTCTTTACAAGGACTTATATCCTAGAGCTGATCCATGGCAACCACACAATCCTTGATTTCCAATCACGGTAAAGGACAGTCCACTCATAGGCCTCCCCTATTTGATAGAACTAACTACACGTATTGGAAAACAAGGATGAGTTTTTATCTCAAGTCGCTAGACTTTGACC
This sequence comes from Iris pallida, assembly GCA_029216955.1. NCBI lineage: Eukaryota > Viridiplantae > Streptophyta > Magnoliopsida > Asparagales > Iridaceae > Iris > Iris pallida. The sequence goes on along the minus strand of JANAVB010015328.1, from coordinate 23,840 downwards.
TGTGGACTATCGTCACTGATGGTTACAAAAAGCCCGCCAGGATAGTTGTTAATGGTGATCTTGTTGAAAAATCACATGACAAATATTCTGACGAGGAGAAGAAACAGGAAACTCTAGACGCGAGAGCTATTAATGCTTTATTCTGTGCTATAGACGGGAATGAGTTCAACAGGGTATCTACATGCACCACATCTCACGAAGTATGAAAACTTCTAGAAGTGACGCATGAAGGAACCACCCAAGTCAAGGAATCAAAGATAAGCCGTCTCACTCAAGAATACGAGGCTTTCAAGATGAAGCCAAACGAGACGATCACGCAAATGTTCACAAGATTCCTCGACATCATCAACCCCCTGTCTTCGCTTGGGAAGCAATATTCAAATCACGAGAAGATTCGCAAGCTACTTAGGAGGCTACCAAAAATTTGGAACCCTAAGGTGACAGCCATCATAGAAGGAAATGATCTCACAACCATGTCTATGGAGACCTTGATGGGAAAGCTAATGACTCATGAGCTTGACCTCAAGGACTTCGAAGAGCCTGCTCCTAAGGCTAAGGAGATCGCTCTCAAAGCTCACCGACGGAGGGCTGAACCCAAAGAGACAGATGATGACAACTCAGAAGATGATGATCAAGCCCTCATGGTTCGCAACTTCAAGAGATTCCTTCGCTTCAATCGAAGAAAGAAGGAACCACAAGAAGATGGAGAAGAAGAGCCAACCTGCTACGGTTGCAAGAAGACTGGACACGTCCGAAAAGATTGTCCATTCTTGAAGAAGAGCAACCGCTATGAGAAGCCATACAAGAAGACCTCCTCAAAGAAATATGCCAACACAAGCATTTGGCATGAAAGCGAAGCTAGTGACTCCGAGGAAGAAAAGAACTCTCCTCAAGATATGGCTAATGTGTGCCCAATGGCGACGTCCGACAAGGTATCAAACGAAACTCTTGACGACTTCACTTTTGATAAACTTGGCGATGCTTTCACCGATTTACTTAGTGATCACAAAAAGGTCATTGGTAAATACAAACATGCCAAGGACAAAATCAAAAGTCATGAAGTAGAAATACAAAGACTTTCTCTATTACTTGATAACATTAGAGACACTTCACCCACGGATGTCACTGATGAGGTATCTAAGCTTAAAATAAGCTTACATGATGCCGAAGCACGTATTGAACAACAAACACAAGAAATCACAACACTCAACACGGAGCTTGCAGAAGAAAAGAGCAGACACAAGATTGCTATTACCAAGATGCGTGGTTTGAATGCTAAGATTACTGAATTGCAAGTTGTCTCTAAGAAACTAGAGACTAAATTGGGAAAACAGGTTGCTCAACCTCAAACCCAATCACATGAGACACACACAAAGCATGACACCACTCATACTAGTCAACCACGTCATCCTCATGCTGCTCACAATCATGCTTATGTGTACACACACTTTCACAAAGGACACAAACCACATGTACGTAGAAATAATCATCATATGTCACAAAAATATCATGCTTACAATCATCACCATATTGCACAAAGACACAATCAACATCACTCTACATATAAATATCATCATGCCATGCCATATAGACAATATCATCATGCCATACCATATAGATAATATCACCATGCCACTCCACATAGTCATCATCACCATGCTGAATCTACATATCATCACACTTCTCCTCATTATTCTGCTTATAGACATCATCAGCATGCTCCTAATATAAATAGGAATGCTACATGTACTTATTGTGGTTTACATGGACACATTTCACCACAATGTAGAATTAGAAGATTAGTAGATAGAAAGATATATGCATGGTTTCCAAAAACTAACTCTTCAGGACCCTCAAGAACTTGGATACCAAAGGTCACATCTACTCTTGATGTAGGTGGACCTTCCCTCCTCAACTAAGAGTAAGTGGATTCTCGATAGTGGATGCTCGTGACATATGACGGGAGACGCAAATCTTTTCGCATCACTATCGATGAAGAGAGAAGGATATGTATCCTTCGGCAATAACCTAAAAGGTTATATTATAGGTAATGGTATTATTGGTTATCCTTCCTCTCCCGTAATAAAGGATGTCTGCCTAGTGACCGAGTTAAAGCATAACCTGCTCAGCATCAGTCATCTTGCTGACCATGGTTATGACATTAACTTTGGACAAAACAAATGCCTTATTTATGATAGGTCAACATGAGACATTACTTTTGAAGGGGTAAGAGAGGACAATATTTATATTTTCTATTTGTCTATAGATACTAACAATGCAGGTAGATGCCTATATGCTCATAAAGATGAACGGTTACTATGGCACCAGCGTCTTGGTCATGCCAATATGGATACTATATCCAGGCTATCGACCAAGAAGCTAGTTAGAGGCTTGTTCGACATCACATTCAAAAAGGACACCGTATGTGCCGAATGTGAGTTGAATAAGGCAACCAAGTCATCTTTTCATTCCATAAACTCTGTAGCACTACTAGACCCTTGCAACTACTCCATATAGATTTATTTGGCCCTAGTAGAGTAGCCAGTCTTGGTGGAAAACTCTATGCATTTGTTATTGTTGATGACTTTTCAAGATTTACTTGGATTTTCTTTCTTACTTATAAAAGTGATGCTATTTCGGTTTTTAAGATTTTTGTCAAGAAGGTTCAAAACGAAAAAGGCTACATGATTACTCGAATCCGAAGTGATCATGGAGGCGAGTTCGAAAATTCTGATTTTGAAAAGTTTTGTGATTCCAATGGTTTTGATCATGAGTTTTCTTGTCCAAGAACTCCTCAACAAAATGGTGTTGTGGAGCGGAAGAATAGGACTCTTGGCGATATGGCTAGAGTCATGTTGAACAAATTTTCACTTTCAAAATATTTTTGGGCTGAAGCTGTCAGTACAACATGCCACATTTTAAATAGGGTACTTATTCGTCCTATTACGAAGAAAACACCCTATGAGCTTTGGTTTGGGAGAACCCCAAATGTTTCTTATTTTAGAGTTTTTGGCTGTAGATGTTTTATCCTTAACACCAAAGACAACTTAGCAAATTTGATGCCAAAGCTGACGATGGTATTTTCCTTGGCTATGCTGCCAAGAGTAAGGGATATAGAGTTTTTAACAAACGCTCATTAATTATGGAAGAGTCCAAAAATATGACTTTTGATGAATATAACAGTGCAGCAGCTACTCTTGATGATGATGTTGATGCATCAACGTCTACTCCAATGAACACCACAACCGAAACAAATTCTCTGGAAAGCTTGCCTAAGAAATTCTCTTTCAAGCCATCACATCCAGAAAATTTGGTAATCGACGAGGTTTCACGTGGAGTAACTACTAGATCATCATTAAGAGACTCTATTGCTAGCACTGCCTTTATTTCACAAATTGAGCCTAAAAACATTTTAGAAGCTTTCAATGATGAATTTTGGATTTCTGCTATGCAAGAGGAACTCAACCAATTCGAGAGGAGCCAAGTATGGGAACTTGTTCCTAGACCGGCTAATCACTCGATTATTGGTACTAAATAGGTTTTTAGAAACAAAGTGAATGAAGATGGTTCAGTCACACGCAACAAAGCTCGTCTAGTAGCCCAAGGATACAACCAAAAGGAAGGTATCGACTACGATGAGACGTATGCTCCTGTTGCTAGATTAGAATCCATTCGGATGCTTTGTGCATTTGCAAATTTTTAAATTTTTAAATTATTTCAAATGGATGTTAAAAGTGCTTTCTTGAATAGTTTTATTAAGGAGGAAGTTTATGTAAAACAACCCCCTGGCTTTGAAAATCACAAATTTCCCGACCACGTGTTCAAGCTAAAGAAAGCGCTGTATGGCCTCAAACAAGCCCCTAGAGCTTGGTATGAACGGCTAAGCAATTTCCTGCTTAAGAAAAGTTTTTCAAAAGGGAAAATTGACACTACACTTTTCATAAAATCTTTCAAAGACACTATTCTTCTAGTGCAAATATATGTAGATGATATTATATTTGGTTCCACTGATGAAACTCTTTGTCAAGATTTTGTCAAGTGTATGCAGATCGAGTTTGAGATGAGCATGATGGGGGAGCTCAACTACTTTCTTGGGCTGCAAGTCAAACAAATGTCAAATGGAACCTTCATCTGTTAGTCGAAGTATACAAAGGACATGCTGAAGAAATTTGACCTTGACAACGTCAAACCAATCAGCACTCCTATGGCTACTTCAACCAAACTTGAACCAGATGATAGTGGCAAACCCGTAGATCAACGTAAGTATCGAGGTATGATAGGCAGTCTACTTTATCTTACTGCAAGTCGCCCTGATATTATGTTTAGCGTTTGCTTGTGTGCTAGATATCAAGCAAATCCTAAGGAATCACACATGACCGCGGTTAAGTGTATCTTTCGATACCTTAAGGGTACGGTTACAGTGGGCCTATGGTATCCCAAGTCAACGACCTCATTGGTTACTCTGATGCTGACTTCGCCGGATGTAAGGTCGACCGTAAAAGTACGAGCGGTACGTGTCATTTATTAGGAAAAGCTTTAGTCTCTTGGTTTAGCAAGAAGCATAATTTTGTCGTACTATCCACAACAGAAGCTGAATACATCGTAGCTGGGCGTAGTTGTACACAAATTCTGTGGATAAAGCAAACCCTTGAAGACTATAATTTATCTTTCATGCATATTCCAATCTTTTGTGACAACACTAGTGCTATAAATTTGACTAAGAACCCCATTTGTCACTCACGCACGAAGCACATTAAAATTCGTCACCACTTTTTGCGTGATCATCAGCAAAATGGCATGATTAACTTAGAATTTATTGACACTGATCATCAGTTAGCAGACTTCTTTACAAAACCATTATCCGAAGAGCGCTTCAATTTTCTTTGTCGTGAACTTGGAATCTTAGATGAAGCTGTTGTAAATTAAGATAAACCTGCGTAAATATCGAGTATATCTTGATTATATTATGATGAACTTGCTATGGGTACAAGCCGAAAGGGTCCTTCTGATAACAAGGAGTAAAAGCCTAAGCGATACGGTGCACTAGTCCTCAGGACTACCGCTAGCTGGGATCCGGCCCCTGCAGCTAACCCATGGCAGCTTCAAAATATTGAATTATGATATAATTCCTTGTTTATTATATGGTTCATTTTCATTTATCACATGCTGAAACACTATTATTTCAATTTCATATTGTTGCTTCAGAATCAATTTCTATTATTCTTTTGTTTACTAATTGGGTCTTTCCTATCTGTATACTCATATCTTATATTGGTTTGTCTATTACTTAACCAATATTTTTCCTGTTTCTGTCTGATTCCCATTCTGCGACCAGGATCCAGAATTCGGGCCGAACTCTGCTCCTAGCAGAGTTCGGGCCGAATTCGGCCCGACTGTTCCAGAACCGGGAACAGCCCCAGCCGTTGATCAAAATGTTGATCCAATGGTCATTATTTGACCCGACCAAGAGAAACCCTTCCCCTATATTCGGTTTCTCTTTCATCTCCTTCCTTCTTACCACCTTTCCACCTTCTCAAACACAATTCTATCAAAACCCTAACCCTGCTTTCTCCTATTTTGTGCTCCATTCTTCCCCAAACTCAAGGAGAAGGCTTATTTTTCAATTCTCTTCCATAGTTCATCACTAGTTTGAGGTATAATTCCTTACTTTTCTATATCTCAATTTCTTTCATTATCTATTGTGTTATGGCCCCTCGTCTGTTCAATCGCGGAAAGAGACATCGGACAGAGGGAGCATCCTTGTCGAATGCTCCTCCACGCATTGAGCCGCCCGTTGTACCACCCGTTGTACTGGCCATTGAACAACAAATCCATCCGTTGTTTAATCCTCCATGTCCCAATGATCCAAACACTTACGACGACCGAATTTTTGTATCACTAGACGCCTCAAATGATTGGTTTAGTGATTTTCGGACACGTCCAGTATTTGCGGGACACCCCATCAATTTTACTATTTTCTCACAATATGATGCACTATTTCATGACCTTTGTCTCGATGAACTCGTTACTTCTAATTCGGTCATTTATCGTAGTGCCATTCAAATGTTTTACTGCAACTTGACCCATAATCACACTCATAGTTATTCACGAGTTGCGGGAATTGATATATCCTTTGATGATTTTGAACTGGCCGAATATCTTGAGCTTCAAGAGCCAATTCTTGGGAAAAGCTTGTTGAAGCTAGATCCTTTATCTTTTCCGAAGGGATGTTACTAGAGAGCTTCAAGGACGACCTGTGTAGCCCTAACACACGTCCTCGTAAGCTTTTGGCAAAATTCCTCAATCCTTATTTCTATGAGCTTTATCGGATCATTTTCAACACCATTCTACCCAAAGCGGGTTGTACCGATGAAGTCACTTATTTTGAGATCTCAGCATTGTACCATCTCTACTTCCATGTTCCCTTTAACCTTCCATGCACAATGATGGATTGGATGATCAACTGTAGGAAGAAACCAAGATCTTTGGTTTATGCATTATACCTTCCTATGATCTTTCGTGCGTTCCATGTACCCCTTGATGAGTGTCCATTCCTACCTGCCCCTGCCTTTCTCTCTAAGGCAAGGAGGCTTCAGGCGGCCATCGGCTCACCAGTAGTGTCTGAACATTTTGATGATGAGCCAGAGGCCCCTCCTCTCGGACAGGATCCTCCTCCTCCTCCGGCCACTCTTGAGTCTCTTCAGGCCATGCTCCGAGATCGCTTCACTTTGGAGGACGATCGATGGACTCAGCTGGACTATCGGACTACCTTGCAGATGAGTACTATCAGCAACTCGCTGCATGATATTCGGTATTCCATGTCTCGTCATCCTTCCATGCCCATTCCTATGGAGCGAGACCCAGGTCGTGAGGGATTCCGTATCGATGACCCTTGGGTTCGTCGCTACATGGATCCGGATACGGCTTTTGTGGACCCACGTCGCTCCTTTACTGATGCTTCGGACGACGCCGGGCCCTCTCATGCTCGATGATGGATATTTACTACTTGTGATGCTGCTACTGAGGATCTTAGATTATATTTATGCATTTTTCTTTAGTTACTTTTATGGACTTGATTTGTAGTAGACTTCTTATGAGTTGTGCTTTTGAGACTTTGGCAGTACTATTATCAGTTTCTATGTCATTATGACTCTTGGTTATTATCTTAGTTTATATGCAGTTTCCTCTCTTTTTGGTGTGTTTGCCAGTTATTCTTTATATATCTCATATTGCTAAATGCCAAAAGGGGGAGATATGTGTATATTCTGTTCTATTTGTTGGTTTATATGTGCTTTTGGAAGAATATTATTAACAGGCCAACAAGATTCACAGCATTGTTTATGGGAGAGCTATTCTTAAGCTCGGCACTAATTATGGGGGAGCTATGTCGTTATATGTGTCCAGGTATGGATATTGAATATACAATTATTATTTTGTCAATTATCAATATGGGGGAGATTGTTGACACAAAGTCACAGTCAACCAAATATTGATAACATTGACTAAATAATACTTGTGATAATTCAATACGACACACGACGACTACATCCAGTTCAAGCCAGACGACAGCTCATTTTTGCAAATGCGAGTCGTTTTTCGAGTTTGTACTTTTATATTTTTTGAGTCTAGAATGATTGTAAGCTGAATTATGCTGGGCTCTTTAGACTCAACCCATAACCTATCCAAATCCATAAAGCTCCACATCCAAAATCAGCCACTGGACCCTTGGACCCATCTGTGCTCTGGAGACAGAGTTCGGGCCGAACTCTGTCCCCTAAAAATTAGCACCCTAATTTTTAGGGCTTGCTGGTTGCTAGTTGTCCAACGGCCAAATATTTGAAAATTCCTACCAGAATTCTGGCCGAATTCTGCCTGATAAAAACCTATAAATAGGCCAAGAATTCTCTCATTTTCAATCATCCAATCTTCTCTTCTCTTCTCTCCTAAGCTCAATATAAGCCATACCCTTCTTCATCTACTAGTCACAAGTTTCCTAAGTCTCGATTGCTCAGCATCTCTCAGTTAGGAGTCTTGTGCAAGAGTTCAAGAAGTAGCTTGGAAAATTCCAAGAATCGCCACTGCGATCCATTGTAAGAAGTTGACGTGCTCTTCTGAAGTAAAGGCACGGGATGTAACTACTATTTCACAAATAGTGGATTTAATCCTGAGCTAGAGTTCTCAGGCCTGGACTAGTCCTCCACGAGAAAAACTAGGTTAAAATCGGCTGTGTTTGCGTATGCTCTCTTGCTCCTTATTTATTTTCCGCATTTACTCTGATTAATTTTAGATTGTGAAAGAGTTGAATTTTTTATTGACTATTATTAATATAACTCTGTTCACCCCCTTCTAGAGTTGCCATCTGTTCTTCAAATCCGTCCATGAAAGATATTCTTTCAAATCTACAGGTGTTGTCAATCATGACGTCCGTGATAGGGAGAGGAAATTCATCTTTTGGACATGCTTCATTAAGATCCCGGAAGTCGATGCAGACTCGAACTTTGCCGATTTTTTTTAGAACTGGGACAACATTAGCTACCCAATCAGGATGCTGTTCTTCTCGAATAAAGCCACAAGCGATGAGCTTCTTGACTTCATCGTCGATTGCGTCCATCATTTCTGGCCTGAAACGCCGTTGTTGTTTGACCGATTTTGCATTCGGCAAGATATTCAATTTGTGAGTAGCCACTTTAGGATCCAGTCCTGGCATGTCTTCATAGCTCCAGGCAAAGACATCAATGTATTCTTTAATTAGAAGAATTAATTCTTGTTTATCCGCCTCTGGAAGGTTCTTGCTGATGAATATTGGACGAGGTGACCCGCTCTCTCCTACATCAATTTGAACTAATTGATCTTCGGTAGGCGGTTCCCTTTGTTCGAATCGGAGTTCCCACTGGGTATCTATTTGTTGAGCCTAAGGATCTATTTCGGGATTTTCTTCAATATCCTCATCATATCCTTCTGGAAGTTCGACATAGACCATATTAGAAGATACAGTCAGCCGATGGACTTGACCGATACTGGTGTCAGAATCCCATGATCTGGAATCAGAAGAGTTCGAGCGTTCTTCACTATCAGATTCAGAGCCTGCTGGGGACAACACTGGAGGAGAAGTATATCCGAGACCTCTTTTAGTCATGCTGTAGTACATCTCTGACTTTCCTTTCGGAACAGCCGTACGGAGAGGAGTTCTCCGTCCTTTATCGTAGTTGAGGCCGCTCTTAAAGTCTTAACCCATCTTTCGGATGATGTCTTTTGATTGTTGACTGTAACAACGGAGTTGAAGATGCCCCGTGTCGTTGACTTTGCTATCATCCGTATAGCTAAATTGTTGTTCCGGTCCTTTACTAAAAAGTATTGGACTCTCGCCTTTCTTACGAGCGGGAACAATACGGTATGAATCCTTTGGGTGTTCAAATGAAACTTCAGTTTGAAGAGATAATACCACTCCCATTGTAAATGACTGAAAGCTATCTAACATATCCAAATAGCATTTAGTATGATAAATGACATCAGTATACTGGAAAGTAGATGCTTTTTCATTGATTTGTACACTTGTATTTACAGCAGAACCTTTAGCCTTAGCAGGCTTGGTCAGGTAAATTACAAGAGGGGGAGAAGAAGAACGTGGAAGAGGATTGGCTTTGTTACGACGGAGGTCGATAACAAGCGGCTCAGAGGAGGTGAGCTCCCTTTTCTCCTTGTTATGAGGTAGATCTATAACAAGTGGCTCAGAAGAAGTGAGCTGCTTTTTGTCCTTGTTACGACGTAAGTCAATAACGAGCGGCTCAGAAGAGGTGAGCTCCCTTTGATTTTGATCATCAATTGATTGCTTCTGAACTGGCAAGTGAATAGCCAGTGGCTTGGAGGATTGAGGACGAAAAACACGCCATTTGGCAGGAATGATAAGGGTGTCATTAGGCACTATTTCTTGCTCTTTTTCAGTATCCAGAGACAAGACAACCTTCATGAACTCATCCTTGTATATACGAGCATCGTTGCAATATGCTTCAACGCCTTTGAAAGGATAGAGATCAGCAACCTCCTTCTGTACCTCTCCATTGTCATCCACATATTTAAAATATTGATGGAGAGTCGAAGGGACAATGTTATGCTCATGCAGAAATGGTCTTTCCAGCAAAGCATTGTAGGAACAACCATGATTGTCAATGATGTAGAAGGTAACCTTTGTGCGAAGATTTTCTATTTGGAGTTTTAGGCGAATCTTGCCCAGAGGCTCACTCCTTCCCTGATTGAACCCGAGAATGGTGGTAATTGTACTAGAGAGACTATGTACTGGGATTTTCAGCGCATCCAACATTGTCTTTGGCATAATGCTGAGTGCAGACCCTGGATCTATCAGAATACGATCGACTTTCATCGAGTCGACATATCCTGTATAGTAGAGGGGACGGTCGTGCCTGTTGTCTTCCATCAACATGTCATCCTGTGTGAAAGTTATGTTTGGAATTAACTCCAATACGCTATAACAATGGAGGCAAGAGACTGGCTCTGCTTTTGGCTTCTTTAGAAGAGCTAAATAGGTTTCAGCTTGCATGAGAGCTTCGCTCAGAGTTTCTCGAGTTTCTTTAGAGAGGCGTAAGAGCTCAAAGATTGATAGCCGAGCCGGTGTATTGGCCAACTGAGCTAAAATATCAAAGTTGTAAGGCTTTTCAAGTCCAGAAGGAGATGCCTTCTTCAAAGGTTTGTCGAAGCGGACTTGCTGTTTGCCTTTGTCAGCGACCGTCGGTTTAGGAGGAATGGGTATCACAACCGGTGAGGAAGCAGTAGGAATATCCTCAGTAGAAGCAGGCTGTACTGGAGCAGGTTCAGAAGAAGAAGCAGGATTCTCTTGGGCTTCAGGATAATCCTTTAGATAAGCTTTCCCTGATCTGGTGCCCAGCAGGATTTCTTCATCAACTATGGGGTCAAAAGACACCATTTTACAAATCTTTGTCTTGTTCTTGTAACGGTCTTTCTTCTTGGAGGAAGAGTGAAGTTCGAACTCTGAAGCAAGATCTGGATGAATCCACATAATCTCGCCATTATCAAGAGACAAGGGGACAAGACCTTCACTTTATGGAGAAGGGAGATTCTCAATCTCAAGAGTAGCTTTGGGGATAGGAATGACACCACGTTGCACCATCTGGGGTGGAAAGTCACCGAATTGAACTGAGACCATGTTTGCGGTAACAGTCTTCTCGTCTTGTTGCAGAGTGACGACGCCAGCATTAACCAGCTCCTGAATTTTGCCTTTGAGCACATAACATGCTCGAGTGAGATGTCCGATGAACCTATGATAGACATAGTACTTGGGATGATCAGTCTTACCGACTTCATCGGGCTTCTTTGGATCTGGAAGTTGGATTTTATTGCTTTTGATTAAGCAATCAAAGATGCTTGTTGTGTCATTCTCGTCAAAGGAATATTCTACTTTAGGACGAGGTTCTCTCGGTGGAGGTGCTGAAGGAGTAGAAGTGGACGTAGGGGGAGCTACGTTAACCGCCAGAGATTCTTTGTTCTTGTTCAAATTGATGTTCAAAGTTTCTTTTGGTTTACGGTTGTTCTGGCGATTGCCACCACCTGATGTTTGATGTTCATCCCGGTCGGGGTTAGACATTTGTACCCCTAGCTGCTTGAATTTGTCGGCGCTAACTTCAGCTGTTTTAGCATTGACAATGAAGGATGGCCAATCTTGGAATTGAGTAGACCCTGTCCACATGCTAATGATAGGCAATAGATTTGCCTTGCAGGTGTCTATGGTGACAGCAGCCGGAGTTCCCAGAGGCATTTTTAAAGCTTCCCGACAGAATCTTTCAATAAAACTCTCAGCAGTTTCATTATGCCTTTGTTTGATTTTATTGAGGGCTGACATAGTCATGTCATTAATCCCCTCGTAAAATCGTTCCAAGAAGATTTGCTTTAAGTCAGAGAAGGAGGTAATACAACCATCGGGCAAGCTTCTATATCAATCGTATGCTACGCCAGCTAAACAACCGACGAATACTCTGGTAAGAAGAGCGTCATTTGGTTGAAGTTGGACAGTCATATGGGAGAAGTACTGCCATCAAACAACGAGATGGTTGGGATCTTGTACTTTAGAGGAAATGGAACTTCCTTCCATTCAACTGGGTAAGGCTGCTTGATCCCTAACCTTTGTAAGTTGTCCTTCTCCTTGAAAGCTTTGAACAGAGTTCGTAGGAGCTTCACAGCTTCATTGGCATCTTCCACTGATGTAGAAGGAGCAGGTTGAACCACGGTATTAGGAGGAGGAACAGCATGATAAGCACTACCCCTAGCACCTGACTGACTGGGTGTAGGTTGAACTTGTACATGAGGTACTGGAAGAGATGCTACCCCCAGCCCTACATTAACAGGCACCGACGATGCTATGATTTCAGGATTTGCAGGCGGTACGGTCGGTGGCACTGTGTGCTGGGCCACAATGATAGAATGTATACTTGCGACCATTTCTGCCATTGTCTTCAGCTTATCTTCTAGTGCAGCTATTCTTTGTTCTTGACTAGCTGAACTGGAAGCATCGGGATCTTCATTGACAACGTAAGCTGCCACTTCTCTGGGTACAGTGGAGGACACTGTCTGCTCTGAGCTTTCACTGTATGCATCATAGTCGGAGAAAGAATCATCTCCTGAGTGAGAAGAAAGAAGACGTTCAGAAGGATCTTGAAGATTCCTTTGACCGATTGTGTCTCGGCTTCGAGATCTGGTATGTTAGAATACTCCTTCAGAGGATTCTTGAGTAAATCCAAATACCGTTGGCTTGGCTTGCGAGGCTTCCCGTGTTTAGAGCACCTACCCCCAGTGTCTCTTGAAGTCATGTTGACGGAAGCGTACAGAACCTCGTCTTCATCTTCCGACATAGGTTCAGAGTTAGAAAAGTTCAGACGATCGAAGACAGATCGTCTTGTTGTCTGGCAACAACACTTGATGACCACTTTGTGATTGCAATGGTGTCCAAGTGGTTGTACTGGGGATGTTAAAATGTTGTCCCATTTTTGCTTGAGGTGTTCTCGGAGATCGGGAACAGCAACAGGACGAGCAAAAGTTCGAGTGATGTGTTCTTTGATAACATTCGGAACATGGTTCCGACTCTTTAAATGTTTCGTTCCCTGAGTGTACAGGAAAGTGCTCATTTAATTGGCATAGGTGTCCGGATTCTTGATCCTGGAAGTTTGCTTCTGATGATGTTTGGTCTTCGGCATTGGCTGTTTACGTTTCACCGAAGTTGGCCTGTTGAGATAAGTTCTTAGATAAGCAAGCCCACCCCCAGGGGTTTCCGTCTGAGACACCAGCAATTTTCCCTGTCTTGAGCGAGAGATCTTGAGGGTTGGAAGATCTTGGAATTCTGCTACCGGAGTAGGCAAGATACCTCTCTGATCAGCACACTTCCTTTTGGCAAGGAAAGAAGGAGAATCCTTGTGAGAAAGGGTCCTTGTACTGACTGGTGCCGGAGCACATTCAGATTGATCTTCAACGGTAAAAACCGAGGAAGACTGAGAGAAGACCAAAGGGCCTTTTCCTTTGTTTTGGAAAGAAGGGTTAGCTAAAGAGCGTTTCCCTCTGTTGTCTTCCAAGTTTTGAGACGAGGAAGTTTGAGAAAAGACCAAAGGACCTTTTTCTTTGTTCTGGAGAGGAGGAGGAATAGCCAAAAGACTACCCCCAGTGTATTGCGCAGGAGCAGCAGGGTGCTGGAGAGGAGCAGAGCTTTTCTCCTTGTTGTGAGAAAAGGAGAGATTAGCCAAAGGGCTGTCTCTCTTGGATTGTGCAGACACAGTTTGCGCATGAGTTGATGGCGCATTGGCAGATTGCGCATGAGGAGTCTTGGCAGAATGTCTTCTGGCCTCAACCAGAGTGGTTTACGCAGTAGGAGCCTTGTTGCCAGAGTGTTTGAGTTGTACTCTGGTTGCTGGAGTAGTGGACTGCGCAGGCAGGATAGCGGCCAACTGCGCCAGAGGAACAGGAGTCTTGCACTTTGACAGAGCAGCATATGATGTAGTTTGTGCACTGGCAACAGTATATTGTGCAGGAGTAGTAGAGGCAGATTATGCAATAGCAGATACAACAAACTGTGCAACTGTCTTAGCAGCAAGACATTAGACTGCGCAGCAGTCTTGGTGGCAGAATCAACAGACTACGCAGCAGTCTTTGGGATCCACACTGGGCGCACTTTACTTGTGGCAGAAGTTATCACAGTACGAGGAGTGGTCCTGGAGTTGATCATGGCTTCGTAGGCTGTCTGGTTGACCTTCACAACCAGCGTCTTCTGCGTCTTTCCGATAGACGCAACGTCATATTGAGTTGTCACTTCCTCGTCGGAGGAGAAAGTCGTCCCCAGCAGAGTCGCCATTTTGTTTGCAAAAACAAAAGTATGAAACTTTATTGATACAAACTTTGTAAAGATTATAAGAATTCTAGGAAAGTACAACTGTAGGAATCCAATCTAGAAGACGATTGCTTTATTCCTTGGACGATGTAAACTTTGAAGACGGTAGCCTCTGAAGTTGAAGGCAAAAGCCTCGAAAGAATGCAGCAGCACTTGGGCAAGAACTCCTGAACTCTCTGATATTTCTGAACTTTTATGTCTGATCCCCTTGAATGAAGACTTGAAACTCTATTTATAGAGTTCTGGAAATAACTAATTTTTAGTTATTCTGAATGGCGCAAGTTGGATTGTGCAGGAACTGGATTGCGCAGAATCAGATTGCGCAGGCAGTTGTCTGGTCGTGGGCCAACTGTCTTGGACATATGGCATCATTTAATTGAAATGTGCATGATCGTGTAAAGACGGTTGCCACGTAACGAGCAATTGATGGCATGAATGCCACGTGTACTTTTGTCAGTTGTCATGATGAAATACGTAACCTGGATTGCGCTGAGATGGATTACGCTGGACTGGATTGTGCAGGTACTGGATTGTGCTGTATGTACAACTGTCCTCGAGCACTGTGCGGTGCAATAAACGAACAGTCTCCTCGTTCTTCGTGCTGTCGACTGTCAGAAGATTTGATTGTGTCAGATAATGATGATATGGCCACGTCAGCTTGCGCAGTTGAAAGTGTGCGCAATCTAGTGTGTGCAATCTGAATGATGCGCAATCTGATGTCTGCGCAGTTCATTTGAAAGTTGTATTTCTTGATTTTCATGATTTTGTTGATGGGTGCAACTTGATTTTTTAGGACCTACACCTCACGGTCCAAAAAGATATGGTTAACGCTCGCGCATCTCATCCTCCCGCTCCCAGGTAGACTCTCCTGGAGAATGATGCCTCCATACGACGCGTACCAAAGGTATCACCTGGTTCCTCAGAACCTTCTCCCGTCGATCCAGTATCTCCACGGGCTGCTCTAGATAGCTGAGAGAAGGCCCAACCTCAATCTCCGAATGATCGAGCACATGGCTAGGATCAGCTACGTACCATCTCAACTGTGATACATAGAATACATTGTGGACCCCCACTAGTACAGGTGGCAAGTCTAGCATGTATGCCACGTCACCGACTCTCCCGCTAATAATGAAAGGGCCGATGAAGCGCGGGCTAAGCTTCCCGTCTCCACCAAAACGTATCGTATCACGAGTCGGAGATATCCTCAGGAAAACCTGGTCTCCAACCTAATCACAATCAAGGTCTCAATTAATTATGATAAACAAACATGATCAAAATCACAAACAAACAGCCTAAATCTAATTCTACTCTAATCTGTACCTCAAACTCTAAGGGCCTCCGGTGGCTATCGGCCCAGTGCCGATGTATGTCCTGCGCTACGCGAAGCCTGTCCCTGATGAGCTTCACCTTCTCGGCTGCATCAATAACCATCTCTGGCCCCAGTAAAGCTCGCTCACCAACATCATCCCAAGATAAGGGTGTACGACACCTACGCCCGTACAGAGCCTCGAAAGGTGACATCTCAATGCTGGCCTGGAAACTATTTTTGTAAGCAAACTCTACCAAATGTAAATGATCCTCCCAGGAACCTCCAAAGTCCAGGATGCACGTCCGCAGCATATCCTCAAGTGTCTGAATAGTCCTCTCTGACTGTCCGTCTGGGGGTGGTATGCAGTACTAAACTTGAGCTGAATGCCCAAGCTAGTCTGCAGACTCCTCCATAAATGAAAAGTAAAGCGTCTATCCTGCTCTGAGACGATGCTAACCGGAACCCCGTGAATCCTGACTATCTGCCGCATATACATCTCTGCCAGCCTCTCTGTAGACGTACCCACCTTGAATGGCAAGAAGTGGACTGATTTGGTCAACCTGTCAACGATGACCCAAATCGTATCTTTTCCTCCTGGTGTATGCGACAATCCAGATACGAAATCCATAGTAATATGCTCCCATTTCCACTCGGGAATGGGCAGCGGCTGCAACAATCCACCGGGCCTCTGCCTCTCTGCCTTGACCTGCTGACAGACCAAGCACCTAGCTACGAAGCGAGCCACCTCCCGCTTCATCCCGGACCACCAAACATGCTCCCTCAGATCTCGATACATCTTGTTGGCACCAGGGTGTATAGAGTACTGAGATCTGTGGGCCTCCTGCAAAACCTGCTCCCTGAGCTCTCCGCTGGGCACACATAACCTGGAACCGTGCCTCAAGGCACCATCCTCTGCAAGAGAAAACTCGTCGTCCACCAATCCTGCTCGAACCTGCTCTCGGAGATACCACAGAGCAACGTCCTCAAACTGTGCCGACTTGATCCTCTCCACCAAGTATGACTGAATCTGCATGCCCTACATCTGCATCTGCACTCCGGGCACGATCACCTCAATCCCTAGGCTCTCCAAATCAGTAAGCAAGTGACGGTCCATGGTTAAACACATGGCTGTCGGATACCTACTCAAGGCATCGGCAACCACGTTGGCTTTTCCTGGGTGATACTGAAGTAGGATGTCAAAGTCCTTCATCAACTCTAGCCATCTGTGCTGCCTCATGTTCAACTTCTTCTGAGTGAACACATACTTTAAGCTCTTGTGATCTGTAAAAATCTCCACCCGCTCCCCATACAGATAATGCTTCCACAATTTCAGAGCAAATATTACTGCTGCCAGCTCCAGGTCGTGGGTAGGGTAGTTCTTCTCATGGAGACGTAATTGCCTGGAAGCATAGGCAATCACCTTCCTGTGCTGCTGCAACACACAACCCATCCCCTTCTCTGAAGCGTCACTATAAATAGTGAATCTACCTGATCCTGAAGGCAATGTCAGAATCGGAGCTGTCGTAAGCCGCTTCTTCTACTCATCAAAAGCTGCCTGACACTCCTTTGACCAAACATACTCAGCATCCTTTCGGGTCAACCGAGTCAACGGCTCTGCAACCCGGAAGAAATCCTGCACAAATCTCCGATAATATCCTGCCAGCCCTAGGAAACTCCTGATCTCTGCAACTGAAGTCGACGCTGCCCATGCCTCAACTGCTACGATCTTCTTGGGGTCAACTGAGATACCATCTCCAGTCACCACATGCCCCAAGAAGTCCACCCGATCCAAGAAGAACTCGCACTTGGAGAGCTTCCCATAAAGCTGCTTCTTCCTGAGAATCTCCAGCACTATCCTCAAATGCTCTTCGTGCTCCTCCTCAGTCTTGGAATATACCAAGATGTCGTCAATGAACACCATCACAAAATGATCCAGGTACTGGTGGAACACCTTGTTCATTAGGTTCATAAATACTGCTGGTACATTGGTTAGCCCAAACGACATAACCAAAAACTCAAACTGCCCGTACCGTGTCCTGAAAGCGGTTTTAGGAATATCCTCCCTCTTCACCTTTACCTGGTGATATCCCGACCTCAGATCAATCTTGGAAAATACCTGAGCTCCGCTCAAATGGTCAAAAAGATCGTCGATCCGTGGCAATGGATATCTGTTCTTGATCGTGACGTTGTTGAGTGCCCTATAGTCAATACACATTCGTACTGACCCATCCTTCTTCGGCACAAACAACACTGGTACACCCCATGGCGACAAACTCGAACGGATGAAGCCTTTGTCCTGTAGCTCATCCGCCTGCTTCTTCAGCTCCACCAACTCACTATTGTTCACCCGATAGACATGCTGAGAGATGGGTTCCACTCCTGGAACCAAGTCTATTGAGAACTTAATGTCTCTATCTGGTGGCAATCCAGGCAACTCCTGTGGGAAAACATCCATATACTCTGCTATCAAGGGGTATGGAATCGCCTACTCCTCAACCGAGACTCCGCAGCTCTGCTCTGCCTGACGTCTGGAGTACTCGAACTCTGGCTCTCCCGGCGCTCTGAAGAGAACTCTACCCCCTCTGCAATCAATGCTGGCGTGGTGCCTGCTCAACCAATCCATACCGAGTACTATATCGTAGTTCGGCAATGGCATTACGAGCAGGCTCACCTCCAACTCACGGCCTCCTAAAACTACACTCCGACCCTTACAAACATCACTCACTAGGATAATGCCACCCCCGGTCGTGATCTTATAGGTCCTAGGCAACGATTCAGCTATGATACCGTATCTAATCGCAAAAGATACTGATATGAAGCTATACGAAGCACCGGAATCGAATAATACAAAAGCTGGTCTGGAGTCGAGAAGAACCGAACCTGCGATCAGCTCTCCTATCACCTCTGCATCCCCAGTCGCCATGGCGAAAGCTTGCCCCTGCTGGCCTCCCCTGGCCTATTGCTGGTGCTGGACGAACCTCTGCTGCTATGTCGGTATGGCTGGTCCCCTCTGCTGGCCTGCTGGAGCTCTGACTGCTGCTCCCTAAGCTACTCGTCCCATGCGGCACTCCCTCATCTGGTGGTCTGCTGAACCACACACTAGGCACTGGCCTAGCCTCTTTCGACACTCATTGGCGACATGCCCGAGCTTCTTGCAGTAAGCAAAAGTGATCACCTGTCTCTGGCCCTGCTGGTACTGTCTCGGCTGCTGTTGCTGGTGAACTGGCCTCTGCTGGATCGGTTGCGGCTGGAACTGCCTCGGCTGCTGGTGCTGAAAGTGGGGCCTCTTGGCATAGCCTCCGCTGCTGCTGCCCCCAACTGGGTCTCGCCCCCTCTCGAGCCTAAGCTCAAGATCATCCTCTGCCAATAAGGCTTCCGTCAAGATCTCCTCAAATGTGGCATCCCTGTTGCCCTTGGTCAAGGACTTGACCTCCTTGACCAGACCCTTCCGGAACCTCTGGGCCTTTGCCGTCTCGCTCAAGCCCTCTACGAATCTGCTGAGACGGCCGAACTCCCCAGCATACTCCTCCACTGACAGGCTCCCCTGAACCAAGTTCTCGAACTGCGACTCCAAGGCTCGAAGCGCTGAATCTGGAAAGAACTTCTTCTTGAAGAAGCCCTTGAACTCCTCCCAAGTATGCCCAGCTACCCCCACCCTGGGGTCTGACTGATACCAGGTGCGAGCAAGATCTCGCATCCGGCTAGCTGCTGCCTCAATCTGGAGGTCTGCTGGTATCCGGGCCAGGCGGAAGATCTCCTCTATATGCTCGATCCACTCATCAGCATATAGAATTC
This sequence comes from Iris pallida, assembly GCA_029216955.1. Taxonomy (NCBI): domain Eukaryota; kingdom Viridiplantae; phylum Streptophyta; class Magnoliopsida; order Asparagales; family Iridaceae; genus Iris; species Iris pallida. The sequence continues at coordinate 4,335 of JANAVB010015328.1, read as the reverse complement.
CCTCTGTCCCCAGGAAGTCTCTAGGGCTCATTTTCTGGAACTGCTCTATCCCCGGTGTCTTCGGCTGCTGAACCACTGGTCGGGCTGCAACCGTCGTAAGGACCAACGCCATGCCCCTGTCCTGACGGGCCTGCTGTCGGTCCATGAACTGCTGTAAGTATGCGAACATCTGTGCCGCATTCACGTATCCTGTAGGCGGCGGCTGCTGGAAAGGCTCCTCTACGATGACTGGGTCCTGCCTCCGAGCCGGTGGAGGCATACCCCATGCTGCTGCTGCTGCTGGAGTCTTAATACGAACAGAGGTGGCGGAAGCTGCAGTCTCCTGTCTCTGTTGAACTGGCTGAGAGGTAGCAGATCCCTCTATAGCATCCCCATGAATAGTATGCTGCGACCGAGTCTCTACCATCCTGAAGATAGACCAACAAGAGTATCAATTTCTGAGAAAGAAGCGATATAACAAAGGCGAACAGTTAAAATTCAAAAGAATCAGCTGACAATAAGGATGTAGAGGGCAATAAACATAGTTTTTCCTAATGTGATTGAGTAACTTGAAAACTAATGTCCTATATCCTACTGCAGGCTGTAGTGATACTCTGGTTCGAATACCACTACACTTCTAGTCTAGACCTGCAAGGGCCACCACTAAAAACGTGTCACGACCCGCACCCTAGAGTAAGGGCACGAGACGTGGGTACGTCCAGCCTACGCCGCAGTGTCGGCGATAGAACGCTGTCCTAGGTCACAACATCTAACAATATAATTCTAAGCAGTTTATACTCTCCGAATGGGGGTGACATAGCAGTAAATAAACTCAATCACAACTAAGGAAGAAGAGAGCACGATATGATATAGAACTCAAGGAAATACAGGTGATCAAAAAGTCTAAGATAACATCTCAGCAATATCCAGAAATACATGGTCTCAGCTACTGAATATGAAAGAATATATACAACTCAGAAACTCACGACAGAAATAAAGTCTAGCTAAAACAGTCTGAAGACAACATAAGTAAGATAAGGCCTAACTAAGCTAGTCTAGGCAATGGGGGTAATGTGCTAAGCTAGAGCTGGGTCCTCCAGAGAGTCCAGCTCACATGTGTCGTCTAGGGCTGCCCCGTAGAAGGTATCCACATATGCCTCCTCCTCGTCCTCTGTAATATTTTCAACAGGTCCAGTCAGGACAGGAGCGAGCACAATACATCTCAACAGTTCATAGCAGGTTAGAAAATATAATCATGCAGTAAAGTAAGATACAGGTACTGAAGAAAATGCAGTATGTAAACAGGGAGAGAACTGTAATAGATATATCTACTATACATAGAGAACTAACAGTGGCTAGTGAGTCAGAGTACAATATAGACATGTAAATGGCATAAGATGATTCTGATACTACACTATGGAATGATTCTGATGCAACACTACTTGGATATTATTCACATGTCTACTTCTACTCCCCCGTACCCCCAATCAATACACAAGGATCCAACCAGGTTATGTTATGATTCCATGCAAAGGCCCCCGAAGGGTGATACATGGATGTCCCATAAATGGGGATTCTAGGAAACCCAATAAATGGGATAAGGATTCAAGGAAGACTCTGAGATCATGAGAGTACATGTCACAAGTGATCAATGAACCAATGAAGCATAGTGATACGCCATGTAAGTGAAACGCACAGAACATGAAGTACCCGATGCTCCCTGAAGGGATAATATCTCAAGAAGGGATCCATATAGTACCAATCCGTGTGACCAACGTGACAGTATCAAGTAAAGTAATTTAAAGAAGGAAAATAATTCTAAACAGGATATGAAATGATCATAGAATGTACTCGCCTGGTATCTGAGTGTCTGGATGAAATGTACTGTCCGAGGAGAGGTGTCTGGCTCCTAGTCAGAACAGCACAAGTCACAACAAGTCTAAAATGCTAACAAGATGCAATTCAATGCATTCTAAATGAATCTAGGTCAATCTAGGCCAAAGTAAACTCTTGGTCAACTCTGGTCAATCCTAGAAGTCAAACCTAGGTCAACTATGGTCAAACTAAGTCCAACAAGTCGAAACTAGGTCAAACAAGTCATTCTAGGTCTAACCAGTCCATACTAGTCTAAACAAGGCTAACTAGCCTATGCTAGTATACCAAGTCCTTACAACCTATATATAACACAAGTCAAAACTAACATCACACAATCTATAATTGCATCTAGGCCTACACATGGAGTTTATATAATATATATATATATATATATATATATATATATATATATATATATATATATATATATATATATATATATATATATAACTCACATATAATATATACATACATATATTTATACATTTAGGCTACCTATAGGTATACCACACATACATAAATAATAGCACACATACATACTATAATATATATGATACTTACATAATACATAATATACTCAATACATTAGATACACTTACAAATTAGATACATTACATATATTTATATACATATATGGATATACATACATAAATAGATATACACATAATATATATACATATGAATATAGAAAGAGGGAAGGCATGTGTGTGTATAGGCATGAGAGTAGCAAATGTGTGTGAGTGTTTGCATATGGGATTGTGAGTGTGTGTGTTTACCTACATAAACATGTGTGTGTGTGTGTGTGTGTGTGTGTGTGTGTGTGTGTGTGTGTGTGTGTGTGTGTGTGTGTGTGTGTAGAGAGTGAGGGTGTGTGCTAAAACAGTGTGTGAGAGATGTGTGCGTGTGTTAGAGTGTCCTGCCATAAAGTGTGATACATATACAACAATGTGCAGTTCAGTTAACAGAGGAAAGGAGCTCATATCAGTTCTCAGAAACAATTAGGAAAGGGAACCAATTCATGCATTCACAAAAACAGTCCCAGATATTGACAGTTTCAGCCCACTTTTTCAAAACCCCATTTTGAAGTCGATTCACAACCAAACAACCCCAAATTTGACCCATAGTTAGATTACTAATAGGAGGACTATATTAGAGACTAAAACCAATATTTTACATCAGTTAAACAGGGCAAAAATACTGCCCAAGTTCAGTTTTAGAATCTGGAATTAACAGTGAATAACAAAGTATCAGAATTTAGGGTAAATGAGGTTAATGGGTTAAAACCTTCTAAGATATAAATCAATTGGTTGGTAATAAAAATATATTATGTAAGTGTGTCCCAGGGTCCAACAAGTGTCCACCATTATGACACAATCGTGTCCAAATCGACAAAAACAAAAAACAGCACTGGACACTAAATTTCCAGTGCAGCCTCGTGCACAAGTGCACGTGTGTCGTACACTCGACACAGTGCAAACCAACCCTCATGTTCACCAATCTGGGTTCACCTAGGATAGGTCTACCCACGTATCACCCTGTTTCGTGTCCTGGTGTGTCGTATCCGAGTTATCAACCCGTGTCAGTGGCCGAATGTGCGCGTGTACGTGTGTGTGTAAAACCAATGCAATGGTGATTCCTCTCTCGACATGCCACGTGGTCATCTGAAACTTGACACGTGGCATTCCAATCAGTGCCCCATGGTGTGTGTCGAGTTTCGTGTCCGCTAGTCGCGTGTCATGTCCGGTGCAGCCCCCGAACAGCAGAATAATGCAGTCCATGCGCGTGCGGCGTGTCCAAGTGTCAAAACCGACACGACACAAGACCAAATCCACCTCAGTCGACAAGAAACATATAAGCAACACTAAAACATGATTTCCTAATCAGAAACTTTTCAAAAAACATTTCGAAAGGCCCTTTGGGGCATTTCATCAACACTTAAATCCTGTGACTGATACGTGTCCAAATGGGACATGAATAGGACACAAAATCCTACAGAAATCTAGGGTTAGCTAGGGGACACCTAGATCTAGGTTAGAATGCAATAAAAACAGCATCTAAAAAGGAGTTTTAATGATTTACCTAATGGTGTCACAAGTCCTCAAAAAGCTTCAAAGAGGGTGTCTCCTTGCTCCCCAAACTCCACCAAATGCTATGAAAAGGGAGAATAAATATAACAACAGCAAGAAAACTTAATTTAAAACCTATTACAATTTGTTTGGATTAAATAGAAGTTAAAATAGATTTTCTAGGAATTTATGAAGATGGAGACTCACCTTTTCTAAACTTATTCTTTCCTAAGGAGGCTAGCTAAATGGAGGAGATATTTATAGGGGATTCCCAATGCTAGATTGGCCGGCCACTAGGGATTAGGGTTAGGTTAGGGCTAATGTCGAATGGATTGGGCTTAGTCATTAATCAATGGTTCAAATCACAAGTCATGACTTGTGACCAAAGCTTTCTATTCTAATCTCTATTCCTAAT